>OY720039.1:16764345-16841930 GCA_963082485.1 Eudonia mercurella | reverse complement strand
GGTGGTGGTGGTGGGGTTCGGGGAGGAGCGCGCGAGCCTGCCGCTGGCCGCCGCCATGCTGCGGGAGGTGGACGTTCGAGGCTCCTTCAGGATGGCCAACACGTGAGTACCATCATCAGTCTTCTTGCTAAGTTCGTTAGAAATTAACTATTTATTGTCCTAATATAGCTTTTTGTATCTTACCATTAATGGTTGGTAGTGAGCACAGACCAAATATATAAAGTAGATCTGTAGATCTGAAATGAGGAAGGTTGTCCCAACTTAGTTATAATTATGTATATTCATGCATAACAGTGTTGCGAACGAACGATTGTTACGCCAGACACGGTATGTTAAGTTACTCGGGACCCGAGCTTTTTTTTAAATTTTCTTAGCATAGCTTGCCTAATTGTTATTGTTTCTTGATATTTGTAATGTCGATTACGGTCTGTCTATAAATGTAGTGAAATGTCACCAATGAATCCCACCAGGTACCCGGCCGCCCTGGCCGCCGTCTCCCGCGGGGCCATCGACCTGAAGCCGTTCATCACGCACCACTTCCCGCTGCAGAAGACCAAGGAAGCGCTGGAGCTGGCTAAGACGGGTGCCGCCATGAAGATCATCATCCATACCCAACAATTAGTTGCTTTGACTAACGTAGGAAGCTAATTGTATGGACGGTCGATACGATATCTTACCTACCTTAAGAAACGTTATACTTTTACAAACTTTATACAAACAAACAACTTTTTACTTTACACAAACTTCAATGTTAAAACTCCACCTTTATGTATAATTTTAATCAAACTTTTTTGTGAAAATTAACAGACAATATTAAAAAATTCGTTCAACTGAATTTATGCGATAAAAACTTTACATAGACTTTATTGCATAAATTCTAGATAATTTAAATGTATAAAGGTTATTAAAGTCGATTTTTAATTGGAAATATAAACTGATAAATTTATATCTTTATTTCTTATTTACTTTTGATCTGTTTTCATCTGATGATAATATGTGACGTTAGGCTGAAGGGAAGGAACCTCACTTGTTACCATGTTACTGACAGAAAAAAAATTACGTTGATTGACACTATAATAACGGTGACACAGATAAAATAATGGTAGCTGTCCAGCCCCCTAGACAAATGAATGCCATTTAAATTAACTTTACATCAATACGTTTATCAGGAACTCGGTAGTTAAACGACACGACTCCATCGAGTTTGGACTCGTTTGATCCGTCTTGACGAGTACTTTGGTGCTAAATGGTATACAGGGTTTGATGATGGAGCTGGAAAATGGCCACAGGAACTAATAAGGAAATAAGGTCGATCGTTCCGTTTGTTATGAATGTGGATTATGTCTTTGATTAGATGGATTAGATGTATGACCCAATGCCAAGGTGAGCACGTGCCGAGGGCTGAATGGTATGAGGGTGTATGAACATGTCATTCGAAAATACTAAAAAGTTAAAAATAAAATTTAAAGAAAAAAACCTTTATAAAAACAAACTTTTATTACTTGTTAATAAAAAAAACTAAAAAGTTAAAAATAATTTAATTTAAAAAAAAACTACGTTTTTATCACAGACCCATTTTTTTTATAAATAAAAGTGTGTTACATTATGATTGCAAAAGAAAAATAATGAAGGTGTAATATGCAAAATGTTCTTTAATGTTGCATCAAAATGTAACACGCTTTTATTTATAAAAAAATTGGGTCTGTGATAGAAACGCAAAGGTTTTTAAATTAAATTATTTTTAACTTTTTAGTTCTTTTTTTATTAACAAGTAATTAAAGCTTGTTTTTTTTCTTAAATTTTTTTATAGTTAGCTCGGCAAATGACTCCATTCCACCTGATGTTAAGTGGGAATGGAGTCCAGACGTAGACAACAGGTGCATTCTGTTCCATTTCTGTTCTGCTAGCGTTATGTCACTTGTCTAGGCCCTACCAGCAACGTATCCAAGTACAATATGTACTACCCGCGAGGAATGAAACTCTGAACCTTAACTTAGAATATCGGCGGTAAATGGCCATACACACCAAAGACGTTGAATAAAACTACAATGTAAAAAAGAATCTTTATTAATATCAATTTAAACTGTATTAATTAACTATAACAAGAACATTTTATTGTAACATTAAATTCATTACTACTGGCAATGCAAAACAGTTAATCTAGCTTCAGACTTATTTATTACTTCGAGTTGTTTCATTACGTTTGTTAAAGATCAACCTCTTTATTTTAAAACGTAGACTGAAGTTAACTCGGCTTAAAATAAAACCCTTCTCTGTCCTTCTTTACTAACTAAAATGAGACAGCATCAGTTCCTCCATCCTGCTTTTAAAACAAAAGGGAGATCTCCATTTCAAGAAGTGGCGAGGAGATAAGTAAAAATCTAAATTGAAGGAAAAAAACCACCAAATATATTTTACGCTGAAAGCAAAATGATGAAATCCTATTGGTAAATTTTATTCCTTGCACACTACTTAGCTATCTCGCATAGCTCAAGCTGTTTATGACACATCTCTGCTCTCTGCCCATCTCCTCTTTAGAGGACCCCGAGTCAAAGCCAAGTTTAACTTAAGTCTACGATCAGGGGGGCGATTTTTGGATCTCATTTTTGGTGAAATTTAATAATTTTCTTTACAATTTCGTTATTAACCCTTTCGAAGGCAATGAGCTATGTTGCTACCTTTTATTAAACTGTATGCGCTTAGAATAAGATTGTAAAGCAATTTTTTTAATGTATTACCCGTGAAATGGTTAAGATAAATATCGTTCGAGAATTTTCGGTGACAACAATAAGTTACCAGTAATGTTGAATAAGAGAAAAAGGAGCACTCCTAATTAATATCATAGAGTGAAAATGAGGCACCGGTTAAAAAATCGCCCCCTTGAAAGAGAGGCTAGTATTGGATAATGCGTTGTATTACAATAGGAGTAGGGTGGATCACAGCATGTTGAGCTTGGAGGGGTTGGAGACGCCCGGGCGCGTGTTGAGGACGGCCGTGTTGGCGCGCGGCACCGGCATGCTGCCGAGCTTGTTGCCGCCTGCAAACGGCATCATCAACTTTAAAGCAATGCTAATTTCAAAATAATAAAAATATTTTAAAGGAATTAAGTCTTTATCGATGGTTAAGAGCGTTTACGCCGCACACTGAAATGCCGCCAATGAAAAAAAAAACATATCTAGTAATTAGAGATAGAAAATCAGATTATGCTCAACAAACTGTTTGAATGAAGTAATTTAGCATTTTTACGTCACCTAATGAACATCTGATATGTTATGGTTTAGTTAAATAAGACGTTACAAATAAAAACGGCCACTTTTAATTATAACGCCGTGTTGTGTTGCGGCGTTATAGTTAAAAGTGGCCGTTAGATGACGTAAAAATGCTAAATTACTTCATTCAAATAGTTTGTTGAGCATAATTTGATTTTCTATCTCTAATTACTAGATATGTTTTTTCTTCATTGGCGTCGCTAGTGTGCGGCGTAAAAGCTCTTAATTTCCATATCCATTCATTGTTAGATTAATCATGTATTATAATTTGAATTCAGAACAACGTACTTTATTGTTCTTTCGTTTTAATTTTTCGTATGAACTATATAGAGCTGTACAACTATAAATCGTAAATCAATTACGTATGACACAATAGTATATCCCCTCGTTCCAAAATAAATTAAAAATAAGTAAAAGGAGTAGTAGCAACTCTATAGACTCTATAAATTACATAAATCCGACGACAGCCGCAACACGAAGTTTGCTGTGAGATATTAAAGAACTAGATGCACTATATGTATGTATACGGTATACCATACAGTTGTAAAACCAACACGTATTATTAAAGTGGAAGACTGACCTGGCGGCTTGGTGGCGGCTGTTCTCGCGGGCTTGGCGGCGGCGCCGCGGCCGCGTGCCGTGAACGCGCCGCGGAAAGCCTTCTTCTTGGGAGACGACGTGCGCTTGCGCTTGTACCTACAACGCGTTACACACGCTATATACAAAACTCTTCACGTTACAAATAATATTTTACAATACTCTTTACGTTACTATTTTTTTTAACGGGGTTTAAAATAAACTTCTAATTATAAGCGGCGTGCTAGACGTAAGCAAATCTTTTTATTTAAATCTTTATTGAAACCCCACTATTCTGATACACAGTTGGTCAATTAATAGGCCATTGTAAAGGTGCGTGGAACTCGATGGCGCAGTGGTTAACGCGTTCGGTCTGCGAGTGCTGAGGTTAAGCAACTTTCGCAAAGGCCGGTCATCGGATGGGTGACCAAAAATTTATCATCTTGAGCTCCTCCGTGCTTCGGAAGGCACGTATAGCCGATGGTCCCGGCTGCATTAACAGTCGTTAATAACCACCAACCCGCACTGGGCCCGCGTGGTGGTTTATGGCCCGTTCTCCCTATCCATCCATAGGGAAGGGTCGTGCCTCAGCAGTGGGGACATAAAAAAAAATGAGCTGAAAGATGCTTTTACTTATCGACATGTACAGTATAGACCTAGTAATAATTTTACTCGTCTTTTTTATTATTACTTGTTCACAATATTCTTTGCGTTCAATTTATTTAGAAGGTGAATTTTCATTGGTTTAGTCCCTATTTTTATTAATTCTCAATAAAAGCAAATTAGCTAATTAAAGAGTAATATGAGTTAAAATGTAAAAGCTTAGCCTTTAGGACATTTTCTTCCTTCTTTCAGAGACGAACTTCGTATAAAGAGGGAGCGTAGGGCGATCTGCGGCAACGTTATTTTAGTACATAATATTTCTCAAAATACATCTTACCGTTTCTTGATCCCGCCCCTGTAGGTCTTGCGCCCCCTCTGGCTAGGCGTGCCGGAATTAGCGCTTCGCCCCAATCCAGCCCAGTCAGTTTCGGATCCAGAACCATCTTCCTGGAAGTCGTTCTCTGGCGGTTTCTCTTCACTCTCCTTATTCTCCTCTTCCAATTCGTCTTGATACTGCATTAGGAGACCTGCAAATATTCATTAATTAAAACAACCAGTAGGCCTTCTATATAATTATTTCGGTCGGTCCCACATTGGCTTGCCCTAAGTTATTTAACTTATTCTAGGTAATATGAAAGGGTAACGAAGATTAAAGCAAGGTTTTTGTTGAACCTGGGCACTTATAGTTTTATGAACCAAATAAAAAATTATTTTCTTTCTTTTTCTTTCTTTCTTTCTTTATATTAATTTATTTTATTGGAAACAGAATAAAATTAAAAGGTACCAAAGAGTTTCCGTAGAGCACCACCTACTAAACAATAGACTCACCGAGCTTCTTTACGACGTAGGCGCGGAGACGGCAAGCAGGCCATTCTACTAAATAACTGCAACTACACTGCAGCAATTCAATTCAATTCAATTCAATTTATTTACTCAGATATCAGAGATTCAATTATGGTTAGTAACAAGCAGTGCAGCGTCGCGTGTGTCAAAATGAGTACGATGACGTTTCGGTATTCCGATAAGCAGCGCTGCTGCCGTAGTGTCGCAGGGACGGAGAAGTAACGCAAATAGGTATTCCACTAATAAAAATGCACTACACCTGCACGTTTACTGCAAAATATATTTTTTTTTATTTTGCAGTAAACATGCAATTTATAATTCCAATAAAATATTTTGACATTTGTGTAGTAATGACAGCAGTATTGGTGCAGTTTTTGTGCAGGTTTATTGAAGTAGATCGTGAGCAACTTTTGCACAGCGTATTATAAGCTAAATAAAATATTTTTATTATTACTGTTATTAAATAAACTGTTTTTATTATTGCAGGGTTATTGCAGGATTCGTGCAGCCGTAGTGTAGTAATCGCGCAGTTGTAGCGTAGTTGTGGTGCAGAGAATTTTTATAGAATACGTCTATTTCCCCGGCACTGCTCCTACACGCGACAAATGACAGGCGTAAACGTACAGTTGCAATTTTTTAATAGAATTGACCTTCAACTGGCGTCGCACTAGTCATTGTTAGCGCGTACCGCCTGCGTGCGAGTCCGTAGTACTGCCTATCGCTGAATCTGTAAAACTTCCTGTAAAGCTCCCGTAGACCTACTAAACAATGGACTTGCCGAGTTTCTCGACAGCGTATGCGGCGGTGATGGTGAGCAGGTGCGCGCCGTACTTGTCGTAGTTGGCGCGCGTGACGTGCGGCAGCGCCAGCATGTCGGCGGCGCGCTCGGGCAGCCGCGACGCCATGGCCTTCAGCGCCGCCAGCGGCAGCACCGCGCCCAGCGACGCGCCGCGCGCCGCCGCCATCTCCCTGCGCAACCACCACTGCATTTGGCAAGCGATCTAAGAGTCGCGAGAGCTACAGTGTTCGACGCTCTAAGCGTGTTTTTTTTTTTTTTTGTTGGTGGCTTTGTGCGATTAGCACATTTAGCCAGTGTCAAAGTAATTTTTCTAACAAGTAATACATAAATAAACAATATTTCTTTCTTTATGATGATGATAATGAATGATAATAGAAATGAGAAATGATATACCACCCAACCCCTCGAGTATCTTAGTAAAGATGTGGGGCTTTACTAAGTCCTCGGGCGGACTTCTTGAGAGAATTTGAAAAGTGACGTTGCATTGTTTTGTTTCATTTGCCAACACTCATGCACACTCACGAACACTTAACGGTTAATAATCCACCATTATTTCACATTAATATTCGACATAACACAAATTTTAGAAAATAAAACAAAACCGCAGACATGACTCTTCACTTTCCCGCCAAAAAGTCCAACTCTAAGCGTGTTCGTTACCGTAAAATTACATAGATTTTTTACGGGACTACAGTTAAAAAGCAGACGGTCTGCATTCAAATGTTGTTAAAAACTAAAATTAGTCGATGACCCCTATTTTTGAAGATTAAAAGAAAAAATTGACAATCACTGACTCCTGTCGAACACTGTGCCACTAACCTGGTAGATGCTGTAAACGTTGTAGCATTTACAAGGTAAGTAGATAGTTGTTAAGGTTGGTAGGTTATTGTAGTTTAGTTAAAGAAGGTAAGTTATATGTTTACGTAATTTGCGCAGGTTATGTTGCACGGGACAGGGAGGTTTAATAAAGCGACCGTCACCGTGGAGTGTGTTTATTGTACTACTTAATAAAATATACAAATCGTTCAAGTAATGTTATTGCTAGTGTCAGCTAAAATATAACAATGTCGAGCGTGCTCGTACATGCTGCCAAATTTAAAAAGAGAAAGAAGAAAGAAAGAGAGTTTAATTAAGGCGATGAAGCCTTGTCTAATTTGCGTGCAGCAGTTACGATCACCTCGCTCATAACACTGTCGACGTCCATGTCCAGCTGCGGCGGATGCTGTTGCTGCGGTGGCGTAGCTCCTGGCGCCGGTTGTGGACTCGTGTGAAGGTTTACACTGCAACCTCGATACCTTCGTTTTATTCGCAGCATGCCCCATATTATAAAACAGATGAGGATGATACTACATATGGAATATAGAATGTAGTTGTGGGTCTCATGTGTTAGCGATTGTACACTCAGTGTTTGTTGTTGCTCCTTTACCATATCTATTTTGGCCTTCAGTCCTTGTAAAATCTCTCTGTGGTTTTCAGGAACAAAGGAGAGTGTGTGATTGACGTCTGACAACACATGGTTTATACTGGATACGCTCATTTGTTCCGCTTCGGAACTGATTTTCAGGCTGCTGTGGTAGTCGTTGCGGGCGTGTATAGTGAAGCTGTCTCCTTTGAGCAGACATCCTAGGCCAAGTGTAATGATCCCAGAGCCATGAAGGTGTTGTGTCGTCATTCCATTTGGGCAAAAAATGCGCGTAGTGCATTCCTCGCAACAGAAAAAAAACCAGGTGCAGCAATTGTGTAACCGCACCCATCGGTCGGTGCAATCGGATACCTCAGCGCGGCACGCTGATAAGCTCCCATTGTTTATAATTTGTGCCTCGCATAATGTCTTAGCGACCTTTATGTCGTAAGTGGGTTTATTTATAGCACATAGTAATTGTGATTCACCCGAATGACTGCACGATAATACATCTTTGTTTTCTAATGGTACTATAAGGTCTTTTCTTAGGTTGACCGCGAGATACTCAGTTGTAGGTTTTAAGCTTCTTGCAGAGCTTCCGGTGACTTCCGGTATAGGTATGATCCGATTGAGTTCATACAGTTCATTGTTTATGAGCGGCAGCTTTACTTCGAATATGAGTAGTGCGCTTGTTAAGTGCACATGCACTCTAGCCAACTTGTATAATTGCCGCGTGCAGTCGCGTGTGCCGATGACGCAGGGCAGTGATAAGTCGCTCGAAAGCTGGCCGGAAATAATGTTTAGTTCAAGTTCAAATTGTTCGGGCTTGATAAGATGTGTGTCGATTCTTCCATTTCTGGCGTCTGTGACTAAATCAAGTAACAGCTGTTGAATTCGGCGTATGTTTGATATCATTAAGTTTATAGCAAGTGCGCTGGCGGTTATGTACATAGCGTTTTCGTGATTAGCACTTATTCGTTCTTCAGTTTCGGCGAGATGTTTTTCTATTATTAAAAATTGTTTATTCATGACCTCTTCATTTCTTTTGAGAAGGTTGTATTCGCCTTCGATAATAGATGTTTGGTTCTTATATAAATTTAATAAATGGTTTTCGTTCGACTGAATGATGTTGATGTCCTTCTCGTATTGTTTTGCAAATCTCTCGTCTAACAAACCAAAAAGAGAGTTTGCGATGTAGCCCACTCCGTCAACGAGTCCTCTTTTAGAACGTTGCAGGCGTGGATATGACCCATGCTCCGAGATTAGGATGTCGTTGTAATGTTGGATTTCATTAAGCTCGTGGTGAAATTGTGCCGATATTGTAAGAAAGGCTGCTTCAGTCTTGCTTAAAGTTGATAAATGGTTAACATAATTTTGAATGCTTGTTAGACTTCGCCAATATGTTGTAGTATTGTAAAACACTACCATCTTCCATTCGTCTTGTTTGACTTGGAGATCTGCTACCTTGTCGAAATAGACAAGTCTGTTAGGTGATAGGTAGGTAATATTAGTGGTTTGTTGAGATGATGGTCCCACAAGCATTATAAAAATCATTAAAAATATATGGAACAGGTTGTATAGGTTCGTGTTGATTTTTCTATGGCTTCCCTTTGCGGCTTCGGGCTGTTTTTCCGGTTGTTCAGTGCAGTTTGATCGTTCGTTAGGTTGTTCTATAGGTAGCCGTGCCAGTTTAGTTACAGGGCGTTTTAAGGTGGACGACCTTGTCTTCAGTGTGGCTACACGTACCCTTCCGTCCGGGCCTGGGTGAGTTTCAATAATTCGCCCTAAAATCCACTTTGCGGGTGGGATGTTGTCTTCTTGGACGAGCACGATGTCATCAACTTCGAGGTTTTTTGATGGAAAGTGCCATTTGCTCCGTTGCTGCAATGTTTGAAGGTAATCAGTTGACCACTTCTTCCAAAAGGATTTAAACATTTTTTCAGTGAGCTGCCATCTTGTAGCTAAGTTCATGTGTTCATCTTCGACTGATAACGGTGGTGCTAAGGCTGAGTCACCAATTAGGATATGGGCTGGAGTGATGCAGTCAAGATCTTCAATATTTTCAGTTGGTGCCACTAACGGCCTGGAGTTAAGGCAAGCTTCTATCTGAGTTAGGAGTGTGGAGAATTCTTCGAATGTTAATTTTTGATATCCGAGCACTCGCTTCAAGTGATGCTTCATACCTTTTACCGCGGCCTCCCACAGGCCGCCAGCTGACGGCCAGGAAGGGGCGTTAAAGTGCCATTCTATGCCACGCTCTGCCAGGTCAGTCAGCAACTCCTCGGTTATGTAGTAGTTCAAAGCCTCTTGATATTGTTTTTCCAGTTGCCTTGCGGCACCGACAAAGTTACTGCCGTTGTCACTATAGATATGTTTCGGCGTTCCTCTGCGTGCGCACAATCGTTTGAGAGCGTTTAAAAATGCAGCAGTGCTTAAATCACTGACCAATTCCAGGTGGATGGCCTTGGTACATAGGCACACAAATACGGCGACGTATCCCTTTGATGTTTTGATGCCTCTACCCTTGTTGGACTTCACTTCTACATGCCCAGTGAAGTCCACACCAGTATGTGTAAAAGGCCTCGATGGAATGACTCGTGGTGGAGGTAGGTCTGCCATAAGTTGATTATTATTCGTTTGTTTGAAGCGATGGCATCGTACACATTTCAGTAATTGTTTTTTCACGGCTCGCATACCGCTAACTATCCAATATCTATTGCGTAGATAGGACAAAGTTAGCCTAGCGCCTCCATGCAGCGTGTAAATGTGCGCTTGGTCGATCAACAACTCCGTTAACTTGCTGTTATAAGGTAAGATAATAGGATGTTTCTGTGATTGATCCAAGTGAGCATGTTCTAGTCGTCCTCCAACTCGTAAGATGCCGCTGCTGTCTAACGTTGGATTTAAGTTAAGTATGTTACTAGTTCGTCGTACTACAGTTTTTCTCTGTAATCGTGCGATGTCTTCCGCAAAGTAAATGTTCTGTACTGCTCTTATGATTGCACTATGTGCCTTCTCCAATTCACTTGTCGTTAGGTGCGATAATTTCTTATTAATTTTATTTACCATTGTGTTGTTTATGAATCGATGTATCCAACTGAGTATTCTTGTTACACGCGCCATAGAGCTATAACGGTGTAGAAGTTCTTCAATTACATTGTTTGGTTTTAGCGATGAGCAAACTTGTTTTGTTTTTCTTTCCTCTTCATTGGTCTCGAATGTTGTTTGAGTAGGAATGAAATTGCCTTTCAGCCACGATGGCCCTTCCCACCACAAAGGATGTGAAATGAGCTGTGTCGGTGTTAGGCCCCTGCTGGCACAGTCAACCGGATTCTCTTCCGACTTAACATGGTTCCAGCATGCAGGTGGCATGTTTTCAGTTACTTTCAATACCCTGTTGGATACGAATGGCTTCCATCTAGAAGGATTCCCATTCAACCAACCCAATACGACCATCGAGTCGGTCCATCCATGTACTGTTACTGTCTGTATGTTCATAGACTCTATGGTCTTTTTCATAAGGCGTGATAAGAGTGTAGCGCCACATAATTCTAATTTCGGCAATGAAATGACCTTGTTCACGGGTGCAAGTTTAGTTTTCCCAGCTACTAGTTTGATGACGTAGTGATTGTTTTCATCCATCGACTTGCAATAAATAGCGCACGCGTATCCCTTCTCCGACGCGTCGCTAAATCCATGTAGCTCTATTGCCTTATTAGTGTTTCCTATCCACCGTGGTATCACTATGTTGTTGATTTCATCAAGATCTTGTCGAAATTGTTTCCATTCGTTTTGTATAGACTCTGGCAAGGCTTCATCCCACGAAGTTGTTGTTTTCCATGTTTGTTGGAATACAAGTTTAGCCTTCATAGTGACGGGGGACAACCATCCCAGAGGATCGTATAACTTCGATACATCTGATAATAAAGTACGTTTCGTAATTACTTTATTATTGTTGCTAAGTGCGTCATGCTTGTATGTGAAGTGATCTGTGCGCGGATTCCAGTTAACGCCGAGTGTTTTGTTGGTATCAGCATGCTTGAAGTTTAACATGTTTTGGTGAATGAGTTCTCTTGGTAGGTTTTCTAGTAAAGCTGAGCTGTTGCTGGCCCACTTTCGAAGATTAAAACCTCCGCCCTTCATCAAGTTTATTAATTGGTTTTGTGTGATTTTTGCCTCTTTTAAGCTGTTGCTTCCTCCCAGAAGGTCATCTACGTACAGTTGCTGTTCTAAAATAGTAGCAGCTAAAGGATATTTAAAGCCATCGTCTTTTATTAGTTGTTTGATAGTACGCATGGCCAAAAATGGTGCGGCCTTTGTGCCATAGGTGATAGTGCACAACTGATACTCTGTAATCGGTTGGTCTTCCGATTCGCGCCACACAATTTTTTGTAAATGTTGATCCTCTTCGCATACTAATATTTGTCTGTAAAATTTTTCAATGTCTGCGATGTAGACGTATTGGAAAGCCCTCCATCGTAGAATAATAGTTTGGAGATCTTGTTGTATGTTAGGGCCACCCTCCATTAATTCATTTAGGCTGTAGCCCGACGATGTTTTGGCTGAGGCGTTAAATACCGTTCGAAGCTTAGTTGTTGTAGAGTCCGGCTTTAGGACTCCATGGTGAGGTAAAAAACAGCTGGGTTGTTTCTGGATGGTACATTTTTTCATGTGATCCAGTCTTAGGTACTCGTTAATAAATTCCTTGTAATGTTCAGAGAATTCTTCATGTTTTGTTAGCCGTTTTTCTAACTGTCTAAATTGGGCCACTGCCTGTGGCTTGGAGGTGCCCAAATGTTGCTTAAAATTTGGTTTCATGGGTATCTTAACCACGTATCGCCCGTCTTCCAATCGTTGAGTGGTATTGTTGTATGAAGTTTCGCAATAGTTGTTTTCAGGTGATTCGAGGCGACCTTCGGTTATTTCCTCCATTTCCCAAAACCTTGAGAGCTCGTCCATTTGGTTGAGTATAACATGGCAGTTGAAAGTTTTAACATTGCCCATCAACACCCATCCTAGTTTCGTTTGTTGTGCAATGGGTGCTTCAGGAGAGCCCTTTAAGATCCCCGTCATGACAATGTCGGCATAAATTCCAGCGTCTAGAAGAATGTCTACCGGCCGAGAGATGTTGTAGTCTGGATCGGCGAGTTGTATGTTGTGCAGATGGGCCCAGTTTTGCTTTTCGAATGAGTAGTTCGGGAGGTTGTTTAGCATTTTCGACATGACAAGAGCTTCCGTGGTAAAAGAGTAGTCACCAAAGAGTGATTCACCTACAAGTTGGATGGTTCCATTGCTTTGATTAGCTGAAAATCCAATCCCAGATATAATTGCATTTTGTTTTCTACGTTGAAGACCGAGGCGTTGAGCAGCCGATTCTGTTATAAGATTTATCTGAGATCCTTGATCTAGCAGGCATCGTAACGTTAGGTAGGTTCCATCAACCGACCTAATTTTAAGTTGGGCGGTTGCAAGTAAAACTTCGTTGAATTCGTTTGCAACATGATGCGTATTCCGTTGTGTTTGCAACCTCGTGGAAGCCGGCGCGGTGGCGGCGGTGGCAGGGGCGGGCGGTGAGCGTGGAGTCATGTGGCCGCTCGATTTCAAAGATTCCGCTTCTCGCAAAACGTCGTGCAACGATGTGTGGTGTGCATTATTGCACACTCTGCAACGTTTGATTGAAGTGCATTTTTGTCCGTTGTGGGAAAACATACAATTCATGCACAAGTTCAATTGCGCCATTGTTTTCAATTTGGTTTCGGATTGCAATTGTTTGAATGTGTTGCAATAAGGTAAAACATGATCACCCTTGCACATGGGACATTTTCTTTCAGCAGTAACATAATAAGTTTTCCCAAAATATTTTTTAGGATTGTTGTTGTAATGTGAGTTCCGTAGAGAAGATGAATTGAATTCTCTTGCTTGTAAATTAGGCTTCGCTACTGGAACCGGTTGTTGTTTTTTCTTGTTTACAGGTTCTAATGCAGTAAATTTCCGTTGGAGAAATTCCATAAATTCGTTGAGAGATGGCAATTCCCGTGGTTTCTTCCTTGCTTCCATATAGGAGCTGTAGGTTTCTGTATCCAGCTTTCCCGTCAAAATATGTACTAAGATCGGATCCCATGATGTGGTTTCTATGCCTAAGTTGTTGATTGCATGTATCGTTTCTAAGCTGGTATCATAGAGACGTTTTAGTTCGTACGCCGATTGTTGTTGAATTGAAGTCTGACTCATAAAAGCTTGGATTTGTTTGGTGAACAGTAACTGCTTGTTGTTGTACCTGTGGGTAAGTATTTCCCAACAGGCATCGTAGTTGTCTGCAGATACAGATAGATGTTGAACAATGCGTTCCGCTTCACCTCTGAGCTTCCCCTTAAGGTGTTGCATTTTTTGAGTTTTGGATAGCATAGTGTTGTTGTGGATTGCTTCACTATAGAGATCCATAAATGTTGGCCATAGAGCATAGTTGCCTGTGAAAGTAGGTATTTCCACAGGTGGCAGTGATCGTTGCTGATGAGCAGTTGTATTTAACTTGTGGTTCAGTTCCCGTTTGGCATGTTCGTACTCTGTTTCATGTTTTGAAAATTCTAGTTCATAGTCTAGGTCCGACCCAATCGGGGTGCGAGTCAGATGACCTCCACGTGGTGCATCCTGGGCAACGAGTGGTCCCAACATTCTCCGTTCGGAGAAAGTTGGGCCCAATCGGCTAACATCTGGCTAGGCGGGAGCCCCTTCTGGGCCCTGCAACTCCGGTGTGCGTGTCTACTTTAGGCCGCACTACTCGCCGCTCCTTCTGAGCGGCTTTGAGGGGAGTTTCTTGGTAGTGTCCTTTCTGGACCTGCATTTGTGTGTTTTGTTTTTGTTGCAGGAAGGGGATAACAACCCTTAAATTGTCGCCATGAAAGCGTCTTCGAAAAAACAGCTACCCCAGGAGGGTACCCGTCGGGAGACGGGAGAATCCCTCCCCGGGGCCGGGAAACCGGCCCCGGGCCGCCCCACCGTCTCTGGGGGGGGCAAAGAAACGCCGGAAGGGAAGAGGAGGAAGGTTGAGTCGGAGGTGCCGATAGAGTTGGTCGGTTTGACTGAGGACCAGAAGCATCGCCTTGCAGTGATAGAGGGAAACCTCTTGTTGATGCAGCAGGTCAGTGACATGCAGGAGAAGTGCGACGGACTCGAGAATGAGCTCCTCGAGGAAAAGAGGGCAAAGGAAGCTGCCGAGGAAGCCATGTTGGAGCTCCACGAGCAGCTGAAAGAGCGTTGCCAACGGCTGAAGGAGTGCCGGAAGGAGGCCATAGAGGCCAGGAGAGAGGCCCTGGAGGCAAAGGAGGCCAGAGAGGCTGCGGAGGAAGCGAGGCGCCTTGCGGAGGCAAGAGCTGTCCCTACTTCCGCGCTGGATGAGGGCGTGACGGCTGCGCTTGCAGAAATGCGGCGCACCCTCGACGCCTTCATCGAGGGAGTTAGCAAGAGGTTGGACGGGCTGGAGGCCAGGCTTCCGATGCCCGGCGGAAGGTCCTACAGCTCGGTGACTGCGCGCGGTTCGGCGGGTCCCGCTGCAGCAGTGAAGACCGGGCCCAGTCAGGGAGGGGTGCGACCGAAGGTCCAGCACGCTGAGTCCGGGGGTTCTCCCCCGGCTGAAGCGCGGACCAACGGCGCCCGCAGGCGACGCAGGCGAGGGATAGGGAGGGCGAGAGGCCCTGCCCAAACAAACGTGCCGGGAGTCAAAGGGGGGAAGGTGGCCCTTAGGGAACCCAACTCGACGGCGGTCATCGTCCGGCTCAAGCCGGAGGCGATTGCCGGGGGGGTAACCTATGCGGCCACACTTGACAGAGCCAGGGAGGCCATAAGCTTGGAGGAGCTTGGCATCCCTGGTGTCAAGATGAGGACGGCCCAATCCGGGGCAATTCTGATGGAGGTGCCGGGTGCCGACAGCGGCGAGGCTGCCGATGGACTGGCCCGGAGATTAGAGGGCGTTATCTCGGACGTGGCAGAGGTTACACGTCCGGAGAAGCAGGCGAGTGTCCGCCTAAGCGGCTTCAGCATGGTCTCCTCGGAGACGATTGCTGCCGCGGTGGCGGAAGAGGGAGGAACCTTGAGGGAGAGGGTCAAGTTGGGGACCATTCGATCGGCCCCCAGCGGAGACTCGGTGATGGTGCAGTGCCCGGTGAAGGCGGCGAAGAGGCTCGCCGCCCTGGGGAGCCTCCGAATCGGATGGAGCCTAGCCAGGGTAGAGACGGTCAAGCCCAGACCCATGCGCTGCTTCAAGTGCATGGGGACGGGCCATACGAGGCCTATGTGCCCATCAGAGGCGGACAGGGCGGGGCGCTGCTTCCGCTGTGGCATGGAGGGCCACAAAGCGGGAGCGTGCATCAAGCCTCCGAACTGCCTGGTCTGTGCCGAGGCGGCGCTCCCCCATGAGCACGTCATGGGGAGCAGGGAGTGCTGCCCCCCGGCTGTGAAGATGAGAGCACCGGAGGCGCGGAGCTGACGGCCTTGTGGTGTTGGCTTTGTGCTTTGTGCTGTGTTTGCTGTGTGTTTTGTGTATGAATGTGTGGGAGTGGGAACCGAGCTGGAGCCAGATTTGTATGGGGGTCTGGGTCCGGGCCGGTTCCTGGTCACCATAGAAGGGCTGGCGGGCCGACGGAAGGCCGCGCGTTTCTGTTGTGTCGTGTCTGTTTGTGTATATGTGGTAGGGCTTCGGCATAGGTATGTGTTATACCTCCCCGAAGGCCTAGGGTCGTGGGACCACTGTGTCTTGTGTTGTCCATGTGTTTGTTTTGATGCCTCGTCCGCCGTACACCGAACCCTCGGTAGTGGCAGATGAGGCTCTTTTGTCTTGGGTGGTGCACTTCTGGCGTGCCACTATTTGACGTAGGTCTTAAACCTATTATTTTTGTCGAAGGTCTTAAACCTTAAATGCTGTGTTATCAGTACGTGCCCGTATACTGGCGCGCGGCCGTCAAAGCACATGTTTCCCCTTGAGGGAAGAGATGTGCGGAGATGGCCGTAGGTTGGTACACGGGCGCAGGGTGGCAGCCGCGGCTTTAATCCTCCACAGGACAAGTACCGTGGTTGTCGCCTTATTTAGTACTCGGATTGCCGTCCTCCAGGGGTTTAGTGGGTATCCCCCTCCGTCTCGCCCTCCCAGCCGGGACTTCTTCCTGGCAACTGACTTGAGGCTTCTCGCCTCGTCAGTGGGTGCGGAAAGGCGGACGGGTGAGTCCCACATAACCGGGTGCCCTTCAGGGCTCCGGTAGTCGTAATGACTTCCCCTGGGTCAAAAAAAAAAAAAAAAAAAAAAAAAAAAAAAAAAAAAAAAAAGGTCCGACCCAATCAATAAGTTGTCTAATTGCCAGTGGGTTTCGTCAATGACCCTCCAACGCGACTGGAGCGTCTGCAGCTTATCATCAATTTCCCACTTCTCGTTGAGTACAGATACGTCAAGGTTTCGTAGCATCCGGGAAAAGGCACGAAAGTTGGTTGTTTGTAAGCACATAAGTTCATCGGTTTTTGAAAGTACTCCCCTTTCAGGTTGTTTGGCAGTTCCCGTCGATTGGATTAATTTCAGGAATTCAGATTGTAAAAATTCGTATTTCTTGCTGAGCCCGTGGTAAACATCGTCAGTAAAATAGTCATCGGATTGGTTTTCAAAAGTTAAAAGTTTTTCATGATTGACCTTGAACTCGTCCCACAAAGCTTGGAGAGAGTCCAGACGTTTCTGAGCGTATTCTGATGTCTTACGTGCTGCAGAGTCCTTTCGATAGTTCGTTAAGATCTTCTCAACACCCTCAGCGATCATTTGTTGGCGTTGAAGTAATTTGTCCATGTTGGCTGTAGTTGGGTTTCTGTTTTGTTTCAGGTGGAGTAGGTGCAATCAATGTGTTAGGCCTCGTCTACGATATGTGCGCCTTCTCAATTTGCCTGGTGAGACCCGCTTGTGGGAGGCCAGTCAAACCGATTCGCTACCGCAGATAAGTCACTAACCACACAATCACACTTCACTGGTCCAATTGTTATTCACAAATCCGGCTCGAAGAAATGTAAACGTTGTAGCATTTACAAGGTAAGTAGATAGTTGTTAAGGTTGGTAGGTTATTGTAGTTTAGTTAAAGAAGGTAAGTTATATGTTTACGTAATTTGCGCAGGTTATGTTGCACGGGACAGGGAGGTTTAATAAAGCGACCGTCACCGTGGAGTGTGTTTATTGTACTACTTAATAAAATATACAAATCGTTCAAGTAATGTTATTGCTAGTGTCAGCTAAAATATAACAATGTCGAGCGTGCTCGTACAGATGCTACGAAACTTACGAAAGAGTCAGTGTCAAAGTTAGAAAAATTTTGCAAAATATTATCTTTATTTAACAGTAGATAGTAATAAGTGATAATATGGGAAATGTTTGATGATAAATTATATTCCCCCCAAAGCCCCTAAGTAGAAATAAGGATGTGGCACTTTACTGAGACCTGCAGCCGTCTTCTTGAGATAATTTGAAAAATGATGATGTACTGTTACTCATTTACTACTCATTATTTTAAGATCTTCATATAATTTTGTAATATTTGTGAAGGAAAAATAACAAAATATTATTATTATTACTGTTTGGTTTAATTTAACACTTATACACGTAACAAAAACTTACAAATATTTTTTTGACTTTACAAAAAAATTGTTAAACACGTTCATTCCACTACCAATTAAAAAATCTTCATAATACCTTGTTTAACGCAAATAACAATAAAGTTTAAAATATGGAGATAAATAAAGAGCATAATTACCTGCAAGCCTCCACCAGGTCGGCGTAACACCTCTCCTCGATGCGCTTTATGAGCGCGCCTACAGAGGAGTCTTCCTTGTCGGCGGCGGCGGCCGGCGCGCTCACCAGCGACGCCTTCTTGTCGCACTTCATGGGGAACACCACGCGCAGCCCGCCACTCATCAACCTGGACATCATCGATATGTTGCGTATTCTGTGTCGCACCAATTATGCCAAAACCGCTTTTCCATAAGATCTTGTAGTACCTATGATAAGAGCTTTTCTCTAAGTAAAGATTAAGATTAATATTATTAAGATTTTTTTCTCTAAGTTCTTTTAAATTCAAAAAGTCTTTTTGTAACGAAGACGACGAAAAGAAGAAATATGGAAATGGATGTTCGCAGTGAACGAGTGAACGACAGTATACTCGTTCACTTGAGAATATTTATTTGATTATTTACTTTTTTTTATAATAATTAATTTTTGTTATCGTTCGACCATTGTCTGAGTTTCTGGTTCAATGTCTACTCAGCTGTTTGTATTTTTTTTTGCAGTGGAAACTTTGTTAGCTTATGTACAAACTTAATACTAACTTCATAACTACTAGTGTTATATTAAGCTGTTTATTTTCCTTAAACCAATAAAAAAAACAGTCTTCGAACAATAATGTACACTAGATTCTTGTTGAGTGACTGTTTATAATAGGTCTGACCGTAGGCAACCTTTTTTTTTGTACCTTCTGCTAGAATAAATGTATCACATCACAGCCCTCTCGCGCTCTTTCGCAGGCAATATAATAAAATAAGCAAACAGATACGATACAGATACTAGATATATTCCACCACAGTTTCAATATGTTCGTTAAGAAAATTAAAAGTATGAAGTGAAGAGGACGATTTAATAACTATCTACATATTATTTTTTATAATTAAGTACTTATACGTTTATTTTTAGTATTTTTACAAATTTATACGTTTAATTTATAAATTTAAGTTAATTACTGTACAGCAAAGACTTTATGTCAGGTTAAGAATTTATCACACAATTTAAAAAAATAACAAGTTAATGTAAAACAAAAATAATTAAAATACATTGAGTAAGTAAGTAACTTACAAATTTATGGATAAATAAAATAAAGTAAAATATTTTTTTGATTTAAGATAAATCATTCTCGTGTGACAACCCTACCAAAGAAGGTATACATTTTGCGCGCTATAAGAGAGCTTGGAGTCTATTCGGGTATTATGTGGTTGTACTGACCGGTCGACGTTGGGCCCCAGCACGAGGTAGGCGGAGGCGATGTCGTTGGTGACCACGAGCCGCTCGGCCAGCAGCCCGCGCACCACCAGCTGCCGGAGCAGGCGCTGAGGGTCGCCGCGCTGCCACGACTTGCAGCTGCACGGATACCACCATTCAAATTAGCACATTTTGTTATAAAAAATATCTAATACAAAATTTAAGATGAACCTTTTAACTTATTAACAACATGTAAACAATGTAATGAGGAGCTCGATGGCGCAGTGGTTAACGCGACGTGCGAGTGCTGGAGTTAAACAACTTTCGCAAAGGCCGGTCATCGGATGGGTGACTAAAAATGTATCATCTCGAGCTCCTCCGTGCTTCGGAAGGCACGTAAAGCCGTTTTGGTCCCGGCTGCATTAGTAATCGTTAACAAACACCAATTAACACTTGATATAATGGAATAATAGTAAATAATAGGCAAAAGTGTATATATGTTACACTTTTACGAAATCGAAGTCAGGCTGTCTGTCTTAAAGGTTATTGCTCAAGTTATTTACCAATACCATCTGGAGTACCACAGGGTTCTCATCTTGGACCGGTATTGTTCTCTATATATATTAATGACATCAAAGACGTCCTACTAAACTGCAATCACCTTCAATATGCAGACGACACAAAAATTTTCAGAGTTGTGACTAATATAGATGATTGTCATAAATTGCAATCTGACTTAGACTCTTTAAGTAGATACTGCACTGAAAATCAGTTGTTTCTTAACACAGATAAATGTCAGGTGATAACTTACACAAGAAAATCTGCCCCTTTTTCATTTTATTATAAACTAAATGACATGGTTTTAAATAGATTGGACAGTATTCGTGATTTGGGTATATTAATGGACAGTAAGCTCTCATTTAAATTACATTTTGACTCAATTGTCAAGAAGTCCTTTCGTAATTTAGGTTTCATCAACAGAATAACCAAACCATTTAAAAAACCTATTACTTTCAAAATTCTCTACTTCAGCTTTGTTCGGTCTATTTTGGACTTCGGCTGTGTTGTCTGGAATCCTCACTATAAACAAAACATAGATAGAATTGAAAGAGTTCTAAGAAAGTTTATGAAAATACTAAACTACCGTAGTAACAATACCAGTGAGCCATAAAGTGAATCATTGAAAAGTCACAAATTACTGTCGTTACAGAACCGGCGTAAGCAAATCGACATAGTCTTTCTTTTCAAATTGTTAAATTCGTACATGTGTTCAATTCCCATATGCTCCACTGCGTGGTAGGGCTTGCCCCGTCTGGTTAGTGACCACCGTACGCATGGTGTAAAACCCGTCAAGTGACCGCTTGTCGGTCGCGTTTCGGGATCAGCCAGCGTATAACCAGAGCTCGAGTGGATGGTGCTGCGATGCATCTGGTCTGTAATGGCTTCCGTCTAACCAGTGCCAGGAAGACCTTATTAACCCGCCGACCAGGGAGACCCGTAGAAACGGCTGTCCCGCTGGCCGCCCGTGGCACAGTACAGGGGCCCAAGCGAGCCTAACCAGCTCGTGAGGCTGCCTCACCATGCCACGCATAATCTCGGGGTGGCCCGTCGTGCCGGTTGGTGACCGGAAGGTGGGGTCCCGGCGGCCATTCCCGGGGGGGTTCGGGGGCCCTTCCGTTCGGCGGGTTAATGATACTCAACTTTAGGCAGATCCCTGGTGAAACAGGCCGCTGCACTTTGACTATTTGCATCGCGGTAGCATTTCCTCGATTCACGCCTCCCTCTTTTTCTCCACCATGACAGCGCCTTAAACAAAAACTGGTCCTACAGCGGTGCACACCCCCACCACAACCATACCGTTTGAGGTCGAGTTCGCTAACATCCGCGGACTCCATGCAAACCTCAATGCCGTCCACCACCATCTTGAGACGGCACGGCCAGCAATGTTGTTTTTGACGGAGACACAAATAATCTGTCCAGCTGACACCAACTACCTGCACTATCCCGGCTTTGTGCTTGAAGAATCCTTTAAAGCCAAAGCCGGAGTTTGCTTGTTTGTTCGGACGGACGTTTGCTGTCGCCGTCTGCGCTGTCTGGAGGACCCTTCCTTTTCCCTCCTTGTGGTACACGTCGACTTGGGCTCTCATAGCCGTGTCTACGTCTGCGTCTACCGATCACATAATGGCGACATGGAGACAACTCGACTTATAGAACACCTTAGTCGGGTGGCAGATGAAGCGCAGGAGCGGTTTCCTTCGGCGGAATTGGTGTTTTTGGGGGACTTCAATGCTCACCACGAGTTGTGGTTAAGTTCCTCCAAAACTGACCATGCCGGTAGAACTGCCCACGCATTCGCTCTCACGCACGACCTGACTCAATTGGTGAACCAGCCCACCAGGATCCCAGATATAGTCGGTCACGCGCCCTCTTTGCTGGACCTTCTGCTGACGAGTCGCCCAGCTGGTTACCGAGTGGAAGTTCGAGCTCCTTTAGGATCTTCGGACCACTGCTTGGTATCCAGCAAAGCGCCTCTGGCCCCGCTACCGCCTTCAGCGGTTTCGAAACGCCAAATTTGGCACTACTCGTCGGCAGATTGGGATGGTATGCGGGACTATTTCGCATCCGTTCCTTGGGGGCAGCGCTGCTTCAGTGGGAAGGACCTGACAGCCAGTGCGATTGCAGTTGCTGATGAGATAGTGTTAGGTATGGAATACTATATTCCGCACTCCTATCTCGTCAGCAAAGGCCGGCGCAACCGATGGTTCAACCGTGAGTGTGCCAACGCTGTCGATAACAGGCAGGCGGCATACCGCGCTTGGATCAGAGGTAAAGCTCTTGGGGATCCCGAAACTCGCTCGCTGAAAGCAGCCTATAATAATGCCACCAAGTCTTGCAAAAGAGCCTACATTAGAGCGGATGCCCAGCGCGTTGCACGGGTCGGCCAAGAACTTCTGACGCATCCTACGGGCAGCCGTAGCTACTGGCGTCTGGCCAAAGCCGTGCAATCCAATTTCTGCCAACCCTCGCTGCCACCACTGAGATGTCCTGACGGGACTTTAGCTCACAAGCCGCAAGAGAAGGTCGATCTCCTGGCCAAACTCTTTGCAGCTAACTCCCGAATCGATGACTGCAATGCACAGCCACCTTCAATTCCTCACTGTGGCCACACAATGCCTGATTTTAAAATCAGGCAGTGTGATGTCCGTGCGGAGCTGCAGTCAATCGATGTCCGGAAAGCTAATGGCCCTGATGGCATTCCAGCAATAGTCCTGAAAATGTGTGCAGCGGAGTTGTCCCCCGTGTTAACGCGCCTTTACCGTCTCTCGCTCTCTTCTGGTTGTGTGCCGGAATCTTGGAGAGAAGCTAATGTGCAACCGGTCCCCAAAAAAGGAGATCGGTCAGACCCATCTAATTACCGCCCCATAGCCGTTACTTCAGTTTTGTGCAAAATCATGGAACGTATTTTAAACAAACAACTAGTCCACTACCTGGAAGAACACTCCATAATTCATGATCGCCAATATGGGTTTCGGCCGAAACGATCAACGGGTGATCTTCTAGCGTACGTTGCACATCTCTGGGGTGAGGCTATTGACAAGCGTGGTGAGTCGATGGCTGTTAGCCTTGACATAGCCAAGGCTTTTGATCGGGTCTGGCACAAAGCTCTTCTCTCCAAGCTCCCGGCATACGGTCTGCCTGCTCAGTTCTGCAACTGGGTCGCTGGCTTCCTACATGAGCGGAGAATCCGTGTCCTGTCTGATGGATGCGCTTCGCGGTTCATGTCAGTGAACGCTGGTGTCCCTCAAGGTTCCGTTCTGTCCCCCACGCTGTTCCTTCTGCATATCAATGATATGCTTCCACTTGGAAATATTCATTGCTATGCAGATGATAGCACAGTGCATGGGGGATATAACGGTCACCCAGCGGCCGGGCGGGTCGAAACCGAAGTTAACCGGGTGAATCTTGTCATTGAGCTCAATCGGGTATTGGACCTCATATCTAAATGGGGCTCCAATAATCTTGTTGAGTTCAATGCCAAGAAAACACAGGTGTGTGCGTTCACGGCAAAAAAGTCACCATTCCTTCCCCTTCCAACTCTTCAGGGTACATCTCTAAGCCTGCAGAGCAGTATCAACATGCTCGGTATGACGATTCGCTGCGATCTAAACCAAAGAGACTACATCGAAGCCGTGATCAAAACAGCCTCACGAAAACTCGGTATTCTGAACAGGGTGCGGCGATTCTTTACGCCTGACCAGTTGTGCCTTTTGTACAAGACACAGGTACGGTCTTGCGTGGAGTATTGCTCGCACATCTGGGACGGTTCCGCAAAGTACCTTCTCGATGCTTTGGACAGATTGCAGCGTCGCGCTGTACGCATTATCGGCAACGCAGAAGTCACAAATACTCACGAAACTCTGCAATTGCGTAGAGATATTGCGTCACTCAGCGTGTTTTACCGTTTATACCATGGCGAGTGCTCTGAAGAACTCTTTGACCTCATCCCTCCTTCTCCCTTCCTCCATAGGAGTACGCGTGCTGCTCTCCGGAGTCACCGCTTCACTGTCTCAAATATTCCATCACGCACTAAGAAATTTGGTGACTCATTTTTTTGTCGCACTTCCAAAACATGGAATAGTTTGCCTGCACACGTTTTCCCTCCTTCCTATGATATGGGGTCCTTCAAACGAGGCGTGAAGAGGCACCTTGTGGGCCGGCAGAGTGAGGGTAACTGATGCTGCGTTATTTTCACGCTGCACCAGTTGTCATCGCATCTGGATTCCATATTCACTTAACATCAGGTGAAATGGAGTCATTTGCCATGCTATGTATAAAAAATTAAAAAAAAATGTGTGTGTGTGTGTGTGTGGGGGGGGGTGTGTGTGTGTGTGTGTGTGTGTGTGTGTGTGTGAGTGTGTGGGGTGTGTGTGTGTGTGTGTGTGTATGTGTGTGTGTGTGTGTGTGTGAGAGAGGGAGGGTGTGTGTGTGTGTGTGTGTGTGTGTGTGTGTGTGTGTGTGTGTGTGTGTGTGTGTGTGTGTGTGTTTACGTACGTACATGATTCAAGGTATTTTGTGTTATGTTTGGGCGCTCATTGTCTATTAATGTTGTAAATTTTCAGTATTAGTATTTTTTTTTGTAATGACTGTTACGTGCCAAAATAAAATAAAAAAAAAAATGTTAATGATCGTGACAGAACTAATAAATGGAATATAGTATAAAATAATAACTTCAATAGTTAATCCCTGTTTTGTCTTTTTTCCTCAACTTCAAAACACTACTTTGCTATTCACCTATCAACACCATGTCATCAAACGACAAGCTTAGGCATTCTGCGTAATAGGCAGCACGGAATGCTGCAGTGGATGAGCGTAGCATGCAGCCACTGCTACCTGGAGCCACGCGCGGGGTACAGCAGTGCAGCAGACTTGCCACAATGCAGCAAACGTGCCACGGTGTAGCACACGTGCCGCAGTGCAGCAGACGTGCCGCCGTGCCTCAGTGCTCACCGTCCGTGTATGGGCGCGGCGTGCAGGTCCCGCAGCCGCTGCTGCTTGGAGCCGCGCAGCGCGTCCGCGTAGTGCAGCAGCGTGTAGTTGGCGCGACCGTTGCTCACGTCGCGGATGCAGCGGACGAGCAGCTTGCACTCCTCAGTCACGTCCACGGGCTGATAAGACAAAGTATTTTGTTTTCAATTCAATCTAATATATAAAATTCTCGCGTCACAGTTTTCGTTTTGCCATACTCCTCCGAAACGGCTTGACCGATTTTAATGAAATTTTTTGTGCTTATCCGGTATCTATGAGAATCGGCCAAAATCTATTTTTCATTCCCCTAAATGTTAGGGGTAGTCCACCCCTAAATTTTTTTTTTATTTTTTATTGCCGGGTCATCCGGTATCTATGAGAATCGGTCAACATCTATTTTTCATCTCCCTAAATGTTAGGGGTAGTCCACCCCTAAATTTTTTTTTATTTTTTATGGCAAAACAACGTTTGCCGGGTCATCCGGTATCTATGAGAATCGGCCAACATCTATTTTTCATCCCCCTAAATGTTAGGGGTAGTCCACCCCTAAATTTTTTTTTAATTTTTTATGGCAAAACGACGTTTGCCGGGTCAGCTAGTCTTTTTATAGATTTCACGGCAAATGACTCCGCTGCCTACAATGCACATACAATGGTACTCTTTCACTAAGCGCAACAAGTACTCGACGTGCTAGTAATTTTAATTGATATTAATTTGTTATAGAAATTTATTTGTATTGTATTTGAATATCGATTATTTATAATATTTCAATATTTTTTACATATTTTATTAATATTGTATCAAATTCAGAGTCAGAGTACATTATGTTGCCTTGTTGTAGAGTAGATTTATTACAACCTGTCCTTGATACTTATCTTGTAATATTTTTAACACGCTAAGATGTTTCTGTTTGTGTACCAAATAAATAAAAATAAAAAAGCGAGTACAACCAACCACCTCAGCTTGTAGAAAATAAAACATGTACAACGTCTAAAAACCTATAAATCATCGCACACGCACCTTGTACTCGTGCGCCGCCGTGCAGTTGTCGCAGGCGGCGGCGGGCTGCTCTAGGCAGCGCTCGCGCGGGAACCGCTCCCCGAGGTACGCGAGAACCTGCGACCGCCGGCACTCGGCCACGGCCTCGCACACCTCCACCATGCGCAGGAGGTTCTCGATGTGCACACGCTTGGCGTCCGGGGTCGTGTTGCGTTCCACTTTACATAGATAAATGGTTCATGTCAAACCAACAGTTTAAGTTGAAATTGCGACAACAAGAAAAAATATTTTATCAATATCAGCACCAACTCATTATGTCTCCACTGCTGGGACACAAGCCTTCCTTATGGGTGGATAGGGAGAACAGGCTATAAAACAACACATGAGCCCAGCGTGGATTGGTAATTGTTAACGACTGCTAATGCAGGCGAAACCGACGCCCTTCCGAAGCACAGAAAATCTAGAGATGATAAATTTTTGGTCGCCCATCCGATAACCGTTCTTTGCGAATAACTTTAAAATATTATAAATAGATAGACAGAAGATTGTACTAAATACTTGCACGTATTTTTGATTTGGCTAATTACGTTTGTACACACTACTACGTTTTATTCTAACTATATAAATTTAACTGACGCCTATGCCCCAAAAATTCTATTCATAGCATAACTGCTAATCACACACTTTACCATGTTTATGTGGTTTTTTTTTGGAGAGACTGCCATTTTTTGCATTTTCAGCGTCACCGAACTTTTTGGGGGCGGCAAGAAACTTAAAGGGTTCCTCAGGCCGTGTAAAACGAAACACCGTCAGAGGTTTTCTAGGGGGACTAGCATCATGCACTAGTGCGTGTCCCCGTTCTCTACTAGATTCTCCCAAAGGTTCCCAAAGGATCAGATCAGCCCCCCAACCGCCTAACACTCTCGCTTTCGATCGCTTTGAAAGCGAGGCGAGGGCCTCTATTATAATATCGAAAGCTATAGCCTATAGCTTTTGATATTACTTTCATATTGCTTTCGAAATGACAAGATGACGCCTGCTCCTCGCCTCGCCTTCAAAGCGATCGAAAGCGAGAGCGTTAGGCGGTCGACCCCCAGGACCGTGTTTAAGTACATATAAACTGTTTATAAACTATGAAATGGTCAAAATCACTTACTGTCAAAGAGCCGCCGGTATCTGACGACATCCGCGTAGGAGTAGTAGAGCAGGCAAGCGGCTAACTCGCCGTCGCGGCCGGCGCGGCCCGCCTCCTGGTAGTAGCCCTCCACGGACTTGGGCATGCTGTGGTGCACCACGAACCGCACGTCGGCCTTGTCCACGCCCATGCCGAACGCTATGGTCGCGCAGATCTGGGAGGAAACAGTGCTCGTGTTGATGCTACCAATGAAAAATGGGACTCCTAGGATCGGCCTATTCAAAACCAGAGAGATTCAGGCTCTTCGCTAGACGTTGGACGTTGCCAAATTTATGGTAGTGTAGGAAGCTAGGAGAAGTGGACTGTAGGATGCGTTGGCTGGTATGTGGAGTAAAAACTTTAAACTTAAAAATCACTTTTTATATTTCAAAAGCCACAAAAATAAACTTTTGCTTTACAACGTCGCAGAGCAGTCGCGGAGCACCAACATGCTCCGTTGGCAACACCAACATTAAATTGTGAGATGGCAACACGGCCATTCTATCTTCACAAAAGATAACCATCAAAGATAAAATTCTATGACAACATTTCAATTTGTTTATTGCTAAATAACGCCATCTGTGAGCATAGCTTGACTACACTATTAGTGAATAGCGCCATCTATTAACATAGTTTGACAACGCTAATTAAATCTAAATTGCATTAAAAGTAATTAAATTATTTAAAGTTACACGTAAAGTATGCTCATAAACAAAGCTAGCAAAGCATTACATGTCTACTTAACAGAAACAGAGACCAGACGCGAAAACAACTGGTGCAGCGTAAAAACGACGCAGCATCAGTCGATGCTGCGTCGTTCTCGGGCCGGCAGCGTGAGGGTAGTCACCCTCACGCTGCCGGCCCACAAGGTCTCTTCATGCCTTGTTTGAAGAACCCCATATCATAGAATAGGAAGGAGGGAAAACATGTGCTGGTAGGCTATTCTATCTTTTGTGATGTAGATGGGAAATAAGCATATTTTTTTACTTTTCTGGTTTTGGTAGGTCAGCACTCGCTTCAAAATTACTAAAACAAAGATGGCGAGTAGACCAAAATGGCGAAACAGTCACTCAAATAGGTCCATATTGTCATTGCACTGTTTTTGGGGTCGCGTTCTTTTTCATCAGTGAAAATTCTATACAATTTTGTTCTCATTAATAATAATATTCAAGCCAGTGCAGGTGACTTATTTCCACACGCATTTGTATGCAATATAGTCATTTACCTTAAAATAAGCATTCTTAATTAAAATATGTTTAACAAACGTTTTGAATTTAGTATCTGTCAACACAGTTATATCGTTAGGTATTTTATTATAAAATCGAACTCAGCCACGTTCACTGCGGGAGCCCAAAAACACGTCCTAAATTTAATTGCGTTACGGGTCATAATGCACCCCGTTATGAACTATTCCATTGTGCGTTATAACGGGTGTAGGTAGAAGCACCCCGTACACCTATGTTGCATAAAACACCTGTAAGTCTCTGAAATTTTATGATTTTCATTTTTTTATCTAATACATTAATAAATTTGCTGTGTTATTATCTTTTCACCAGTACATTTGGCAGAAACTAATGATATTATAAAGAAAACAAATGTCCGAGGCTTCTTTATCCCCGTTACGCATTAAAAATAAAAAAATACGGATGTTTTACTGCCCCGTAAAGCACAGAATTATTTTTTATCGATGAAGTCATAGTGATGGAAAATAAAAAAAAAAACGATAAATTAAATTATTAATATTTTAAAACTACATTTTCCAAAATTGTGATCTTGGGTTTTTGGGTATTCGAACAACTAGGTAAATTTTCTTCCGTAACTTGTTCATGACTCAAGTTAATATTACGAATTTTTGTAAGGTTTGTCCACTTTTGGGGCTAGAGACAACATCGTACTTATCTGGTATAGGGCGCCGTTGAAAAACATTACGCAACATTGGTGAGGATGCTGATTGTCGTCGCGATGATCTTGTAGTTGGAGGATTTTCTTCATCCTCCTTTTCATACGACAATTCCAACATACGTCGGGAACGCTTCATTATTGAATAATTTAACAATGCGACATGCGCTATTTTTACTTAACTGCACTAATGCAAATGAGCTCAAAACCCCGTACGGGCATACAATAATTTAATAATAATTACCATATAGTGGAACAACAACTTTTAATTATGGATATGGTGCGTGTGTGTGTGTGCGTGCGTGCGTGCGTGCGTGCGAGTGTGTGTGTACCCTACGAGACGTAACACTTGGGATCAGTTTTAATAACCACTAGGAATAAAAAATGTTTCGTATTATTACTATTAAACTTTACAAACAAATCTTAGGAGCGTCCAAAACATTCAGTTAAAATAACCTCAGTATCGAAGTCAATAAAAAGCTAACGAAGAATTGAACGCAGTATTATACAATACAATGACAAATTTTTGGATTTTTTAAAAGTACATTTCTTTAATAAAATCTGCACATGCTACAACACAAAGAAATGTAGGTATATCAAATATCTATAAGCTCCCTTGAGCGTCGATCGACCACCAGGTGGCCGATAACAATTAAAATTCTATTGTGTCTGGTATTCGCGCGCTCGAGCTATAACCAGGTGTAATCCTCACCACTTTGTGCTTATCAGCGACCCAGCCGGCCTGCACGGCCTCCCGCTGCTTGTCGCTGAGCCCCGCGTGGTAGGCGGCGGCGCGGAGCCCTACCTTGCGTAGCTCTAGGGCCAGTGTGTCGCACTCCTTGCGCGATAAGCAGTACACTATGCCGGAGTCCCTGGATGATACATGTATACTTCTTTAAGACAAGAACGGGGATGCGTTTGCCTACATTACAACAGCGAGCGATTTTTGAACTGGTGACAAATTCACACGCTATGATATTTTATTTATTAATTATTTTTATTTTTTATTCAAAGCATAATTACAGACAGCATATAGAAAACTTACAAAAAGAAAGTTATGTACAGTTAACATGGTATATCCGTGCCCAATTACAAAAGTGCACAGCTTTTACCATTAACTTCAAATAACAATAGCAATTTATATTATGATAAATAAAATAAAATAAAATATCAATAATTAAAGCTTCTTTTTCACAGTGGTTAACGCGCCCGGTCTGCGAGTGCTGAGGTTAATCAACTTTCGCAATGGCCGGTCATCGGATGGGAGACCAAAAATGTATCATCTCGAGCTCCTCCGTGCTTCGGAAGGCACGTAAAGCCGTTGGTCCCGGCTGCATTAGCAGTCGTTAACAACTAGCATATCCCACTGTCAAACCATAGCGAAGGCCCGTGCCCCAGCAGTGGGAACATAAAATTGAGCTCGTGATGATGAATGTCACTGGTAACTTATTTTTGAAATCGAAAATTCTCGAACGGTGTGTATTTTTAAAATCAAATTGTAAATAATGCAAAAGATATGCTATTTCATCAATGTCATTTTAATCTTGAGATCACCGGTGAGGTTTAAAATCACCCCCGTGGACCTCAAGTCTGCTTATGGAGTTTACTGCAATGCAGCGGCCGGGACAACAAATATTTGATGGACTACTCCATAACATGGCAACCAAGGAGATAATTTGGTAAGTTACCTTGGATTTTATTTAAATTTCTAACTAGCTTACAAGTAGAAAGCTGTTCAAAGTAAAAAAAAACTAGCTTAAGTAGTTAGCCGAACGGGCTGGCAGGTTGGCATATTGAGATGATGTAAATTTTATAGTTTTTTTAGGTAGATTTGTATTTCTCAAGTTCGTTCTTACTTTAAAAAATCAAATTCAATATAACAATGCATAGTTATTTTTATATAAACCTGTAAGAATAATTTTATTAAGTGTTTCTGTTATAAATATAATTTATTGTTTCTGTTAAAATACCTTTTTAATAGTTTTTTTACAAAAGTGAAATAGCTATTCAGTGTTATTACCTGAAGAATTTCTCTTTAATCATGTTGGCTACGTCCTGGTTGATGCTTTTGGGTTTCTTCTCTAGGATCTTGTACGCCAGGTTCGGCCGGTTGAAACTGCTCAAGAACCACTTGCATTCAGTCACCTTAAGAAAATAAAAAATTGTTAAACTAAGAGATCTTAATTTTTTTTAAATATAAACAATAGCATGTTAACAATAAATAAGGCATTAGATAACTTGTACAACAGCAAATTACAAAGACTCAGTTTTAACAGTTGCACAAATCATTACAATACTTATATGAAAACTTATAACTATTAGACCTTATACCTGATAGATGTATATCTTGGACGCTTAAGACCGCAATTGTTATAATTGTGTATTTTAGGTCTGATAAAGAAAATCCAAGTTTGTGATTACAAATGCCTATATTGAAAAAGAAAAATGGTCTTAATATCGACCCTTGAGGCATCCTTTAAACTTCTAAAGAATAAAATCCTGCAAGGTTTGAACTAAAAAAAATATGTTTTATGCTATATATCGTTACGCTTAGCAACACTTACTTTATACGAGTATTTAGTACAAAATTTTCTAAAACAGTTTGATGACCACAATTAAGCAAACGCTATAGAGAAATCCCAAAGTCCATCTAAAACATATTAACTTACATGAGAGTAAAATTATGTCATCAAGTCATTTTGAATGATTATAACTTTAAAAAAAAAACATAATTTTAATTGAACTGACCTTAAGTTGGTGCAGTATATCCATGCGCACGCGCGGCGTGGCGGTGGCGGTGAGCGCCATAATGTTGGTGAGCGGGAACCGCTGCCGCAGCAGGAACAGCCGCTTGTAGTCCGGACGGAAGTCGTGGCCCCACTGGGACACGCAGTGAGCTTCGTCGATCACGAACCTGACCACGAGCGAGGCAAAAGCACTAAATAAATATAGGACATCATTGCAATAATAGGGTTTCTTCAAAAGTGTCAAGTAAATAAGTAAAAAGGTAGATCATTATAAAGATACTGAAATCTTCTGCAAGTATGTACAAATAATCGCGAAACTTATGACGGTTATATATTTATTTAGCTATTTACACATCTTTATCGGTTCATATTTAAGAAGGGTAAGTAACTACTTTTTGCAGAAGGTGCGCGTTCCAATCATACTCATGGATTAAACACAATTTTATTAATTCACTCTTTAAGGGGCACAGCATGGTGAATTTTCTGATTGGTCTTTCTCTTTCATTCCTTCGTGAATAGAATAAAGATATGGTGCAATATTTTAAATAATATGATGCAAAATCTTGGTGTTCACTATATCGATGTGAAAGGAACGTGGGTCTAGTGACCTGGCGAGCTTCCCGCGCGAGTATAACGTATCCAGCATGTCCTGGAATTTGGGCGAGTTGCTGATCTTCTCGGGCGTCACGTACAGCAGCTTCAGCAGCGGCTCGCGCAGCGACAGCTTGTGGTACACCTCGTCCACCGCGGCCAAGGAGACGTCGCCGGACAACTGGGCCGCGGGGATCTGAGTCAAACGTTTATGCGATATTAAGGAGCTAAACACGCTGTTGTGCATGTTTTCTATAAAAAGTATATAACATACAACACCAAGAAAAATATATGTTTTATTATACTATATTAGCAACAGTGTTATTGTTTCCATAATACAGATTTAAGAAACCTCTATACAAAAAAATCTAAAGTCTTCTCTAAACAGTATCTGTTTACATGATTATCTTTTTCAATTAGTAAAGTATGTCGAAGAAATTAAGTATTTGTTGTTGGAAGTTGTTTTCTTTTTACATTTTGTAGGACAAAATAGCAGTTATCCACCTAACCAAGTAGTTATTACAGCTTAGAAAAACAAAAAACCCCATTAACAGTAAATAATTTAGAATTCTCACATCAAGGGACAGGAGTTTGTTCACTTGGTCCAGAATAAGTGACTTCAATGGAGATATAACGATGGTCACTCCCGGCGTCAATATGGCTGGCAACTGGTAACATAGCGATTTGCCTGCAACAGAATATATAATTATATCATAGCGACTCCCAATGTCTTCAATAAAAATAGCATGTCCGTTTAGCGCACTCTATATTGATTTTTAATCATAATTCCATCACTTATAGATCATAACTATTTAAACTACTTGCATTAGACTACTTGCGTTAGGGGCCGTCTATTAATCACGTGAGGATCGCTCGCTCGCTTTCTATTCTATTTCTATTTCTTGAGCGTCGATCGACCACCAGGTGGCCGATAACAATTAAAATTCTATTGTGTCTGGTATTCGCGCGCTCGAGCTCATAAGCAATTTGTGGGAGTGATTTCGTGAAATGGGACGGAAGTATGTGTAACAGTGTAACAGGAAGTTGGGGAAGCGCGCAAACGCGCGCCATTTTGTAAATTTAAAATCGATATTATGAACATGACATATTTGCTATTCATTGTACTTACCGCCGCCAGTTGGCATCAGTACAAAGCAATCGTGTCCCAGTAGTGTCGCGTTTATGACTTGCAACTGATTCGGCCGGAAGGTCTTTAGACCAAACTTCTCCATAAACATTTCCATCATGAGCTCAGAGTGGGGAAAGTTGAATCCATCAAATTCACCTAAAAATATACTAACTGTTATGTTAAACCTTTATCGTATACATGGTGAAGCATATTACTATTATTAACGTTACCTGTTATTCCATCATTCTTTGTGCCAGCATGGAAGTCACCCATGCCTTCATATTTAGGTTTGGCACTGTCTTGCGCAATTGAATGATCCATTAGATTTATAACTTCAGTCTCTTTATTGGTTGCTGTCTTAGCTTGTATGTCGTCGTCGAAATCTTCTGCTCTATACTCCGGCCAGCCATCACCGTCCAATGGTATATCATTGTTATATAACATCTCTGAAGTACTAGTGCCAGGAATAGAATCACTAATATTAATAATGCTTCCCCTAGATGTTTCTGGTAAAATGTCAACTTCGTCATCCATGTTCAAAGGTACTTCATAGTCATTAGTTTCATCATAATCATCATAGTTAAAATTTTCTTTAACAATCGGTGATACTACAGTACAAGGTTTATTAAAATCAATCATAGAACTTTTACTAAATTGAGGAGGTTGGAATTTTTCTGAACTATTGCCAATTGCTACATACTTTGGTGTTTCTGGAGGTAACACTGGTTTAAGTTTCTCTGAAGCATTCTTTAATCTTTCTAAAGTAGATGATGGTGCATCTCTAACTGGAGTGGACGTTTTGCTGCTATCAGATTCATCCATTGCCAACCGAGAAGGCCTTTTAAATATGAATTTACCTTTGCTTTTGTTACCATCTTCTGATATGTCCAAATTGCCAATATCAGATTGCACACTTGTCTCCAACTTCTGAGTTGAGTCATTATTTGTAGAAAAGACATCAAATGATAATGACTTTTTAGCCATCAAATCGGAATATATTGTTTTGGTGGGTCCTGGTTTTTTATCAAAGTTAATTAGATCAGGTGTAGATGTTGCTGGTTCATTTTTGGCTGAGATTTTTGTAGTGATTGATTTTATACCTGCTTGACTAGATTCTAAATCAAAATCATCAAGGTCGTCATCAAAGTTTTCTAAAAGGGGTGAACTATGACTTCCATTTGTTATTGTATTCATAGCAGGTGAACCGGGCATTAGAGTAAGCTGGTCTAGACGTGATTGTGTTACATCTGGCTTTCGTTGTATTGCACACTTCAGCTTAGATTTATAATATTTCATTTTAGCATAAGTTTTCTTATCATAACCAGGAAATCGCTCCTTTATACAGTTTGGTATTCTATCAAAAGCATTGCTAATTTTTTCTAGTAGTTCTATGTACATAGTTTTACATTGCTCAATATCTTTTGGTTTAATTTCAAGATTACCCTAAAAAGAATTAATAATAAATAATTTATCAAAATAAAGTTTCTATACCTGTACCTTTTTAATACATACCTTGCCTATTAGCTTCAAAGAAGAATTCTGTGAAACTTTTATCAGGAAACCTGATATTGAATCATCAAGTTTCAAATCTTTTAAAGGGTCTTTATCTTTCTGTGGCAACTTTTCTGGTGTTTTGAGATTTCTGTGTTGAGTGCTATTCTCTTCAGTTTTATTCTTAGGAGGAGTGGGAGTAGCGCTGATTCTGATTGATTTATTTGATTTGTCTGGTGATGGTGTATTATATTTGTCATTAAATATATCTGGGGAGTCAGGGAATTCATCCTGTAAAACATTATACATTTAAAAATAATTTATATCCATAGCAAATCATGTAAATGTGTATAATTATATTTTGATTTATTCATTTGTAGAAATAACAGTAGTAATAAATTTTGCTCTTTTTAAAACAATTAGTTCATAAAAATAGTTATCTATTGAAAATTCACATTATTTTTATTCTTTAACTCATAAAGGTGTTGTTACAAAATAAAGTACTAAATACTGGTTTATTGTATTTGTTTATAATATTACCATTGTCATGTAAGATAGATGTAATTAGCTCTATACTGACCACATCCATACAATCAAGTTCACTTATTCTGCCATTTCTGTTGTTAATCTTGTCAGTTTTTGTTGTACATTCCAATGAGTAATTTGCTTTGCTATATGCTGATATGAAACTAGGTGAATCTTCTATTGTATTTCTTTGTTTCTGCTCCTCCTAAATATAATGAAACATCTAGCTTTAGATAACACAATACTATCATATCAAGGAAAATTATCCAATTTGAAGTCTCAACTACATTAGTTTAATTAATTAAAATGTATAATATATATATTAATAATATCCTTTATTTTTAAATGTTTACATCAAAAATACAATGATGCTCATTATAGTATTTCTGTATTTGACTCTGCAAATAGTTTGTATCTAATACAAGCAAAATATGTCAGAGTCTTATAGTCAGTAATGTTTTTCATGTTACATGCAAATAAATGTTTTATGTTATGTAATACACGACGCAAGCTAACAAACGAGACAAATAATTAATAATTTTAAATTTTAAAACTCACACTTTTTGGTGAATTATTTTTAAATGGTGGCACCCCTGTAAGAGAAAAATCTTTATAAATCATTGTAAGAAAAGAAGTAACGGGACTTAAATTTATTAGGTGTCAGTTTCAAAAAGTAGGAATGAATAACTTTGTAATTTTTTATCAGTTAATATGCTTCCATCCAAATTAAATTAAATTTAAAATAATTTTTTCCACTTACTATTTAAGGAGTATGAGTAGTTGTCACAACCGATACCCGATGGTTTGATATTGAATAAATAGATAAATTAAACCCTATTTATAAACAACTAGACACAACAAGTAGACATTTTTTTAAATATAGCCTATGTTACTCAGCGCTAATGTAGCATTCTAATGGTGAAAGAATTTTTGAAATCGGTCCAGTAGTTGTTGAGTTTATTCGTTGCAAATATACATACATACAAAAATACAAAGGTTTCCTCTTTATAATATTAGAAGAAGTATACACTTACAATTTTTACTTGTATCAGACTTCGATTTCCAAACAAATTTTGACTTCTTTTCTGAGACCGGCTCATCTTTGCTGCCACTGTAACAAGTAATAAGTATCAAAAATGTTATTCATTGACCAAAATTTAATAAGATGAACGACAAAAGTAAACAACACCTTGGACTGCTACCTCTCGAGGAATCACGACTGCTGCCCTTTTTGATAAAATTCATTAGTGAAGACTGTTTAATATTGTCAGGGTATTTATTTCTTGACATTATTAGCTAATTAATATAAAACCGTCACACTAATTACCCCAAAAATAAGTAAAATAATTAACTTTAAGATTATCTCCCGCGAAACCACTTTTTCAGTGTTTTTTTCTATTCGGCTGTCAGACAGCCGCTGTCATTTAGGGAAGGTAGAGATCGAGCTAATACAGTCTAAGCTAAGGTATTTTTCCTTTATCTTAACATTGCAACAAAAATGAGTAATAAAAATAATTGATATATGAAAGAAAATATTTGATGAATTGGGGCTTTAGAGCATTTAACCAACCGGAGAGGCCATGTGCACTTATTTCAATAAAAAAAGTCTGTCATTTTCTGCGGGGGACGAGGCAACGCACACAAGATTTTGAAGTAAGTTGTTTAAAAGCTTAGATTAATTATTCTAAGTTTAAACGGTTATTTCCATAAAATGTTTATATTTTACGCAACGATACGTGTCCAAGTCCATACGAAACATACATAGTTCCCTTACAGATCCGACTACTTTTTTCGCGACAACTGTCGCATTACAATACTGTAATGTGATTTAATGTATTTTCCATATCATATTGAATTATTGACACATAAACATTAAAAAAAAAATAGAATAATTTCGGCGGGCTGGTTTGAACCACGATAGCTCAATTGGAAGAGCACCTGACCCGGTATGTCAGAAGGGTGCAGGTTCAAATCCTGCTCGTAGAAATTTTTTCAACATTTGTGTTTTTGTGATTTGTTCGCAATAAAATTTGCGTTAAAAATTATTTTGAACATTACATAAACATAAGCCAACTCGTTATTTTAATAAAATAACTACAAGTGAATCGAATGGAAGTGAATTTAATCACTAAATTATATGGGGATTTCTCGTCGGAGAAGTTAAGGCAAATTATTTTACGAAAATAAAAAACTTGATTTTTGATATAAATTAGGTGGAGGCTTAGAATAATAACGCCTAGAACGATAGTGTCAAACAAAGTTCGTCAAAATATTGAGGCACAAAATACTCCGTCGTGTGCGTCAGCAGCTTGTCATTACACACACAACCGTACGAATAAATGTTGCAAGTAAAATGGTAATTTCCCCAAACTCGGGGTAAATGGGTAAGTTACTAAACTCTTATCTTGTTTCATAGTTTAAAAATTGTATTGTTGTTACATATGATTTTTTTAATTACTTCAATTTTTTTATGTGAAAATAGCCACAAAGTCAATAGTCACAAAAAGAAAATTGTCTTCTATAATTATTACATATTATTTTATTATATTAACGGCATACATTAATAATATTAACTGTTATATATATGTATTAAGATGTTTTCATTTAAGTTTGTGATTATTATTTAAAAAAAGTAAAAATTGTAAGGTACATACATACATAAATAGTCACGCCTCAATCCTTCAGGAGGGGTAGGCAGAGACAATGGATTGCCACTTCTCTCTTTAACTATTTGGAAGCATAATTTTATCTCATTATGCATTGAATATTATTTCGAGCCTTTAGCTAACTAAAAGATAAGATAAGATGGCGGTGAAGCTACGACTACCACAATTTTCATATCATTAGCTACTTATTTAAAGATACTTACATATAACACGAAAACACGTACATGTAATGTTATGTAAATGTAACAATGTTTGGTGAAAAATAAGAATGCCAATATTTATTCATTTACTTTATTGCACAAAAATCAGTCTTATCAGAAAAAATACTGTTATAACATTTTTTCAGCATGTCAGTTAAAAATCCTTGTAGCTGTAACTATTTTCTAAATAACTGGCGCTTTGATAACAGCAATCGTGATAAATTGTCTTTCTTGGACTCTAAACTTGGATAAAAACAACTCTAAATAAAAAAAAACTCGGAACACAAAATGGGGTAAAAGTTTTCCTACATCTAGCAAAACATACATGGAATGACATATTACAAATTTACGAACATTAATATCGTGTTTTACGAAAAAATAGACATTGATTAGCTGTTTTTACAAATGAAATGTAATCTTAGCATCCTTTTTGCTAGATTCTGACTTGTGAAAGCATTCTTTGATGGCACAAATCGTCATTATAAACAAAAATTGCGGAGCTGCTTACGACACGACGTGACCTTGGATACTAGCGAGCCGTTCGGCCAACCAAGCCACATATGGCTTGGTTAAACTTGCCTCAATCGCCGTGCGCGTACTCGGCTTCTAGGCGTTATTATTCTAAGGGTGGAGGCTTAGAATAATAACGCCTAGAACGATAGTGTCAAACAAAGTTCGTCAAAATATTGAGGCACAAAATACTCCGTCGTGTGCGTCAGCAGCTTGTCATTACACACACAACCGTACGAATAAATGTTGCAAGTAAAATGGTAATTTCCCCAAACTCGGGGTAAATGGGTAAGTTACTAAACTCTTATCTTGTTTCATAGTTTAAAAATTGTATTGTTGTTACATATGATTTTTTTAATTACTTCAATTTTTTTATGTGAAAATAGCCACAAAGTCAATAGTCACAAAAAGAAAATTGTCTTCTATAATTATTACATATTATTCTAAGGGTGGAGGTACAATTCGAACAAGGATGATACCAAGAATGGGCATTCTCCTTTGTGAGTTTTTCTAGGACAATATTTTTAGTTTTCTTGTTCGTTATTATCAATATGTACATACAGTGTATGCTTTAGAATAAAAATTTACTTCTTTTTATTTTTCTCCAGCTCCTTGTGTTATATTTAATTATACTTATTTTTCTTTAATAAATGATTTGAAATGGATTTTTTATATTCGTTTACTTTTTTTCTCTTTCATCTTTACTTATCCTTAAAGTCCTGATTTTTTATGATATTATGAATTAGTAAGGGTTACCCTATGTCACCAAAAGAGTGAGACAGCTATATAATAATTGCTTGTTTCAATTAACAGGCCTCTCTCTCCAGCTATATCTACAGCTTCATGTGGATAACCTGTACGTGCACGAGTCTGACGGCAACTTTATGTAAACGTCGATAGTGCTTGACACTATCGATTTAATTTGTCGATGCGAATAATAATGACATAGCCCGAAAAGTTGCTAAGCTCAAGTGCCCCACATCGCTCGCAGGACCGATGGCCGCTGGGGCGGAACAGTCCCCGAGTGGTGACCGCGTACCGGAAAGCGCAGTGTCAGCAGGCATCCAACAAGGTAGACCGACGATCTGGTAAAGGTCGCGGGAAGCCGCTGGATGCGGGCTGCACAAAACCGGTCGTATTGGAGATCCTTGGGGGAGGCTTTTGTCCAGCAGTGGACGCCTTTTGGCTGAGATGATGATGATGATGAATATTAATGCGAATTTTTTTGTTTAAATCAGGCTCTTCAGTATGGTTAAATAAGGTAGACACTTTGCTTTTTAATTATCGTTAAAATCGACAGTTATTATACAGTTATTATTATACAGGGCCGATTTCGATAATTCAAAAAGTTATATAAGTCATAAAGAGCACGTGAATCTAGAATCCTAACGAATTTGGCTTAATATTCCGGATCTAGTAAGTAGTTTTTTTTTAATACGTCATAAAGTACGGAACCCTTCGTGCGCGAGTCCGACTCGCACTTGGCCGGTTTTTTTGACCTATGTTTCTCGAAGAAAGTTGTTCAGTTTCATAGTCTGATCTACTCACCTGCATGAAAACAACCACTAAAATCTCTCGGTGTATATTGGCGAGATATAGATAAATACATATAAATATTTATAAATTATATTTCACAGTCAATTTTTTCTGATATTTATTTGTACAATGATGTAAACATGGCTTTCGCCACATTTTCAAAGATATTTAATTAGTTTTACGACTTATGTATACCGATGACTAAAATTATAGGAACATATTAGAGAAAAGGAAACTGGCAAACCAAAGGCATTTATAGAGCAAGCAAGATAAAAAGAAGTTTACATCAACAAATTACTTATAAATAAAAATAAAACGTATCTTATCCCATATTATAAAAAATATTGTAAAAAATTTAAAAAATAATTTAATAAACACAAATCAATTTGGTTTTCTGAAACAAAAATCAACTACTTTAGCAATATTTATAACACTAAAAGATATAATATGGGAAGCTTTGAATAAAAAGAAATCATGTGTTGGAATGTTTCTAGACATGTTTAAAGCATTTGATTGCATAGTCCATGAAACTCTTCTATATCAGCTTGATAAATTAGGTATTCGGAAAATAACACTACAACTTCTGGAAAGCTACCTTAAAAACAGAGACCAATACCATAGTAGAATGAAACAAGTAGGGCGATCGGCTCCCGAGCGAGCGATAATCACTTAAACTTGTAGGGCTGTCGCTTTTAATTAGAATGAGGTAGGTATCTACATATAAAATAAGAATACTTAGAAATATGAATTCATGGATTCCAGAGAACCCCCGATCTACCTAAACGTAGTTTGTTAACTGTACAACACAACAACTTACAATAGGTAAGTAGGTACGGTCAACAGCACATCACGGTAAACACTTGCAGTTCGATTTTAGTAGGTACTTATGCCCACAACATAAGAGCGGTACAAAGTCCAAAGTGTTTCGTCTGACTGTTCCTAATTAGTCCCTTGTTTTCGCGGTAGGGTGTACCGTGTTATCTAATAAATTAAACTTACAAATCCGTAGGTACATGTATTTATCTCTCTAATCCACGAAATCTGGAGCAGAACTTAATTCTTTCGGTAGTAAATAACTGACACAAAATTGTGTAATTAGGTTAGGCAGGAGGTACTCACTCAACGTTCTTGTTCGGTAGGTAAAGTAAAGAAAGAAAATTCTGGATGGACAAGCTGCTATTAAGACATCCATTAACACTGCAATATCTCTTGTTTTTTTTTGTAACCATCGTTGACCTTGACTTACGTTTAACAAATTATAATCTACGTGCGAGCGGCAGCGGCAGCGGCGGCGGCGCCGGCGCAGCGACGAAACACGTAGGCGCGCGCGGCATTACGTACGGCTCAGCCGCGACTGGCGCATCATTAGCTTCAATAAACTTTGTCAGTGTGTGCGTGCGACGATGCGTACGTACGGGTTGGCTCGGCTGCGCTCACATACAAGCCGCGCTCGGTGCGTATGTATGAAGATGACCTACTTGTTTCATTCTACTATGCCAATACACAGTAGTAGATACTTTTGATAAGATAATAAAAACATTTAAAAAGGTAAAATCTGGGTCTAGAGTGATGATCTGCTGTAAACAAATAAAATTAAACTAAATATAATTTAATTTAATTTAACTTTTATTTCAGGCGTAGCCCATAAAATAGTGTTAGTAACAAATAAAACTTATTATTTATGTTAGTATTACATTTTTTTTTTCTGAATTTACGTTGGCGTGGGCAGTATCCCAGTGCCTCCAAATAGGGCAATCCGGTTTATCTGTTAATACGATCAGGATGCCATTTTGGCTGCACCTTGTGCATCAGAGAGGCAATTCTTTTACGTAAAATAGCATGGAATCCATCAGTACGGGCTTCTGCAAACATCCCTGATGCACTACAGAACCGAGGAAGGCCCATTAGCATCCTGAAAGCATTGTTATACTGGACGCGCAGAGAGCCGATGGCGCGCTGCGTGTAGTTGACCCACAGACTGCACGGATTGGCAATGTGCTCTGAGCAATGTTAATTTTACTTCACCTGTACACCTTGCAAACCTGCGAGCCAACATGTTACAGCGCACCATCAACATTCTGCGCTCCCACTCGATATCCAGATCATCAGTCATGTCCTCGGTGACGATATGCCCCAAGTACCTGAACTGCGAAACCCTCTCCAGAGGAACACCGATAAGTGTCACAGGCGGAACGTCAGGGGGAGTATTACGTCCCGCCCGAAACACCATCAGCTCGCTCTTCTTAATATTATATCTGAGACCGTGTGGCGTACGACTCACACAGCCTCATCAACTTTCTATGTTCTATATAACAACGTCTGAATGCAAGTCAATCATCGAAATTGTGGATCAAATAAATTTCTTAGGTATAAATATTGACTCTCATCTAAATTAGAAGTTGTACATAACTAAAATTAATAATAAAATATCGAGCTAAAATATATTTTATCTTATGTTGGCAGACAATTGTTCTTTTTCCTCCACACTCATTTTGTCCAGAACTAGGCGTTCTCCTTTATTAATTAAAGATTCTTCTGTCAGGTCGTTTAACATTTGTTGCTGTCCTATAACTTTTTTCTTCAAGTATCTTATTTGTGAATGTAGTCTTTTTATTTGTGTATTTTTTTTTTGTAGACACCTTTTTAATTTTATATTTCTTGGTGAATCTACTAACTGTGGTTTGCAAGGTGAATTAAATGCGACTTCCGACTGCGACGTATGAGGTTCATCTTTGGAAGATTTGAGTTCTTGAGTTTGAGGTGATTTAAACTTTCTCCTTTTAGATGTAGACGTTTCTTCGTAGAGGTCAACCTGAAAAAATATATTAATATTTACCTATCCTCCTTTTTTCAAGTTGAAATTTCGTACAACGTTACATACATTGATCTGACTTCGAGTTAAATACACAGACGCTTTCGCTTTCGGCCCGAATTTGATACCACAGAACAATTGAATTCAATTGAATTCCCAGAGTAACCAGTAACCAGAGCGCTCCAGTCGAGTAACTTAAGAATTTGTGTTACGGATATCAGAATCAATTAATGTACTACAATACCTATTTACTCAAATAGATAATAACACCCAGACACAGGAAAAACACAAAGGTTCATCTCATTAATGTTTGTCCTGGGTAGGGATCAAAACTAGTAGACACAACAAAATTCACCTTTGATAATTTCAAAGTTGGAACGGCACACTGTTTTAATTTCCTCTTGTTATTGGATTGCACTATATAACAAGAAGTTTGAAAATGCTGTGAGCAAATTGTGCTAGTGCGTTTAGGAGTCCACGAAACATGATTTCCACATGCTCGGATCCAAACATCCCGAATAATTGCATCTTTAGGAAATCTGAAAAATTAATAGCCAGAATAAACATTACGATGAAGTCGATATCGATATTTTGTTTTTGTAATGTCACAGCTCTAGCTTTGTTGCAGTGTGGCCTTAGAGCATTAAACCAACCGGAGAGGCGATGCGCACTTATTTGTATGAAAAAAAGTCTGTCATTTTCTGCGGGGGACGAGGCAACGCACACAAATACAACTTAACACTGATGCATTTTTCAATGACGTCATCGCCATTGTGTACAGGGGGCAATGGTAAACAGTGGCGGACAATAGGCCATGATGGCGCGCAATCGGGCAGTTGTCGGTTTTTTGGGCACACGTCAAAGGAATCGTGGCGTAGCATGGCCTGTGGTGTTCACACAATGGCCCCATTGTTTAGTTCGTCACCGACCGCTGACCGGGATAGTGTACTTATTTGTTGTGTTTGTTCATTTAAAATCGAAGACGTGACTTTGGAAAAGCGTATGAAATTAGTTGACTAAGTATTTTAAAATAACATTTATTTATAATCCTGATGGATTATTGATAAATTGATGATAATTTATTTTTATATAAAAAATTCTTTTTTACCTTTCCTCAAAATGTATTTTGCACTAAGAGAATTAAAAAACTTGAGACTTCTGAGTGTCTCCGGCACGTGCAGCCCCTCCGCCCTATTTTTTTTATTTTAAGTGCTAATTGCTGCACTGCATTAAATACATGTAAAATACAGTGAAAAAATTAAACTCCTACCTAATTAAATACCACAAATTTTCATCTGTAAAGATGAATCTACAATTCTACATGGCCATCGGTTGCAATGATCGTTGGATAGATGGCACTCTGCTGCTATAAAAGCATTCAAAAAATTAGAAAGCAGGATGGTCATGAATAAATTTAAAAAAAAGACAATGTTTTTTACTTCTTGGCGGGAAAGTAAAGAGACATGTCTGCGGTTTTGTTTTATTTTCTAAAATTTGTGTTATGTCGAATATTAATGTGAAATAATGGTGGATTATTAACCGTTAAGTGTTCGTGAGTGTGCATGAGTGTTGGCAAATGAAACAAAACAGTGCAACGACACTTTTCAAATTCTCTCAAGAAGTCCGCCCGAGGACTTAGTAAAGCCCCACATCTTTACTGAGATACTCGAGGGGTTGGGATATCATTTCTCACTTCTCATTTCTATTATCATTTATCATTTGAGAAACGTATAAATTAAGTTTTCGACTGAAGGACTAGTATCCATTGTCATGATTAAATTATAAAAAAAAAAAAAAGTTTTTTTCTTTACTACTTATATATTAAGAATAATATTGTTATTAAGACAAAATAATACTTACAAATGAAAAGAAACGTTATCCTTTTGAACACTCGACGTTTCTGATCGCTTTTTACACGAAAACACGCTGCAATTTGGCATTTTTTGCTCACGTACTAACGCGTGCACTGTGATTTGTTTGCAAATGACCACAGAAAACAACTACTCCAACGAGCAAATGACGCAGGACGGACGGACGCTGACGTACGTAAATATCTCTCAATCTCTGTGATTTCTACCTATTTTGTGTGCAGTGTGACGCTGGAACACGCGGGAACTAGTTTTTTTGTAACCGGTATGACCGGCGGGCGGTCATGTACTTTTGGCAGAGGGGAACGCGGAACGCCTGTAAGTGCCGTCGTCTCTGTTGGTTCCAAGATTGGGGCTCACCATAACTAATTGATTATTCTGAGAATTGAGGCCTTGAGAGCGAAATCGAAATTGACAAAGTCAACATAACTGACAGTTGGTTGACAGTGACAGTCAGATAACCAATTCTCAAACTCAAAATCTCAATCAATTTTGTTGTGAGTAAAGTGAAATAAATGTGAATTATTTTAAAAATGTCTTTAAAGAAAGGACTTTATCTTACCAAAGCAATATGTTGTAAAACTATCAACCTTCAGACCACAAATTTTTCCAGACCAAAGTATTGGTTATTTAATGCAAGTTCAGTTAGATATTTTTCAGCCGAAAATTTAGGTTAGTTTTTCAGTACTTCATTGTATAACCTTTAAATTTGTTGGTTTTAATTTAAAATGTACGGTTCTGTTCTAGTGTATAAGCATAAAATTCGTAGGCAAACGATGGTCAGTGGATAGCTGTAGGTCAAAACTTTGCAGTAATTAATAGGATTACTGTAAAATATATTAAGTATACTTGTTATGGTTTGTGCTACTATTAGTATGTTGCTTTGTACATACATTATATTGTAAAAATAATTTAATACCTATATTTTAGGAGATAAAAATAAACAAGGTAAGGGCCCTGAAAAAGTAGATATACTGGGTCGCTTATTTCCTCAAAACCCTATCACTCCCAATGATGCACAAGAAGTCAAAAAAGAACAGGAGCAGTTTGAAAAAGAAAAAAAAGAGAAGACAGAAGAAAATGAAAAGAGTTGGAGAAGAATGAAAATTGGGTAAGTTAGAACTAAATTGCCCAATAAAGAAGAAAATTCTATACTCTTATATAAAGTTGGTTGATAATAATTTTCTATAAGAATACCTTATAGTGGTAACTGCGACCATCACCCTGCATCATTCCGAACTAGTTAGAACTTGCACTACAACAACATGGACGTCACGGAATTAAGAATGTGCTATTACGAGTATGTTGTTTGAGAAAAGTAGGTATTTAAAAATAGTCATAACTTTTTTCACACAGTTATTTGAACTGAGCTGCAATAATAACTATTGAAGTATATAGAAGTAGACGAAGAAGGACTGTTTTGTCCGGTTCTCCTTTGGTCTTAACTTTATCGTTTAGTGTTTTTAGGTCTTTGTAGAACTCTTCTACAGATTTGTCCTGGTAATCCGAGGTGGGGGCATACGCCTGAATAACTTTTATTTTATACATACTGCTGAGCCTTAATACTACATATGCAAGGCGATCGGAGATGCTGTTTACTTTTACCACATACTCTTTTATGGCTTTGTTCACCATAAAGCCAACTCCTCCAGTACCGGGTTTCGGGCCCTCGCCGTAATAGAATATATGACCAGAGTCCAGAGTCAGCAACTCCTCTCCACCACGCCGAATTTCACACAATCCTAAGATGTCCTTTTTGATGTTGTTAAGTTTGGTCTCTAGTTCCAACAGCCTATCATCCGACAACAGCGACTGTATGTTTCAAAAGTTTCAATTTGTAGCAGTTAGTCAACTCCCAGGGTTTTCTTGTCGCACCCCTGTCCCGTTTCACCTGGCCACTGCTCAAACCTGGGATTGACGAGGCGCTGGGAACTCGAGGTCAATCTTTTCTTGTCTGTCATGGTTTGAAGGGAAGGGTTTACCCATAATCACCACGTCAGCCACGACGGGTTGGTGATCGCAGTACTGCCGCCGGTCGTGATGATTTCCATCGCCGCCCGCAGTTAAAACTAGCTAGTTTTCTCGCCATGTCATAGGGCTGTCATCGGGATTTCCTTGTCTTTTCTGGAGGTCACCCACGCCACTGTGTACCCCAACAGTCCCTGTTGGTCCTACCGCCTTGGTCCGGGGCAGCTTATTTCAGTTTCTCTTTATTCGAAGCTGTCTTGCATACTACAGGACTATTTCACTATCCGCCACCTGTGACCCGGTAGGTAGCTGAGGTTCGCCCCTACTAATTAAAATACCTATAAATAAAAGAGGTCCTCCTACTGTGCGTTCCCAAGAATGCTGGCAACATTAGCTATCCAAAGATTAGCTCGGTATTCCTACCAAGCTAATACGCTGGCAAAGTTAGCTGCCTAGCCTCCAGCCTCCATGGACCTAGTGTCCCCCGCAAACGGAACAAATAAATTGTTTCGACCCAGGTTGGCGTGTTTGTGTTGTTTACGATTATCAGCGCTCACCGCCGCAGCCCCCATATAAAATGTGGCGCGAACATGCCAGGGAGGGAACCATGGTGTCTGCACAGGTAGTATCTTAGTCTTGTCCTGAAAGCAACTTAGTAACAAATACCCCCCCTCGGTTCCTGGTAATGAGGCAAACAATTAACAAGATTTAATGCAATGCACTAACGGCTAAAACCTTCATAACAACTAGGTTTGCAGTGTTCGGGGGAGCCATAACATTGATGGGCGGCTGCCTAGTGGTAGAGATGGGGGCGCCACGCCGCGGGGAAGATGGTCAGCTATTAGAAGACGAGTTCTCAAGCCTGCCCATTGTCATGCAGTATCTCAAGCGCACATGGAAAGAACTCACATTCTATGAAAAGGTTTTTTATGGAGCAAATAAATTATTAATTTGGTTTAATAGATATTATTAAAATTAAAATTAAAATTAACAGATTATTATAGCTAATATAGATATTACGAGCCATTTATTAAGTTACCGGTCACTTAGAAACATGGAAAAACTAGACCTTTCATGTTAAATTCAAATGCACATGACTCTGCATGTTTTATTTACTACAAATAAGCTACAATTAGTGTTCGATATGTTAGACAAGAACATAAGGTATATCCTTAAGTAAGGAACGCGCGAGCGCATAGCCAAATCGGAAAATGCATGAAATCGCTAATACGCGATCTTTAAGCGCGATGTGTCAAACTTTCACTTGCATCAATCGTTATACCCACAGAATAATATAACGCATTACTTGCGGCTCTAACTGAACAGTTCACTAAAGTTCTTTTTCAATACGGTTTATAACTGCAATGCTATTTCCACAGATGATAAAAGAACCGTCCCGCGAGAAGCTGCTGCCGGACCCGCTGCCGCCACCGTACCAACCCACCTACACGCTGGTGCTGGAGTTCACCGACGTGCTCGTGCACCCCGACTGGTCCTACCAGACCGGCTGGAGGTGAGGACCCTTTTTATTAAAAGAAATAATAATGGACTCAAAATAGAGCCTTGAAGGACACCTTACGGTATAGGCAGAGTGCCACTCTGAGTGTTAGCTATTTTGACATATATGTTTATCTAAAATATTTAATACCTGTACTGGTAGGCTACTCTTGACGCAAACTCAATCTCAATACAATTCCAATGCGATTAATATGTATCGATATTGGGATAAGTTTCGCAATTTCGGAATGCCCCATCTCGAAAATAATTTGTTCACTCAATTTCCACTCAATTTAATTCCAATGTGGCGCTATTATCGCTTTTAAGAGTGCCATTTGAATTTTTTAGATTTGTGATTGGAAATTGATTATTGCAATTGTGTTTCAAGAGTAACCCTCCTGGTGATTCCAATTATTGTTCTCAAGTTTTATAATCGAATAAAATACGGTTGACATAAGTCTTTTTTTTTTTTTTTTTTTTTTTTTTTTTTTTTTTTATACTTGTCCCCCGACGTGGGTCAATGTCGGACATTTTTTCAGGCTTATTATAATAATAACGCTGCTAAAGCTAGGAGTGGCTTTGAGCCTACATATCCTTTCTGCCCATCTGCTTTCTGCTATCCTATTCTAAAACTACACACTTTCAATATTCTTATTTACATTTTTCTCGCACGCTTGGTGCCCTATCTACTCTATGCTTATTGTATTTGTACTTATATCTATTTATCACATATTTCTCTAACCTGTCTCTTATTATCTATTCATAATTTTATAACTTCATATCTAATTCACTTTAACAATTCTTTTATTCCACTTAATTTTGACCATTTTTAGACCTATTTCCTTTTCTACTTTGTTAATCCTAGTATAGATCATTATACGGGTGAAAACATAAGTACTAAGGCTAAGTCTTATTTCTTAAAATAACTTTTGACGCAATATTTATGCAGAACTCTAAAAATGTAGGTCTTGTGTATTTACTTATCAATAATTTTGCAAAGTTTTCTTTATTTACATTCATACCTATCTTTCTTTCATACTTCATTCTTTCATACTCGTGGACTGGGCATTCTGTAATTATATGGATTGAGGTCTCCTCCTGCTCGGGGTCACAGATGCACGATGGATTGTCCTTGCATTTGAAGCGGTTCAAGTACGAGGAGAACCCACCGTGCCCCGTCATCACCTGTGTTAGCACCCCAGTCGGCTTGATTTTTCTGACTAATTTGTACGCTGCTACCGCATCTGGGAAGAAAACCTTCGTCACGGAGGCCGTCGTTCCCACCTCGTATCTTCGGGCCCATTCACCAATCGATTCATCGCGAATGAATCGCTTGGCGAAAGAGACCGGACACAGGTCGTAGTCCGGCTTCCTCCGTGACGAAGTGGCAGCCTCCTTTGCGAGCTCATCCGCGCGCTCGTTCCCGGGCAGTCCCGCGTGGGCTTTCACCCAGAACAGACTCACAGTTTTGTTTTGTGTGAAGGCCTTCTGCAAGTTTGCCCGCGAATCGTGCGCTAAGCGGTGGAGCGAGCTACAGTTGGTTACAGTTTCCAGTGCAGACCTGGAGTCGCTGTAGATACCGTAGCTCGCTTCACCCCTCTTGAGAATCTCTGCAGTCGCCCTGGATATGGCGAGGAGTTCGGCTTGGTAAACCGTGCAATAGTTGGCAAGAGGAGTTGACATAAGTCGGGCATGCCACTGTCCGGGTGAGTCTATCAGACATATTATTTCTGGCTGTTCTCGTCTGGCTAACGGCGAGTACTTATACAGGCATAACCAAGTGGCCAGGGTTATCCACCAGCAACTTGCTTTGAAATACAAACTTGTGGATTCTGAGGTACCGTACTACAAATCGACGGTCCCTACGTAAAATAACATAACTGCAAATGCCAAATTTTACAGGAGAGCGGTTTGAAGTTTCAAACGCGTCTAATTCAGGTTCTACTGCATATAGAGTAATGAAATTTGGCATGAAGTTTTTATTTATTGTCCCTTTAAGGAAAAACAAAAAATATTATAAAAAAACATTCATTTTATGTATTATTATTAGTCACATACGTCATTTTACATCGGCAACATTCTAACTAAAAATACTTAAGTGGTACATAACGACTTCTACGTGGCAGGTTTTATGGTGATATATGTATATTGTAACTGCCAATTACAAAATTATACGTGGGACATAATGAGCCTTAATAAACACTTACGGGATTTTCAGATTGGGAGTAATCCATAATGTTACTCTTTCGTGGCATGTTTCTATATATTTAACGAGTACTTACGCAGTAAAAGAAAACATTACCATGAGGGAGCGAGCGCAACTGTTCCGTAAGTGGCAGTTGCGGGGGAAGCGCGCAAGGGCGTCCTTGACTCCTCGATGTAAAATTACGGAACTACCACTGCTGTAGTTTTACGTTGGAGATTTTGTAGTTATGGAATTTGTCGAGGTTTGATTTAGAGTAGAATTATGGCATTTTTAGCCCTGTTTCTTTGATGAAACGAAACTTTAGGATGACCTGAAGGTTTCGAAACAAAAAAATAAAAATTACTTATGTACCACTTGAGGAATTTTACGTAGGGACCGTCAAAATATGTGCTAATAAGCTAATAAGCCTGACATTGTGGTGATAGATCGATTAGCGCGCCACACGATGATTGTCGAGATGACGAGAACCACATGAAAGCTGAGAAAGAGAAACAAATCGAATATCTCGACTTAGCACACGAGGTTGTCGATTGTGGAGTGTGGATTCAGCTGTCATCGTACCAATTGTTGTTACGGCCAATGGCCTGATGGCCAAGAGTTTCGATCAACATCTATATGAGGCTCTCGTTAGGCGACTGGATCAAGGGCCTGATTCAGAAAGCAGTTCTCCTCGATACGGCACGCATTGTCCCTGGAGCCCTAACCACCGGTAGCTTAGACCCTGGTCCCGATGCCGGCGAACCCCTATTTTTTTATATTTCTAAATGTTTTATTTATTTTGTTTTTAAAAAATATTTAAAAATGTAAATTTATATATGAGAGAAAATAAATAAAGAGGATGATAATAATAATGGAGCGATTGGGCAGTATCGATCCTCACGTGAGTCTAGGCCGCGATTACGTCGTCTGTCTACGAATAGACGTAATTTGGCGCTAATGGAGCCCTGAATGATTTGCTAGTCCCGTACTTCAAGGCTAGTGAAGGTCTGGTCAATACGCTTTCAATCATGTACTGTGGAGCCATCGCGGTGTGCCGTGTTGCTCGTGTCAAGTTCCCGGACACTGACCGTGCACCTCGGCCCACCGGTGATGCCCCCGCGTGGCAAGTACGGATTAAACGACGTATCGACACGTTTATAGGACTGTCATTGCAAAGCTCATCTGCTTCAAAGGTGGCAATAACCGTCCTCGTGTCATGCGTTACGTAACCCAGGCATTCGTGGGTACTGGCATAAAGCCCCGCGATTACATGGCCTCTGTCACGGAACGTATTGATTTCCTGAAGCAGAAAGTCTATGCGTGGGCGGGACGTATTCGTCGCTATAGAAAGCGTGTGGATCGATTCCAGCAGAATCGCCTCTTCCAAAGAGACCAAAGGAAGGTGTATAGAAAGTGGGATGGAACTGACCAACGTATGTCCAAGATGGACTCAGACTGAGTTCGCTTTCGCAAAATGTCTACCGTGCGCAAAACGTCTCTTTTTCATGTCTTTTTCGCAGAATGTCGCTTTTGCAGAATGCCTCTTTCGCAAAAGGTTGCTTTCGCATAAGGTCTCTTTCGCATAAGGTCTCTTTCGCAGAATGCCTCTTTCGCAGAATGTCGCAATACTAACTTATAATAAAATTTCGATTTTTAAAGGAAATTCATTTATTAAAGTTATAATGTAAACAAACCATAATAATTATGATCATTATGTCTGAATGATATGTCTTAATCATTTTGAAAATCATATATTGAAGTTATAAAGTAAACAAAAACATACATTTTAATATCTGCTCCTTATTATTAAAAATTAAAGCAAAAATATACTTCGTTTTGCCGATGAAGGCATTATCCCTATGTAGACTGATAACATGTCGCGCCGCGCCTTTCACATGTTAAAGGTCCTTTTTAAATATTTTGACTTCCCCTGATGATTGCAATAACTCAGTGGCGAGTGGGTTTGCAACGGTATATACCGCTTGATTTTCAGATACAACTGTTGGCATGTGTAAGTAATTGTTGATGATGAGAGTTTGAGTTTTTTGCTAATACTGACCTGCACTATCAGGTTTAAAAAGCGGCCCGGCGTCGACCAGTTCCTCCAAACGGTGGCCAACTCCAACTACGAGGTGGTGATCTTCACGTCGGAGAACGCGTTCATGATCTACCCGGTGATCGACAAGCTGGACCCGGAGAACAAGCTCATCTCCTACCGCCTGTTCCGGGACTCCACGCACTTCATAGACGGCGTGCACGTTAAGAACCTGGAAGGGTTGAACCGTGACTTATCTAAGGTAAGTGACGGAGCCTGAAGTTTCTCTAGTGTTTCGGTAGTCTGATTTTGACATTAGTAAGAACTAAAACTAATCAAAATCAGTTGTTATCGGAGCTCAGATTTAGGTCCTGTAAGAGTCTGTTGTTTTCACTTTTGTTGTTTTTTGATGTGTAACATCTTTCCGCTCGCTTTCTATATGCATTTGTGGGAGTGATTTCGTGAAATGGGACGGAAGTATGTGTAACAGTGTAACAGGAAGTCGGGGAAGCGCGTAAGCGCGCGCCATTTTGTAAATTTAAAATCGATATTATGAACATGACATATTATTATTATATGTGACATATTGTGTCATTTGACTAATAAAGGTCATATTGATATGTCAAATGTCTTCTAATGAGTATTTACTGCACTTATTTTATAGTTATAAAATGATGTAATACCTGACCTATTTTTTTCAGAATTTAATGTTAAAATTGCTTATTACTAAAGTGAGATGTCAAATGTTATACATATGTTACATGTTATGCGACTACTGTAAGGCTCGCTCGTTTTCTTTTGTTTACTGTAGCCATGCCTTTTTAATTAATAGATAAATAAACAAAATCGGTTCAATCCGAGATATGTTAACCTTAACAAAGTTTTAGGTTAACACAACGGAGTACCGAATTGTAATGATAGACAGTTGGATTTAGTTTTATGTGGGGATGGCGTATGCGGCACATTGTCGGTTAGAGAAGCTGAGGGCTTGCAACCGGTAGATAAGTACCATCCGCCACTCGCGGTCAGAGTGTCGGCGATTGAACCCGGCATACAAATAAGTAGAAGAGACCAATTGCTTCCTCCGCAAAATAACCAATGAAATTTTAAAAAAGCCAACTTCCACCTTTTGTATAGCTATTTCAATGACATAGACTGGAGTGAGTTATATTTTATTCCCAATCCTTACGAAGCAGTGAGTTATTTTTATTCTAAAATTAACAATGCTATACAATATTGCGTTCCAAGTAAAAGGCCAGCGACCTTGGAATCAAGGTATAACTATCCGGAGTGGTACACAGCCGATATCATAGCTGATATTAAGTTGAAGTACAAGATGCACAAGAGGTATAAAAAGAGTAATTTGAAATCGGACTATGAAGAGTTTTCACAGTGTAGAGCGCGAGTTAGGAGAGCACTAGATTTAGCTCACAATCTATATAGGGATCGAGTGCAGAATAACCTAGCAAAGGACCCGAAATCTTTTTGGCATTTTGTTAAAACAAAGAGAGGGAGTGTAAACAGACAAAAATTAATGAAGGACGGTCGCGTGCTATCTGAGATCGAATGTGCGAGGGAATTTGCTGATTATTTCTGTTCTGTGTACAACCCGGAGGCGGCAACGTTGGATGTGGCTGCAGCTAGCGCTGCGGCTCCGGCTTGCGCGGCACGGGTGCAGGTGCATGCGCTGTCACTGGACGACGTTAAACGTGCTTTGGCAAAGCTCAAGCCCAAGCAATCCTCGGGGCTCGACGGTATTCCGCCTTTTATATTCAGAGATTGTCACAAGTTATTAGCGGCACCACTCCTGCATATCTTCAATACATGTCTCAAAAACGAAATGTTTCCCGATGAATGGAAGCTGACAAGAGTGGTGCCGGTGCCAAAGGGTCGAGAGGGAGCGAATGCAAGTGACTATAGGCCGGTTGCTATTTTATGTACACCAGCTAAGGTGTTCGAATCTGCAATTTATCACTCTGTTTACTCGCAGGTAAGTGCCCAATTATCGGATGCACAGCATGGGTTCTGTCCTGCGCGTAGCACCACGAGCAATCTGCTGCAGTTGATGATGCAATTAGTACCCGCATTGGATTCTGGGGCTCAGGTCGATGTTGCATATTTTGATTTTCGGAAGGCTTTCGATACCGTCGATAATGACGTATTACTCATCAAACTGGCTCTATTGGGCTTTACGCCGAAAACGCTTTCTTTCTTCGCCAGCTACTTAAGAAACAGACGCCAATATGTGGACTGGGGCGGGCAACAATCTGAGCCATACTTCACTAGGTCTGCGGTCAGTCAAGGAAGCAATTTAGGGCCCTTAGAATTTAATCTAATGATAAATGATTTACCTGACGTCGTTTCGGAATCAACTTGCCTACTTTTTGCGGATGACCTGAAATTGGTACTGGAAATTAGAAGCCAGTCGGACTGCGAAAGGCTGCAAGCGGATATTGATAGAGTGGTGAAATGGAGTCAAACCAACCGGCTTCACTTTAATGTTTCCAAATGCTCGATAATGTCGTTCACGTTGTCAAGAGAGCCTATAAAATTTCAATATTGTCTCAGTGGCACTCCGATGCAACGAGTAAAGGACATAAAAGACCTTGGAGTTCATTTCGCTTCTGATCTCAATTTTCGAGGACACATAGTCAAAGTTTGCAAAAAGGCGTACCGAAATTTGGGATTTGTGTTGCGTCAATCTCAAGGATTTACGAATTTAAGTGCTGTACGAGCTTTATATGAGGCGTTAGTGAAAAGCCACTTGGCAGGCAATGCATGTATTTGGTCACCACACGAAGCTAAGTACAAGTTGATGGTAGAGCAAATACAGAACAAATTTACTAGGTTTCTGTACCTTAAGTTGTATGGCGTCTACCCCTTTTATCCAATGATGTATCCATCACTATTTGTACTCGGTATGGTGGGATACAATAGATTAGAAGTTGTACGAGGACTCAGCCTAGCTGCTTATGTGTTCAAGTTATTGAGAGGGCGAGTATTCAACCAAGCCGTGTTGCAGGCGATAGGGCTGTGCGTGCCGGATCGGTACGTGTGGCGGCGACGACGGCCTCCTTTATTCGCAATTCCGCGTGCGCGAACTAATATTTTGAAGGAGGCGCCTTTCACCCGAACGTTGCGCACATTTAACGAGATATCTAACGCAGTTGACGTATTCTGTTGCACTTTGACCGAATTTACAAGGGCAACATTGTTTGTCCTATGTTATTTGTAAATTTAATTTAATTTATATTTTATTTTAATGCAAAATTTTATATTGTTACCATTTTTAATCAATTTATAATGTTATTATTATTTCCTTTATTTTTTTATTTTTTCTTAAAACTAGATTTTTACAATATTTTAAAATAAAAACAATAAAACATTATAAAAACCTAATCCTAGAGTACCACCAGCAGCGGGGCAGGGCCCAAGCTACCGGTGGTCAGGGCTGCAGAGTGAGGAACCTTCTGACAATACGTGCCGTGTCTAGGAGTACTGCCTTTTGCATCTGACCCTTAACCCAACCTTTCAGCGAGAGCCTCTCTAGGTGTTGATCGAGGCTCTTCGCTATCAGACCGTTTGCCGAAACGACTATCGGTACAATAATGGTTGAATCCACATCCCACATGGCGGTAATCTCGTGAGCCAAGTCAAGGTACTTACTGAGCTTGTCCTTCTCGGCTTTCACAAGGTTCTCATCATGAGGTATGGTGATATCTACCAGTATTGCCCGGCGCTGGGATCGGTCGACCACCACGATATCAGGTTTATTGGCGACAATAGTCCTGTCCGTAATGATAGAGCGATCCCAGTAAAGCGTTGCATGACCATTTTCGAGTACTGGCGCAGGTGCGTACTTATAGTACGGCACTTCCGATTCAACAAGGCCATATCCAAGAGCAAGTTGCTGGTGAATTATTCTGGCTACTTGGTTGTGTCTGTGCAAATACTCTCCGTTAGCAAGATGAGTACAACCAGAAATAATATGTCGGAGTGATTCACCTGGACGGCGGCATGCCCGACAGATGTCGACCGTGCCGTCCCTCATAATATATTTCCGGTAGTTATTCGTCTTGATAACTTCATCTTCAATGGCACAGACAAAACCTTCGGTTTCCCCAAAGAGGTCACCGAAACGTAGCCAGTTCACCGAGGCAGGCAAATCTACATCAGGCCTAGTTAGAGCCCGATAGTAGCGCCCGTGTAGCACCTTGGTCTTCCATATTTCCTTGCGATCGAGAGTGCTTAGCACCACTGGTTTGCGCCAATTTTCTGTTGCCAAGGACAGCGGCGTAAAGTGTCTATCAACAGCCACGACATCCAAATGCATCCCGCACGCACTGTTAAGAAAATAATCCCTGAGACTGCACACCTCACGGTTATGTAGGTCCTTGGCATTTAAAAAGCCGCGGCCCCCACATCTCCGCGGGATGTACAGCCTCATAACAGATGAGCGCGGGTGTAGCATTCTGGAAGTCGTGAGCATTTGACGGACTCTTCTATCCAAGGCGTCCAATTCGGTCTGAGTCCATCTTAGTATGCCAAAGGAGTATGTTAGCAAAGGCATAACCCAACCATTAAAGGCACGCGTCTTATTGCCACCCGATAAAAGACTGTTAAGTACTTTTCTCAGGCGACAAAAGAATCGCTCCCGTAATGACTGTTTTATGTCCCCATCAATTATTATTATTATTATTATTATTTGTTATATTAGGTTATGAATGTGATTTTTTATTGAATATTTTTAGATTCTTTATTTTTGTAAGTGTTTTTGTAATTTATATTTGTAAAGTAACTCTGCTATCGCATTAGGTACCCACCTGTAATGATAGTTGTAAGTGTTATGATCAATAAATAAATAAAAAAATAAATAAATAAAAAGTTTTGCGTAAAAAATTCTCAAAGAAGATTTGACTTGTCTGAAGGTCGTTGAGTCCTTTCATTATCTATACTTATATTATAAAGAGAAAACCTTTGTATTTTTGTATGTATGTATGTATGTATGTATGTGTGCATGTATGTATGTATGTTTGCAACAAATAAACTCAAAAACTACTGGACCGATTTAAAAATTCTTTCACCATTAAAATGCTACATTAGCGCTGAGTAACATAGGCTATATTAAAATAATAATAATATATAAAATACTAAAAACAACAATTTAATTTTCCAATACAAAATGATTTAGTTGTTGTGTTGTCATGGAAACCATTGATATATATATATATATAAACTCAATGATGGAAACTGTCAAAGCGGTACGAAGTCCGCCGGGTCAGTTAGTGTTTTAAATATGCAGAAACATGTTGTTTCTAAAGTGCGTAATAGTATTTATACTACACCTGCTTGGAAAGTACCTTGATACTTTATCAAATTTACGGTAGAAAGTACGTCATTGCATATCGAACAAATATGCGGGGAGAAAACGCAAAAACCACGTAAGAAATGGATTTTCATACACTTTTCTCTCCCGCTCAGATGCGTTTTCTCCCCGCATATTTGTTCGATATGCAATGACGTACTTTCTACCGTAAATTTGATTAAGTATCAGGTGTAGTATAAAGCACTATGTATCACTCGAGAGAAACTGCGATTCCCGATCTCGGGTGTTTTAAAGCCCTCGCCTACGGCTCGGGCTTCAAACGACATCCTCGACGGTAATCGGTCACTTTCTCCTCTCGGTGAACAATGTACTATTGTGAGTATTCAATAAATATTATTAGATGGTTTCGTGTTGTAGGTGATAGTAGTGGACTGGAACAAGGCGGCCACGAAGTTCCAGCCCGAGAACGCGCTCATACTGAAGAAGTGGAAGGGCGCCGACGACGACACCTCGCTGCTCGACCTCGCCAACCTGCTGCAGAGTGAGTGCTTTCCAATGCCTTATTGTAATACCTCAGCTGGTTTTTTTACCTTTTTTTTCATGAGGACAAAACAACTTCTTTTCTCTAACCTGTAAACTAACAATTATCTAAACAAAGCTTGTTCTTTAAATAACGAATAAATTTGAATAGATTATAATTATCCGAAAATCAGGTATACTTAATCTTTGTGTTCATCATTGGAGTAATAAACATAAACTTAAAAAGTATGTTTTAGCATAGTGGCTTACTAGCTATTGTGTGCGTTTATTTTGTTATGAAATTATTAGGCACTTAATTTTGATATGAATTGGTTTCAACAGAAATTGCAACTCGTTTTATCCAAAGACCCCCATTCACGTGCACTCCATTCGGGCTTCTTCGGACTATCACTTCAATTTAGAGATGGATTTTGGAATGTTTAGATATCTAACGCTCGGAGCGATGCCACGCCATCTAAGTAGTTAAATGATTAAATTTGGAGTGACAGCGTGAAGCGTGAGTGCAGTGCCCTTGAATATGAGCCAATATCATTAAATGAGAAGTGAATGGAGGCCATAATACGCATGCGCATGTCAATGACGCAAAAAAATAGTGTCAGTTAGGAACAGAATGTTGGGCAACAATAGCATAATAAGCTCACTCGCTGGGAGACCAGACAGTCTCTTACAGATGCACTGAGTATCCGCCCTGGCAAATGTAATTTTTAAGATAATAATTATAAAATAAAGTAAAGTATAAATTTATGCAATTATGATGTCTGTATATTGACATTTTCAATTAAATTAAATTTGGTAACTATTGTAATAATTATACTAACATAGTTATAAGTATTTTTATATCACTAACAAAGTGCGGATCTCCGTTATCTGGAAATAAATAAAAAAAATGAAATGATACTTGTGTCGCCCGCACAGCGATCACGATGTCGGACGTGTCGGACGTGCGCGAGGTGGTGCTGTACTACAGCCAGTTCGAGGATCCCATCGCCGCCTTCCGCGACAACCAGCGCCGCCTGCTGGAGCAGCTCGAGGACAAACAGCGCGCCGACGCCGCGCCGCTCACGCGCTCCTGGCTGCGCACCTTCACCAGGCGCTAGGCGGCACGCTCACGGCCGAGGCTCGAGCTGTTCAACGTTTTAGCTGATCCGACGAGATTAAAGTTGCTCGTAAACATCCTCACGAGCGTTTTAAGGCGCTGCGCAAACGTAGACACTTTTTGTGTCGTGTGGGATGCAAGCTACCAGTGAATATGAAATCAGCCCTCCCTGCGCAGACGTAGACACTTTTTGTGTCCGGTTACTTCCACCTGACACTAATCAAAAAGTGTTCGGTTTAGGTAACTGGATACGCAGTCGTCGGTTGAAGACATAAGCGACATTAACAAACTTCCTTACAATTGTACTGAGCTGCGACATGAGCCACGCACACGTCTATCGTAAAACAGATTCATGAGATGAAAATAAGCAACGAATTGCGGCAACTGTGTCCGACCGCCGCCACCGGACACAGCAACTCGGTTTCCTGTGATGATATGCCGTGTCGGTAACAGTGTCCGATCGTCGATCTGCAACGTCGTCGTCCTCGTCGTCGAGTGATCGATCGGCAACTCGGTTGTTGCTGTATCCGGTAGCGATGTGTATCCTGTGATGGTGTGCCGTGTCGGTAACGAAAAGTGTCTACGTTTGCGCAGCGGCTTACTGATTCATCGAGGTTAAAGCTGGCCGTGCACATCCTTAAAAGAGTTTTAGCTGATCCGTCGAGATCGTTAGTATGTATGACCGAAGGAATTTGCTGTCTGCAGGGCTTTAAATAACGTTAAAAAAAAAGTTTTTTTCAATAAATAATCAACCGTATGAAGTATACATAGAGTTCAAAGACTATTGAGGAAATTTGACTGTTGTAGTCAGATGTGCAGTCGTGTGTACCTCTATAAGAAGGTAACGCGAATAGCGAAACGTTATGCTGGGTTTCGTTGCCTGGGTGATTTTCCGGTAAATTAACGAAACGTTCTACGCGGATTGGCTCGAACGCATTAGGTAACGAAAAAAGTAACGTTTCTTAACGATACTTATAGTGTGAATTTGGTAACTTTATCGAGCCCTGGCTGTCTGACATCTCTTAAGGCTATAGTCGCTGGCGCTCGATCCTGGTTGGTACTCCTGTTGCTTACATGCCGCCGTTCTTAGCCCAGCCACACTTTGGATGCGTTTTCGTACTAATTTTACTCGTACGAATACGCACGCACGGTACATGCCAATCCTCCGGCATCTATGAGAACTGATAGCACACTACTTCCAAAAACGCGTCCAAAGTACGACTGGTAAATTCTTTGGTCTTTTAAGTGGAACGCACAACGGCTAGCGCCTCCAACGCAGCTTGACTTGTCCCTCTGCGACGCATACTGCCACGGAACAAAACACCATACTAGACGATTGCGTGGCCGACCCCGAATGCCGCGGCATCGCACGTTCTGATCACGAGAAAGCTTTGCCGGGAACGTTTCTACATGAGTGGTCAAACATATCTGGGCATTTAACAAAACAAACCTTACTGAGTGTGATAGTTACTAACGCTCTCGACTTTTTTTCTTAAAACAAGCGGGTACATAGATAAAATATATTACTTAAAAAATCTTCTCGATCGTTTAGTATGTTTCGATTGATTTGATGCTGCATGTACTCGCGGATACCAATCACGGATTGGTGAGAGATTTTTATTTTCCGATCGACTTAATGTTCACTACGATTTAACCACCTAATAACAAGCTGGTTGCACAATTTTGTCAATAGATGGCGCTGTTCTCTGAGCCCTCTTGGGCCTAGCACGAAAATCTATTGTTTTTACTCAATCAAAACACGTGAGAGTAATTTTTAATGGGCCACTGAGTCCGTAAATGCAACTAATACGTTACTTCTAAAATTTGGTTTCGATTTCGATTCGCTGCTCTAACCATTGTTATCGTGTTGCATTATGTTGCTCCACAAAAAGTAACTGCGGTGTAGAAGTAACATAGCTTCCAACTTTAATCAAGTGCACTTCAACTAGAAGTGTGGACTGGATCCATTAGTGTAAAAGGCAGCTAACGCAACTGAGTGAAGCAATGGAATATGTTAGAGGTATTGTAAGATCTGGAAGACCGTGATTTAATTGCTTTTATTTGAATATTTACAGTCTTAAAGTCAATTTTCGTAAAGCAATTCTAGTCTGTCCATTGCTAATAGACTAGAATTCGGGACGCGGGACGATAGAATTCGGGTACGCTCAAATCGTCCCGCGTTACTAACATATAGATTTATTGCCCTGTATTTATGTAAGCAATATGTTATGCAAAATCTTTTAAGTAGTATTTTTTTTTGTTTGGATCAGGGGTCTTGCCATTGGCTCTTAAATCAGTATTACTACAATGTTATTGTGGCCTTGCGGTTGTGAAAACGAGTGTATAGACGCCGCTACACGCGTCTCCTTTTTACAACCCTCTAAAAGCTTACAAAAAGGCCCAGGGTCTCTCGATTCTGCTACCCTTAGCTTGATTTTGAAATGTTCTCCATAGTCCAAATGACATGCCACTGAGACACGATTATGGACGTTAGAAAAAAGTACACACGCTTGCACAGCAGCCTACCACAAAAACACAAATGTTGAAAAAATTTCCACGAGCAGGATTTGAACCTGCACCCTTCTGACATTCCGGGTCAGGTACTCCTCCAATTGAGCTATCGTGGTTCTAACCAGCCCGCCGAAATTATTCAACACTTTTTACTTTGAAAGCCAAAGGCTTGGCCCGGAATGTCAGAAGGGTGCAGGGTTCAAATCCTGCTCGTGGAAATTTTTTCAACACGTGTTTTTGTAATTTGTTCGCAACAAAATTTGCGTTAAAAATTATTTAAACATTTAGTCTACCACAAACTCATATTCAATGGACTTTGAACTTTATGTATACGGCATATGGTTGAACATTTATAGAAGAAATTTGACAGTTTTGCATAGATTGATGCGCAGGCGTCTGTACTATTAACCTGTCGGCTGCCGTAATACCAGACACAGTAGAATTTTAATTGTTTGGCGCCGTGGATCCACGTTCCGGCAGATAAGATTCTGTGCGTCAGTTGTCGGTGTAATGTGTTGTAACACGTGGCTGTAAATTTAATTGTTATTGCACTGACATTAAGTTTAAAATTAAAACTGCCATTTCGTCCAAATAAACTTAACAATAATTGTTTTATGTAAGGTAGTATTGAAACACGTGTGTTAAGTGCGAGATTTTTGCACTGTTCGTCTGATTTGTGAAATAAAATTGTCACTGTATAGCGCCGCGCCGTTTAGTTCCCATATAAATTGTACTTAACTTTATGTCGAATAGTGTCAGACTCGCACCAAGCACTCATAATATGAGTAATGAAATATTAATGAAATTATATTATTAGGCAATTTTAAAACTAAATCAAGCTCATGAGATATTAGCAATTCTTTATATATGTTATCGAATAACTTCGAAGACACCACGTGCACTTCTGAAATTTCTAAAAATTTTTTCGATTATCATTTATATTTATGAGTATGAAGGGCATAAATGTTAATTTCGTTACTGAAATCGTTTTTTTTTTCCATATCCTGTATAACTATCGCACACTTCAGACTATCGCATTATACGTGATGTATTCTTTAAGAAACTAAGCTTTGGTTTTTCTTTCTTAACCCAATATAATGTAAGTAACTGCACTAATATGCCTGTCTATTTTAATGAATACATAAAACAGTGGCTATTTTAATATATATGACTAACTTGAGTAGTCTATCCGCCATTCTAACTCCAAGAGTGGTAAAACAGGCCTTATTGGTTTGTGTAAGTATATCATCGATCACTTGTACTGTTCTTGCAAATTTCTTAATTACTTACTACCTACAACTTGTTATTTAATGTGAAATGTGTTACTGACAAATGTAATTTTAAGTACTTTCCTTTTGCACCTATAAGATTTTTTTACTGTAAGGAAAGATTAAAATTACATTTAATAATAGCATTTGTTATGTTTATAAATTAATGTTTAATGTGTAGATGTATGGTTGTAATGTATGCGCGTGGGGATGATTGTAAAAACCTCATTTTAGTTAGGAAATATAGTTGTTTAAAGTACAATGTGTTTTTATTTAATCATCATTATCGCTGTCTTCATAATGTAGGTTCAACATCATAGAAGTGTCTTCCACGTTAGTTTCATCGTTGCGGTCGTTATTCCAGGCGTCCAACAGTTCCGGAATCAATTCTTCGTTTTCAAAGGCTGCATAGACTTTAGCTTCGTCGAAACGATCCTTGAACTCCTTCGGGCCAAAGTCGTAGCCCTCCGGTAATCGCTTCAACTTTCTCCAAACGTTTGCCACATTTTGTATAGCGGTCACTTCGAACGAATCCCTTTCCGTTTGAAACAATTGGCTCCAGTCATGCAATCTTTGAACGCTATCGTCTTCAATAAACGACTCCATGTAGTGAGGGTATAGGGTTCGCACGAAAATGTCTCCTAATGAGTTGTGAGTTAATATAGTAAAGTTATCGCCGATTTGTAGCACCGCTTGCCCCGTGGTGGCGCTGGCGAGCCGGCCGCCGAGCCCGCCGACCGGGTTGGCCAGCTCGCAGCACAGCATCTTCAGCCGCGCCGCGCCCAACACGTCCATGACGCTGGGCGGGTGGTACGGCACGCACACTCCGCCCACTTCGCAACGATCTACCACGCTGTTCGCATAATTACTGATGACGCACGTGTCCTCGCACCACTGACTGCTTAGAGTAATGAACTCCTTGTTGTTGTCCGCTTTTCCGATGTTAATATACGTCGGTGCACACCTCGAGCCGTGCGTCCAGCGCTGGACAGCTTTCAGACCAGATGTTTTACTAGCGCGAGTGTCCATTAAGAAAGCCAGGTGGTCGGTCGCAAAGTACAATGAAGGGCTGTCTTCGCAATGCGCAGCAGCTGTTATGTCGTTGCAACGAGTTATATCTACGACTTTTTTAATACCGGTCCACGATGTGCTCACACTATTTGTTCTTTTGTCATACAGAGATATTGCATTTCTCTCTATGTGCATGTAAGAGCTGCGATCCACCCCCGCCACGCGATTCCAATTATTCAACAGGGAATCACTTTTGCGTTTTAATTTAACACTTCTTCCTGTCATCCTATCTATGTTGACTATTGTCAACTTACTATCTATAGTTGTAGTGTACAATATGTTTGTGTGATGTTTATCAAACGACAAACTAGTATATGGGGTATCTGATTCGAATTGTTTTAATTTTTCGAAACACAATATCTCATCTGCTTCTACTATTTTTAAAATAAATATTTTGTGCTTAGTCCGTAAGGCAACAATATTTTGAGAAGAACAAATAGTTTCAAGTATTTCATTGCCATTTTCACAGTCAAAGTTTGCGAGGTTTTCACGTTCTACTGTTAACATATTGTTGTAAAATCTTGATAAATCTAAAACAAAACAGACAGCTAATTAAATAATTTTATTTAAATATATTTTATATAGATATATCAAAGAGCTAATTGGGAATTATTAAGATAGAGAAGCAGCACAAATAAATAAAAAATCTCTTCCTAAAAAACATTTCTAACATTTATATACACCTAAAACAAATGAAGATTGTACTATGAATTTGAGGATACTAGGTGGTTTATTCATATACATATATCATTATTGTGTAAACATTAAAGACAAAACTTATGTCCATATACTTACAAACACAGCTAAATTCACTATGAAGAAGGTAATCAACCCAGTTGACACAGATCAATTGCATGTTACCACTCCCTGCATAGTACCAATTGTAAGTTGCGTCGAAGTTGGGGTCTGGATCATTCTCCAGACGAGTGGCCAGTTCAATCAGGTATTTGGGACACTGCATCACATCATCGTTTAGTTGCTGTACTCTATAGCGCTTTGCAGACACATCTGTAAAAAGGGTATGGAAATCGAGTGATTCTATCTAATGAAACAAGAGAGAAGCTTTTGATTTTGTGAATCATAAATTGATCTAGAAACCACAAAAATGTAAACTCCATTAAGTCATTTGGTAGTTACTTTACAGAACAGATATCAATTTGTTTAAGTAACTAGAATTTTCTAGCTTATGTGTCATTTTAATAACAGTTGAAATAAAAGATGGAATGACCTGAGTCCCACAAGGAACTCTACTAGGACTAAATTTTTTTATAGGTATTGTACTTATTCTATTTGATTTATGAATGACTCTACAGTTCTGGTAAAAAGTCACAGAAAACTAAATTTTCTGTGTTGTATTGTTACTTTTTATAGTCATGGTTCACACCTTTAAAATCAAATCTATACTATTAATAAAGAGGTAAAGTTTGTGACTTTGTTTGTTTGTTTGGTTGTTTGCGGAGGGTAATCTCTGGAACTACTGGTCCAATTCCAAAAATTCTTTCACAGATAGAATGCTTTATGACTTGCGGGTAACATAGGCTACATTTTATTTTGATAAATGATAGCTATCAATTAATAATATGTAATATAATATAATGGCACAAAACTATTAAAAAAAGTTTTGCAAAACAATTTAATCGTAGCAATCATTCTAACATCATCAGCACCATCATCAACTGGTCAATATTCCTAACAGGTATTTTTTCTATTTTTAAATTTATAAGTCTCCAGAGCAAACATATGTACTGGTGGGTAACGAATTGAGAAAAGGGTGCATTTCCCATGAATAGCTATTAAGGCTTAATCTGAGTGCTATCATAGTTTTTCTACCAAAACAAGTAACAATAAAAATTGTTAATAAGAAGCTTTGCAACATAGATTATTGAAGTAAAACAGAAAACTAAAATATGTGGAAAATGTAAGTAGGTACTAATATAGGATTAAACACCCAGTCCTTAACTCCTAGACCAAGCGCAAACATAAAGCGCTAACATTCCGTCTGATGCAGGCACTGTCAGGACAAAGATGTTTTTTGAAGTATCTGCATAAGATCGCGTACGATCGATGTAGTATTCATTTTTGTATGAAATAGTACGAAATCCACGTGGACGAAGTCGCGGGCAAACAGCTAGTGTATTATAAAGAGGAAAGCTTTGTATTTTTGTATGTATATATGTATGTATGTATGTATGTTTGAATTATTAAATTTATTGAATTTGTATGAATAAACTCAAAAACTACTGTACAAATTAAAAAAAATCTTTCACTATTAGAATGCTACATTAGCGCTGAGTAACATGGCTATATAAAAAAAAAAGAAATGCGGTACAAAGTCCGCCGGGTCAGCTAGTCTTTAATATAATAATTAAGTTTAATTTTTAATTTAATTAATTAATTGATGTGACAATATTTCGAGCTAAAATGTATGTGCATTATATGAAAATGTAGCCTTAAGTTATTTTAATTATCATCATCATCATCATCATCAGCTCATTTTATGTCCCCACTGCTGGGGCACGAGCCTTCCCTATGGATGGATAGAGAGAACGGGCCATAAACCACCACGCGGGCCCAGTGCGGATTGGCGGATTTTAATTATATTAATGTTTAATTATTTTTTATTAATTTAAATTGTTTTTTTATATTGATAAATAAATAATAAATAAATAAATGTTTCCCACACTCACACCAATTATCTAGCCCCAAGAAAAGCTTCCTTAAGAAACTCGTTATATGGTTAACTAGACAACGGATAAACATACTTAATATACTTAAATACATACTTATTATACATAGAAAACACCCAGACCCGAAACAATATAGAAAAACAGGTATTTCTAAATTGATCCGACCGGGGATCGAACCCGGGACCTCAGAGATAGCGACACCATGAAAACCGGTGTGCAAGCCACTCGACCAAGGAGGTCGTCATTCTTTCACCTTTCGAATGCTACATTAGCGCTGAATAACATAGGCTTTATTAAAAAAAAATGCAGTTCGAAGTTCGCTGGGTCAGCTAGTAAATTATAAAGTTGTTAAAAATCCACATTTGGCTAGGGTGGTAGGTTAGAGATTGATCTCTACATGTGCTATTGTTCACGTGGGAAGCAACAGTGGATCATTTGTAGGTTGATGATAATGTTAATATTCTACAAGTGGCTACCTCTTAATCTCTTCCGAAACTAACAAGCAAGGTATAATACTAACAACAAGCATTTTTCTTCAACACCATGTTACCATGATGCCAATCTGATTTTACTTTCATGAATTCAGTGACTGGATCTGGCTTATCTATGTTTTGCATTTCAGATATAACTTTGGGCATAGTGCTCTTGTATTGAAACTGTTCAAAGAAATCTTTGCTGAGGTCCCCATCCCAGTTATCATTGAAAAACTTCAGAGGGTGTCCCGGGATGGTGTAATGTAGGTCCAGACTGTACAAACTTCGCCTCGGAGCCATCAGCTGGTGGTAGAACTTATAGGCCCTGCTGTACCTCTCTCTTTGCACTAATTCTTTAACAATTTGCTTAATAGGTGCTGTATTGTCTATAATTGCTTCATGACCCAATTCTGCATCTTGTAACTTCATCTGTAATTAAAAATAAAAGATTTGTTTAATCACATTGTTGTAGAAAAAAATATGTAAAATTTTCCCGGTATAAGGTTAAAAAGCCACTTTAGGTAAAAGGTACTTTTAATGTAAAAAAAACAAAGTTTTTTTAAGCTAACAGTGTCGCAACGTTCAGATAAATAAATACTCAATACTCAATATGTTATTTACAAAAGATGTTATAAAATACCTTAGTTCCTTTTTCAATATTATTCTTAGACATAATAAATGCTGGTTTTTTTTTTTTTTTTTTTAAATATGGCTTTCACATCTCCTTTTCTTGAGATGTATTTTGCCAACAACAATTTTTTATTGGTCACTACGTTCGGAGAATGTTCAGTAGAATTTAGATGTTTCGGAGGAGCTTGAAGTGGTGGGTATCTACAACAAATAACATTTGGTGTTATGGACATCACAGACAGCACAATGGACAATTTTACAATAACAGCCTATGTTAGAGGATAGGAATGGAGTTATGATTAAACATAAAGGGAGAAAAGATTATGGAAAGGTTGACAAATAAATAATATACTTACATAATATAAGTTGGATGTTGTTACAACTTAATTTCATGCTGATGTATGTATTTAATTAAGAGATGCATATGAGAAGAATTTAGGTAACAAAGAAGAGATTGAAAGTTAATAGGGCGTGGGATTTTAGGAGGTAAAACGTCATATAAAGAATAGGAGAACTTAGAACAGTTAAAAAAGATATGGTCTGTGGTTCCTTCGTCTAGTCCACATTCACAAAGGGAATGATCACGAACTCTAATTTTGGCTAGGAAGACTGGTGTACAAACATGTCCAAGGCGGAGACGACAAATGGTTGAGGTGGTTTGTTTATCTACTAATTTAAAACGGAAGAACCAGGGTTTTGTTGGTATAGTAGGTTGAATGTTCCCATAGTGTCGACCTTTGCTAAGCCTGGAGGAGTCCCATAGGTCCTGCCAAGTGCTCATCGCATCAGATCGAGCGGTTGCAAGAAGATCTGGTAGATAGTAATTACTGTATTCCAGTGAACCCATGTTAATAGCGTTTTTCGCCCAAAGATCCGCGCATTCGTTGCCCTCAATTCCATTGTGACCAGGGATCCATGCAAGTGCGACCTCTAAACCTTTCAATTTGCTTTTTAGCAGTAGCTCTTTTATATGAAGCACCAAGGGAAAATAAAATTTAGCTTTAAATGGGTTGCCAGCAATTGCTTGTAGGCAACTTTTACAGTCAGAAAATATAATAGTTTTGGGTATGTTATGGTTTTCCACGTAGGCTATCGCCTCTAGAATAGCCAAAGTCTCCCCAGCAAACACCGAAGTCTTAGGTGGGCACTTGTAGCTCAATAAGACATTAAACTTTGGTATCCACACCGCCACTCCAACGCAGCCCTCCTCAGACAATTTGGATGCGTCAGTATACACTGGTAAAAACTCTTTCCATTCTTCCATAAGGGCAGTGAATTTATTTTGTGCACCAGGGTCATTTTTTAGTATACCAAAATCCAATAGAACTTTTGGACTGTGTATTAAAGATTTGAAATCTGATTCAAAAAGGGGGTTAATTTCACTTTGGTAAACTGGAAAAGGAAGGTCTTGAAATTTTAGGTAGCTCTGAACTATTCTTGGGGTTTCTTTGTGGAACCAGTACCGGTTTTCGGATACCTCTACAGCGAGAGCTTCAAGTCGAGGTAGAAGAGGATGACTGGATAAGGAAACTACCTTAAAGATAAATCAGTCTGCTAAATATTGTCTTCGCAGAAAAAGAGGTGGTTCCACGCATTCTACCTGCATAGCATTCTTGGGCGAAGACTTCATCGCGCCAAGGATGATGCGCAGGCATTTGGCTTGGATGAGGTCTATTTTTTTCAGGGCTAGTTTACTGCAAGGTTCGAGAATGAACGATCCGTAGTCAATTTGGCTACGTATCAAAGCATTATACAGCAATTTCTGACAGATTGGATGAGATCCCCACCACACGCCAGAGAGGGAACGCATAACATTGATGCCTTTTTCACATTTACCCATAATGTAATTTAAATGAGGAATCCCCGTCATTTTTGAATCAAAGATCACTCCCAAGAATTTAAATGATTCACAGTTGGGTATGACTTCATCCAAACACGAGACATCGACAATTGGGATGGATCTCCTTCGTGTAAAGGTCACCGCGCAGCTTTTAGATGGAGAAAGTGTCAGACCATGTTCATCCATCCAGTCCACAAGATAGCTAAGGGCTTCATTGAGACGAGAGGAAGCAATTTCAGCGCATTCGGTTGAGGTGTATAAGACCAAATCATCGGCATATTGCAACACTTCACAAAAAGGAGAGACAGATTGGTCAAGATCATACGTGTAAATATTATATAGAAGAGGACTAAGTACGGACCCTTGCGGGATTCCTTGCCACAGAGTTCGTGGAGCAGAATAAGTATCACCAAGCTTAATTCTTATAGTCCTACCCATGAACAGATTGCAGATGAAACAAACAATCCTCGCAGATATAACTCAGCTGTAGCAATTTAGCTCTGAGCAGCGGGAGTTGGACGCTATCATAAGCAGCTGACACGTCTAGGAAGCATGCAAAAAGATTTTGATTTTTGGATAGTGCCAGATGGATATCCGAAGTAAAAATTCCCAAACTATCCATGGTACTTTTACCCTTTCAGAAGCCAAATTGAGTTTTTGCTAGGATTCTCTTATTTTCTGTAAACCATTCAAGTCTGTTCTTAACCATGCGCTCAAGTATCTTTCCAACGGTAGATGAAAGAGCTATTGGGCGGTATGAATTGGCGTCATGCACATTTTTATTTGGTTTTAGAATTGGAATTATAATTTGCCTCTTCCACGATTCTGGAACAGTACCGGAAATAAAGAAATTGTTCAAAAGTTGCAGTAAGTACCCTTGTCCAATTGGTCCAAGTTTGCATAAAAATATGTAAGGTACACCGTCTTCTCCAGGGGATGAATTATGGAGGCCTTCTAGTGACAGTTTTAACTCCGTAATGGTAAAAGGTTGGTCAAGGGGGTCAGTGCACGTAAGAGGAGGCAGAGGGGACGTATTTAAATCCACAGGTACAAATGCAGGTGCCAGCCTGTCAATAAAGTCATCCAACCAAAGAGATGAGTCGCAAGATGAAACAGGATCAGGTACGAATGATCCTCTAAATTTTTTTAAATTTTTCCAGACAATTGAAGAGGGGGTCTTGGGAGCTAGTGAAGCGCAAAAGCCCTTCCAACCCTTTTTCTTTGTTTTCGAAAGAAGGCGTTTTGTGCGGGCTGTTATTCTTTTAAAATTAATAAAATTATTTATGTTGGGAGATTTATTATAAGTTTGCTCAGCACTATTTCTTTCTTTGATTGCTGCTGTGCAATCGGAATCCCACCAAGGAGGAGATGCAATTTTCTGTCCAGCCGGTTTTCTTTTGGGAATGGCCTGATCGGCAGATTCATTCATGATAGACAGGAAGAGTGAGTATTGCTCTAAGAGGTTGGATGATGACAGTAACGATTCGGGTTCTAGTAGGCGGATTTCTATAAGTTCTGTGTATTTTTGCCAGTCAGCCTCAAGTATTTTATATTTTAGGAGCGGTTCAAATATCGGAGAAGGAAGTACAGAGCAAGGCTTGGAGACAATTATTGGGAAATGATCACTCCCGAAAGATTGATCTAATATCCTCCATGAGAGTAACGATGCTAAATTTGGAGAGCAAACAGTTAAATCAAGCACAGACTGTTGATTTTGTCCAGGATATACTCTATGAGTGGGTGAGCTATCGTTTAGTATGCAAACATTGATGTCCTCAAAAAGATCCATAAGTAAAGGCGAGAAGGAATCGGTGTAAAGTGATCCCCATGAGGTATTATGGCAATTAAAATCACCCATGATCACCAGAGGGGGAGGTACAGAGAAAAGAATAGTAGAAAGGTCAGGGATAAGGCTAACGTTCGGATGAGGGATGTATATTGAAATAAAATTTATGTCCATAATTTTTGCAGCAATGGCATTAATATCATCTGTATGTGAAGGAAGGGTGATTTGTGAAAAGGGAAGATTTCTCTTAATTAGGAGTGCAGAACCTGCACGGCCATCGTTGCGATCATCACGGAGGCAGGAAAAGCCCGGGATCCTGAACATAGATCCAGGCCTCAACCAAGTCTCCGAAATAGCAGCAACAACAATTTTATTACTGTTAATTAAGTCTATAAGCTCAGGTTTTTTAGGGATTATACTTCTACTATTCCACTGAAGGAAGTGAACTGGGATTGTGGAAGGGGGTGCCATTAGTAAGTTTTTCTGCTAGAGTTATCATTAGTGGGGCAACGTCGTTCGGTAGTACATCGCTAAATTTGGCGATAATATTAGTTAGGAGCTTTATTAGTTGCTCCATAAGACCCTCATTGGGGGTAAATTGTCCTATTCTCTGGGCAGGGTCAGGAAAAGCCTGGCCATTAGGTACCACAGATCGTGGGGTGCTAGTAATAAAGTGGTGGGCATGTAGGTCATAACCTACAGGGGTGGGGGATCTTGGACGTGGAGAGTGGTTAACTCGTTTGCGGTAAGATGTTGGTCTAACAGGAGTGGGGGGGAGAGAGGTATAGTTTTGGTGGGAGGGTGAGAGAGGTTCAGAGATAGGAGCAAACATGACTTTAGCCACATCAGCATAGGGTCTTCTGACACGACCATAGCGTGCTGATGCTTCAGCATATGATATATTCTGCTCAGACATAACTGTTTTGATGGCTTTTTGACGTGAAAATTCAGGGCAGGTGTTGTCTGTAGCAAAATGTCTTCCCGAGCAGTTAAAACAGGTAGCATTTTCAATGGTCACCTTACATTGGTCACCGGGATGTTTTTGGGCACACCTATAACAGCGTGCATCCGAGCGACATTGATTTTGTATATGGCCAAACCTAACACACTTTCTGCACTGTATAGTTGGTAATATATATACTTCTACAGTTAGAGATGTGTAGACAGCATATATTTTGTTAGGTAATGATTGCCCTTGCATGGTGAGAACTACGGATTGCGTAGGGATCCAGGATGGAGTGCCATCTTCTTTTAATACCTTGCGGTGTAATCTACGAGCTTTTAATATTTTATTTGGGCCTTCAGCCATATCTGTAGCATTCACGAATTCTTCCATAGACCATTCCACTGGTACTCCACGAACAAGACCCATTCGTGAAATATTATATGCAGGGATAGAAACTGTTAATTGATGGCGGGCTAAGCAAGGATTAGTTATAAAATTGTTGGCGTCCTGGGCAGATTTAAATTCAACAGAAACTCTATTGCGTCCAATTGACTTAATACCATCTTTGGTGATATTACAAATTTTATTTTGCATAAAAATAAGGCCTACCTTGATAGGTTTCAGGCTTAGATTTGAGTTGGTCACTGATTCTTTAGAAACATGAACTATGAATGGACCACAGTCCTCCTCATTATAACCACGCGAGTTGTTGTCTAATGAAGGGTGCTTGTACGTGGTAGAAATAGACGGATTTGCGTTTTCTGGGTTAGTAATAACTTTTTTGACTGTCCTATCATGTTCTACTAATTCAGTTGAAAGTAATGCAGCTGCGCTGGAGCGTTTACGCGATATTATGTCGACGTCCATATTGCCATCCCCTTCGGGAGGCTTTTCTTTTTCGTTCCCTTCCATTTACGCGGCCAAACGGCCAACTTAAAACTACTTACGTACCTTATTCCCCTCTATGTAATTAGTAAACCAACACCACTACGTTATAAGGATAGGATTTATATTTTTTAAGGATTATAACCAAAAATTGGAACAAACTCACTCTGTAGCCGACCAAAGAATCAAAATGCTGGTTGGTTATAACTTATTTAAGAATATTTACAAAAGTAATACAGACAAACCGCCATACTGACTGACAGTGGCACTTGACATTTCTTTTTTTTTCTGGTCAAGAAATTTACCTTATACAGCCAATCTTTAATAAAATTAGTTTTTTAAAATCAGTTACGGGTAAGGGCCAAGTTTTATTAGGGAACTTCTGGAAGAGCACTTCTACTGGAACCTTCAATACCGAGGCACTGGTTATATTGACTTCATATCTACAGATTCATGCTCTAACCCTACCACCTTACATTATACAGTTTTTTTAACTGGGACAGTATAGGGAAGTCCGAGATAGTATGGAATGATCGGAGCGAACTTCATAACGTAACGTAACGTTATCTACAGCTTCATGGACGTTATATCTACAGCTTCATGCATCAGCTGACTACCACAAACTGTCAATTTTTATGTTAGGTATGGCTTAAGGGGGTGCAGCGCGGAATTTAGAAAATCTACGTGTTTTTAAGTCATTGGTGCTAGGCGCTGAATAGGTCATATACATTAAAAAGACTAGTGTAGGTTAGCTTGATCCTTTCACAAGGGCATGGTTGTCTTGGAATTTGAAACAAATACCCAGAACCTGCATTAACAATACGTAAAAGTAATGATATATAAAAACTTATTTCTTCAGAAACTACTTGTAAATACAGCACAAATGAAACAATGATCCGACATCAAAATGTTTGTATTGATATTCCGCAGGGCACTGTTGTCTTATTTTTTAATTAAAAAATATGAATATGAAAATATTAAGACTTTTATAAGTTTTTACCCAAACGCCTATGATTTTACGAAAGTAAACATTGCTCTAATTAAATCACCAGCCTATTGGTGGATTGCCTGTATGAAATCAGCAGGCGTAAAATTTTTGATTTTTATTTTCAAAATTACTTTTAAACCTTTCACCGCATCTGATTCTGCTTTTGGTACATTCGAGCACATTGCCGGAACATTGCTACGGTAATGTTTTCATCCTTAAATAGTAAGTATTTTGCTCGTATTAAAAATACACCCGTCATTCTGATAACAGGCTGGCGGCTCACTAACTTTCTGAAATAACTCTGGTTTTTTAAAAGCACATTGCTCAAAATTTTACGCACATTCCTCACATTGCTAGAACATTGCTTTCATGTGTATAGAATCACTGTTTATTGACGTACACCCGTCATCCTGATGTTCACATATAATTGGCACAAAACATGCTTATACCTCCACATTTTACATGTAGGTATTATTAGTATTATCTAATATATAAAATTCTCGCGTCACAGTTTTCGTTGCCATACTCCTCCGAAACGGCTTGACCGATTTTGATGAAATTTTTTGTGCTTATCCGGTATCTATGAGAATCGGCCAAAATCTATTTTTCATCCCCCTAAATGTTAGGGGTAGTCCACCCCTAAATATTTTTTTTATTTTTTATGGCAAAACAACGTTTGCCGGGTCATCCGGTATCTATGAGAATCGGCCAACATCTATTTTTCATCCCCCTAAATGTTAGGGGTAGTCCACCCCTAAATATTTTTTTTAGTTTTTATGGCAAACAACGTTTGCCGGGTCATCCGGTATCTATGAGAATCGGCCAACATCTATTTTTCATCCCCCTAAATGTTAGGGGTAGTCCACCCCTAAATTTTTTTTTATTTTTTATGGCAAAACGACGTTTGCCGGGTCAGCTAGTTATATTATATATTCTCTTAATTACAATAAGTGTAAGATAGCTTTAAACACAGACCATATAGTCTGTGGCTTTAAAGGATGCCCTGCAAATAATGTTTTGTGATGGATGATACAGATTTATTTTATTTTATTTGTATTTTATTTTATTTTTAATTTTTTTGGAAAACTTACAGCCTTAGAGCATTAAACCAACTGGAGACGCCACTGTCAGGCGTTCCCCTCTGCCAACAGAGTATGACCGCCGATCATACTCGTTATATAAAACTAGTTCCAGCGTGTTCCAGCGTCATTCGCAAATCACGGTGCACGCGATAAGACCTAAGCAAAAAATGCCAAATTGCAGCGTGTTTTCACGTAAAAAGCGATCAGAAACGTCGATTGTACAAAAGGATAACGTTACTTTTCATCTGTAACTATTATTTTGTCTTAATATTATTGAATAATGTACTAAATTTGCAAAAAACTGAAAAAATATTGTTAATCAAAAAGTGTTGCCACTAAAACGTCAAGTTGCAACTTTGCGTAACTTTAAAGTTGAATGAGCCAACATTGAATTACAATTTATATTTCACGTTCTATAAAGTTAAAACTGCATTTTTACTATAAATGCTTATTTAATTAATGATAGATCACTACTTATAAATTGTAACTTATTTTGTTTTTCCAGATTTTTTTTCAACTTAATTGCATTAAAAATTCTCAATACTAGGAAACTGTATGTTTATGATCGGTCTACTTCATTAATAAAATATATTTACGTCCCGTCACTTATCCCGAAAATAGGAAATTTTAATTTAATTACATTGGCCACACTGCAACAAAGTTAGAGCTGCGACAGTACAAAAACAAAATATTGATATCGACTTCATCATAATGTTTATTCTGGCTATTAAAGGAAAATAATAATATAGATAAATAAATTTAAAAAAAAACAAATTATTAGAGATCGAAACATAATTATCTCCATTTGGAGAAAAGGTAGTGGAATATAAAGCGGGCTTCGTAGTATTTTCTACTAAAAAATTAAACGCAGTACATGCATAAAGGGTTTATGTGGGGAGCCAAATGACAAAAGTTTAACATACCAAAAAAGTCGTGGTGGCCTATTGTATGCATCAAAAGAAGTTATTGATTTATGTCTCCTTTGTGAATTAAAGATCCGCTTAACTGATGACAAAAAAATAAAAATAAAAAACCTATTAAATTAATACAACATTATAAGCATCAAAATAATAGTTAATTTCTGACAGAAATAACAACACCTACACCATAGAATTTACTTAAAACTATAAGATTACGTTTTTTATTCCAATTTTTTTTAAAACTATATGAATAGCTTTGATGCATTAAAGAACTTTGCATCATTCAAAGATTTAACCTCAGAAAGCAGTTTAAACCTTGACAGCATTAGGTATATTTCGCTGTTCGTTTGTATGATATCATTCTGGAGTTCGGTACATACCTGTATATTGATATGTTTGTTTTAATTTTAGTCTCTTGCTTTTAAATTCAGCCTTATTTGGAAACTTATATAGAAATAAAAAAAATCTCTCGAATAATCGCATTTGGAAATCTGAAAAATTAAGACCCTACGTTACCTACAAAAAAGAATTGATCTGCTTTATGGAACCATGAAAGTACTATACATGTTGTTAAATTTTTCGGTTCCTCTTGTTTGAGAGTCGGTTAGATAGGTAGCAAACTATTTTTCCATAATGAAAGAATAAGATTGCAGCTTTTCTTAAAAACAACAATTCTCCTTGGAATGGAATAAAATTATGT
>OY720039.1:16731369-16764145 GCA_963082485.1 Eudonia mercurella | reverse complement strand
AAAAACATATCTAGTAATTAGAGATAGAAAATCAAATTATGCTCAACAAACTATTTGAATGAAGTAATTTAGCATTTTTACGTCACCTAATGTTATGGTTTAGTTCATCATCAGCTCATTTTTATGTCCCCACTGCTGGGGCACGAGCCTTCCCTATGGATGGATAGGGAGAACGGGCCATAAACCACCACGCGGGCCCAGTGCGGATTGGTGGTTGTTAACGACTGCTAATGCAGCCGGGACCAACGGCTTTACGTGCCTTCCGAAGCACGGAGGAGCTCGAGATGATACATTTTTGGTCACCCATCCAATGACCGGCCTTTGCGAAAGTTGCTTAACCTCAGCACTCGCAGACCGGGCGCGTTAACCACTGCGCCATCGAGCTCCTCCTGGTTTAGTTAAATACGACGTTATAGTTAAAAGTGGCTGTTTTTAGCTGTAACGTCTTATTTAACTAAATAAAATGTTTGTTTTAAAATTAATGTTTGTTGAGCATAATTTGATTTTCTATCTCTAATTACTAGATATGTATTTTTTTCATTGGCGGCGCTAGTGTGCGGCGTAAACGCTCTTTGACGACGGTGCCAAGCGGCAACGTCGCACTCACAATTTGAATGCAATCTCGGAATTAAATCGCGCGTAATTACTATAGAGTTTCTAATTTGCAAATAACAAATTAAAGCAAATATAATTTGGGATGTCTGAGAGTTTGCGCTATAACATTAACACGTTGTTTAGGATATTGGTCGAAAAGACCATCAAAGTAAGAGACGTTTGGAAAGATTTGAAGAAGACCTTTGCCCAGCAGTGGAAATAAATTAAATAAAAAAGTAAGTACAACAATAAGTACTTTGAATCGACTAAAAATTCTGGACTTTACTGAGTTAGCAAACTTGATATATTGATGTCCAGCGAGGCTGTACGATTTGATCTTGCAGAATTAACGTGACAGTAGCTAACTAAAAGAACTAACTAAAAAAGTACTAATAGTAAGTTTTGTGAGTTACTTACCATAGATTTGAAAAGGGTCTTTGAGTTTCATTTGTTGAATTTTAAAGTAAAACAGTTTATAGTGGTTTAGAATTTTAGATCTAAGATTTGTAGTTGTTTGGTTTGTGTTTGCACTGAGAGCTTAAGTATCTATCGGGAAATCTTTCGAACTTTCAATGCACAGAGGGGTCTGATTTTCTGATCTTATGTAAATTGTGTGCTATCTGCTAGACAAAGAGACTATATTCGCTTGTATTTAAACTTAAGTATAAAACCTTTTTAGGTTATCATTTCCATTCTATTTATGTACTTTATACATACTCATCAATGAATTAAGAATCGATACCTACCCATTTTGCATTGATGTGGATTTTTCAGGGCTGTGGCTAAAAGTTTTCAGTTAAATATGTGTTACAAACGAGGCTGTCATTATTAGGTGACAATGTCGAGTACCAATTAAAAAATCACTATCATAATAAAAATTACATAAGATACTAATATAAGGCCAACACACATCGATTGACACCCCTAGCAAAGCAAAATAGTTATCGTTTCTTGTTTATAGTATTGTGGAAAAGTTTTGTGTCAATTATAATTCTAGCAGTTTTATTACAATTTTCTTTTTGGGGATTTTCATGCAAGGAAATTATAACTCAGTAAGTTATAGATTACTTGCATCTTATAGTATGATTTAGCACTGTCAGCAGTTGTATCAGGGTATGTCTCGTTTTTCATACATTCTAAAGCTAAAGTAAAAAATAAATCTAATATTTCTTAAAGTAAGCATAGGATTGTTTAAACTTTCTAGTACGCAATTATTTCGTAAGAAAGAAGATTATTTGTCTTTTAAAAGTAAATAGGTCTTAATGAACATGCTATATTTTTGTTTGAGCTATGCGACTACTTCAGGGCCTATATAAGATACTTACTTCTGGCCATGAGTATAGTCACAACTTTGTGATAACTTTCAAACATTTACCTACATTATGATTTAAACATCAGTTCCCATAATGATAACGTACTGACATTCGTAAGAGCTCAAATTTGTAACGTTTGTAAATTTGTAAGTTGTATTATGTATATAAAAGAGATAATCCGAATTAGACGAATTTGGCTATATCCGTCGGTTTTCGTTCGCATATCAAAGAACTTGCGTACCTGTAAACGTGTCAAAGTTAAAGTCAAACAATTTATTCAATATAAGCCTTCATACGCAGTCATCGACGACGACGTTTAAGTTACATATTACGTGAAAATTGATAACTAAAATGTATTACAACAACGAGATATGCACCTGAGTACATGGTGGGGAGTGGTGTGGCCAGGGCTGGGGTGCGAGCGGTGGTGGGCGAGCGAAGGGGGCGGGGGCGGGGGTGGTGGCGTGACGGGCGCGGGGGCGGAGGCCGACGACCTCGGCACGCCGCCCGCGCACCGCCGCCTCGCCAAGTCCTTCAGCGTGTCGTCGGCGAGGCCGCGCGACGCCAAGGCCGAACGGGGTACGTCCACTGGGTTGCGGGTGCAAGCAAAAACAGATTTGAACGAAATTATCTAATGTGAATTGCGAAACGTATGTCAGTCTTCCTTAAACTTTCAAATAGTTTAATTTTAAACATTATATTGTCGAGTCGTAACGTTAGTTAAACTGGGAAGCGATTTCTGAACCAGTACCTATGATTCGCTCGCGTATTCAAAGTCTATTCTACAAGAACATTGTTTTTGACCGGGATAAGATAAAACCACTGTACGTATTTAAAATGATTTAAAATATATTATATTTATTTTAATCATAATTATATTGTATTTTAAGTGCGCTTATTTCTGTTACAGACCATTCTATGGTCTTATTGAACTTTTCAAAAGTAAATAACATATTACCTACACAAACAATAAAAACTAAATTAATTACAGACTATGAGGCTTCATATACATCTCTCGTAAATACTGACATATCACATTTCGCTACTTGTACTGACCCTAACATTTTTGCAGATCTTCTAATTGACCTCATAAAAACATCTTTGCTTTCAAATACTGTAACTAAAATAGTTCATAGCAGCAAACGTATTCTTAAGCCCTGGATAACCAGTGGGGCTTTAAGATGCATAAGACTTAGAAATGCAATGCAACTCAAGATAAAAACAAATTCGTCTAATGAAGTCCTAAAAATCACATTTAGACGATACCGAAATTTTTGTACTAATCATATAAGAAAATTGAAGCGTCAATATAATAAAAAACTAATAGAAGATTCAACTAAAAACACAAAACTACTATGGTCAACTATAAATGAAATAACACAATTTAAAACTTTAAAAAATTATAACACTGATCTCCTTAATGTTATGTCGGATCCGAGAGAATCAGTTAACTTAGTTAATGACTTCTTTAGCAAAATTGGTGAGACATTGGCCAAAGAAATTGCCTATAAACATCCTCACTTACAAAATCATGAACACAGTAATAAAAACGGAAATAGTTTTGTGTTATTGGAAACCGACCTCGAGGAAGTAGATTCTATACTCATGAATCTCGACTCTAATGCAGCTCCTGGTTGGGATGGTATTCCCACCAAGTTCTTAAAGCAGTGTAGAAACTTTGTTGTCCCACTGATCAGCCAATTAGCCAATTTATGCTTCAATGCTGGTATCTTTCCTACGTGTTTAAAACGCTCCATAGTGACTCCTGTGCACAAGGGAGGAGACAGAAGTGAGGTCAACAACTATAGGCCAATATCGGTGTTGCCCTGTTTGTCAAAGATATTAGAAAAGCTGTTAAATAATAGACTGTTAAGTTTCTTATCAAAAAATAAAATACTATCCGATACGCAATATGGTTTTCGAAAGGGTCTATCAACCCAAGATGCTGTAAAAAATCTAACTAAGAGCATTGTTGACAGAGTAGACAAAGGAGAAAAATGTTTTACTGTATTTTTAGACCTGAAAAAAGCTTTCGACACCGTTTCTGTCCCTGTCCTTGTGCGCAGACTCGAGAGCATTGGAATAAGAGATATACCCCTTGCCATTTTTGAAAATTACCTTTTCGAAAGGAAACAATTAGTTAAAATAGGTAATTTGTACAGCAACGAAAAATCAGTTAATTATGGGGTTCCTCAAGGGTCAGTGCTTGGCCCGACGCTGTTTCTGGTTTACATAAACGAACTTTGTGATCTTCAGGATAGCGAAGGGCAGATCGTCTGTTATGCTGATGACACAGCGGTCGTATTCTCTGCACAATCCTGGCAAGATGTTAAAACTAAAGCTGAAACTGGGCTGGCTAAGATTGCACGTTGGCTAAACAAAAATCTCTTGACCTTAAACATAGAAAAAACCAATTTCATTTGTTTTACTCCAGATCGCAGGTCTCAGCCACATGAAGATTTCAGTCTTCGTATTTGTGGGTGTTCTGATCAGTCCGACTGCCTGTGCCCTTTCATTACGAAAACCGATCATACAAAATATTTAGGTGTAATGATAGATCAAAGGCTATGTTGGCATGCACATCTGGAAATTATCTCGGGCAGAATTAGAAAACTTATTTGGATTTTTAAAAAACTGCGCTATGTTATGCCAAGTAAACTCCTTAATAAAATTTATATGGCGCTGGCACAATCGATCATCACATACTGCATTCCTATATGGGGTGGTGCGTCAAAGACCAAATTCCTCTATCTTGAGAGAGCTCAAAGGTCTCTTGTAAAGGTAATGTATTGCAAGCCCTACCGCTTCCCGACAAACGAACTATATAAAATCAGCGGCATTTTATCAATAAGAAAGCTATATCTCTTGCTGCTCATACTTGACCTACACAAAAATCTGCCATATGAGCCAAAAAAGCTTAGGAAAAGGCGGTATCACAATGTAGCTCCTTGTGGCAGGGTTCGAACCGCTTTTGCTGAGCGTCAATACAATACACGTTCATCAGTAATATATAATGCAGCAAATAAAATACTAAACATTTATGGTAAAACAACATTTGAATGCAAAAAGATTTTAATAACCTGGCTAAATTCATTAGATTACGAAGCAACTGAAAACCTTCTTGCAAAAATAATATAAATATAATAAACATACACAATGATAAGTTTAAATAAGCATAGCAATTTATAGAGGACTTAAATCTATAGACTAACATAAGCACACACACACGCGAACTCATACACACACACACACCTTCTCACACACGCCCCCCTCCCACCTACCTACACACACACACTACACATACACATACACACACACACACACCCCTGTTTGTACAGACGGCCTTTCGAGGACTATGGTTTTATATCACCCATACGAGGACTCTCTCAAAAACTATGTTAATGACGTTGTATTGCTTTTTTAATACGATGGAAAGAAACAGAACATACATTGCTAATTGACAGGTCTATTCTTGTAGCGTTATCGCAGCATTTTGTTTATTAACTTTCGTTGACCAATGCGGGGACTTAAAATACACTGCCAACGTTTGTGGAGACATCTTTCCGAGGACGTTTGTGTTAACCTTTCGAGGACCCAATCGCCGGACTAGACAAGACAATCCGAGGCCTCACTTTCACACACTTTCTCTTGAGCCCAGTACAGTGCGAGGACCTTGTGTTAGACTTTACACAAACTATGTGAGGACGTTTTCCCGAGTCCCGCGTATACAATACGAGGACCACTAATGTGTAAAAATAACATGTTTAAAGTACCATCTGAGAACATTTATTTTTTAATGCTCCAACACAGTATTTTCACTATTGGCTGACAAAATGACCAATTGCGAATAATTTGTTGCGTGGAAGTGTAGGCGTTTGGTTATCAATGAAACCTAGCGATGCTTGTGACTAGAGTCGCACGCATCGCAGTAGCCGCAGATTGCACACAAGACTCCAATACGGTGCGGACGTATTACAGCAGTCTACGGATAACTTGTTGTGATAATTTATTATGATTCCTATTTCACTTACGTAATATATGATTTTATATTTAAAATATTATAATACATTTAAATCTTAAAGGTTTAGTTAACATTGTAATAACAAAGTAACATTAAACAGTAAAAAGCTTAGATTTATTTTTTCTGATCTATTTATGGAAGTAGGGATTAGTCATACCTAGTCAGGACTTGTAATTGTAAGGATTAAGTAGTTTCGACTTGGCGCGGCGAAGTTTACAATAACTTGCGTTGGGGTATATGTGAACTGCTATTTTCGTATTGACACCAAAATATTTGATTGTGTTAAAGAGGCGAAATGCACAATCTCTGACTTCAGTAATCGTAATTTTTTTTTTAATATTACGTGGAAGCTTTATTATAAATTATCCTATTTATATTTATGGTATTAAATTAAGAATGCGCCACCGCGATAAATTGTACCCCCGCTGGGAATCAAACCAAGACTTCTGGGTCTGAGACCGGTGGTCTTATCACTAGACCACAGAGGCGGTAAAACTGGTAGTAGAATTGTCATAAAAATATTAACATATTTAAGAATTTTTACCGCACCTGTGGTCTAGTGGTAAGAACTCAAACCCAGAGGTCTCTGGTTCGATTCCCAGCGGGGGTACAAATTGTGCTCGGTTTGGTCGGTGGTAGGGCTTGTTCTAATTCCGCCTGGCTAGCTACCACCATCTTATCTAAATATGTCGCCATAACAACCATGTTATCAACATTGTTGTGTTCCGGCCGTTAGAAGTTCTGGTAGGTTCTGGTAGGTAGTTAGTTAGTAGTTACTCTAAGTAACGGCTACTTCTAAAAAAAAGTCACTTATGGATAATTAAAATTTGCCCGTGACTCCGTTCGTAAGAGCTATAAAAATGATTATAAAGGATATTAAATATTTTTTTTACCATAAGAAGTTCGTATACACCACTATGAATGGTGGTGGTGTGAGAACACAATACCACAGAGAAGTCAAGCTGTGTCTATGATCTGACCCAACTGATTTAGATGTAACACCGTATTTTTTTTAGATAATTATGCTTTCTAACACAGAAAATTTAATCAAAATCTGTTAGGCGGTTTGTGTGTGATAAGAGTACTTAACAAACAAATAGACAGACGGACAAACAAAAATTCTAAGAATTTTTTAAACATATTTAGGGTATGTTTTTTTTGGAGAGTTTGCTGATGGCATTTTCAGCTTCACCGGGCTTTTTTCGGGGGCGGCGAGAAACGTAAAGGGTTCCTCAAGCCGTGTGAAACTTATCACCTTCTGAGGTTTTCTAGAGGTAACGGCATCACGCACTAGTGCGTGTCCCCGTGCCCTACTAGATTTTTCGAGGGGTTCGGATCAGATCGGAGGGATCAACCCGAGGGCGCCTCTAAAGAGGCTCGGACCTCGGCTCGGGTTAACCGGGTCATGGTGGTGGGGAGAAGCGCCCAGGTACATGTCTGTACCTGGTATAGAGCGCGTGTGAACCGGCTCGTCGTACCCTTGTTCTACGATTACGGTGTCTTGGGCCTAAGCTAGTGTACATGTTTAGTGTATTCTGTAAATGTGTAGTGGCATTTAGAGGATCGGGCGGCGGGGTTCGCAACTTATATACTTTATTTCTTCTTACTAAATATGGTAAGAAGAAAGACAAAGTGTAGAAAAAATTCCACGAGTGGGATTCGAACCCGTACCCCATGACTCTCTGCTCAATGAGCTCTATTCAATGTCGACAACTACGTCATCAACATCCGATCTTAATATTTTTACAAATATTGAAAGATCAGTTAAAAATTAGACAAGCTATTTTTATGATTATTTACATATAATTTTACGCAAATATTGTTGCGAACAAATTACAATTTGAAAAATACGAATTGTTGAAAAACAATCCACGAGCGGGATTCGAACCCGTACCCATGCTAGGTCAGGTGCACTGCCAACTATGCTATCGTGGCTCAATCACAACAATATTTCGCAAATATGCGTAAAATAATATGTAAATTATCATAAATATAGCTTGCCTAATTCTTAACTGATCTTTCAATATTTTTAAAAATATTAAGATCGGATGTTGATGACGTAGTTGTCGACATTGAATAGGGCTCCTTTGGCTTATAAAGTAAAAGTAGATAGTGTTGATTAATTTCGGCGAGTTGGATTGAGCCACGATAGCATATATTGTTTTCTAAAGTTTACGCGAACACTACACATTTAAATGAAACAACTTTTACGGATCTACTCGCGTATATACGCGAGTAGATCCGTAAAACGTGCGTACGATAGCATAGTTGGTAGTGCACCTCACTCGTCATGTCATGGGGTGCGGGTTCGAATCCCGCTCGTGGATTTTTTTCAACACTTCGTTTTTTTTAAATTACTTATACATCTTTGTTTTTTTTATGATAATGTTTGATCACATATTTTTGTTTCTTCTACATTGCGAACTTACATGGGGTGTCGGTGTCTTCGAAGTGATTGTTAGTTGACTACGGCTAGATCCTTTGTCCATTAATAGATCCCTAACCAGCTACTTTTCTTCGTATTCAACACAATAACCAATCACAATATGTGTACTGTTTGCCACTGAGGAGTTCTATGTGGTATTTCAGTGGTTCACGACTCTTTGCCCACTGCTATGTACCTTACTAACTATTATTCTTTGTATTCAATACAATAACTAATCATAATATGTGTACTGTTCTTTATTGAGGAGTTCCATAGAGTATCTTTGTAGTTCATGATCCTTTGTCTACTGATAGGTACCTAACCAGCTATTTTCTGTCGTATTCAATACAATAACCAACCACAATATGTGTACTGTTGGTAACTAAAGAGTTCTATGTGGTATCTCAGTAAACTACGACCCTTTGTCCACTGATAGGTACCTAACCAGTTACTATTCTTTGTATTCAACACAATAACCAATCACAATATTTGTACTGTTTGTCACTGAGGAGTTCTATGGGGCATTTCAGTAATCCACGACCCTTTGTCCACTGATTGGTACCTAACTAACTACTATTCTTCGTATTCAATACAATAACTAATCATAATATGTGTACTATTCTTTATTGAGGAGTTCCATGGAGTATCTCTGTAGTTCACGATCTTTTGTCTACTGATAGGTACCTAACCAGCTATTTTCTTTCGTATTCAATACAATAACTAACCAGAATATGTGTACTGTTGATAACTAAAGAGTTCTATAGGGTATCTCCGTAGTTCACGATCCTTTGTCCACTGATGAGTACCTAACCAACTACTTTCATTTGCATGCAATACATTAACCAATCACAATATGTGTACTGTTCGTCATTCAGGAGATCCTATGGAGTACAGATGTCTGTGATGTTTGTTTATTGATGGGTACCTAACCAGCTAGTTTATTTCGTATTGCATATTAAAAAGCTTGTTTTTAAAAAAGTTTTTTATTTTTTTTTATTTTATTTTACTTTTTTAATATTTTCGTTTTCTCTATGTTTAACTAGTGCTAAACTATTTTTTCTACCAGACAACTTTAGGGTGGTGCAGAGATAACATTAGTAGATTCAATAAGATATATTATAAATAATTTAAATGTAAGTATATAACACATGCATAAATATTGTATATACATAAACATATAATTACGTGTATTTTAAATACGTAAACTACAATAAATAAACATACATAAAATACATAAGTTGTTCTAATAGGACGTTATTAAGATGATTCTGCCATGATTCGATCAAACGCGGACTTTCTTTATGTAGCCATCCTGATTTCGAGAGGCAGCGCGTTCTACAGGAGAATGGATTGAAAGAAAGAATGAACAAAACCAGATGTATGAGAGGGACAGAAATGGACAGATGATTATTTGAGGACCGGAGATTTTACTCTGAAAGGAGCAGAGGAGCATCTAATCAAAGACAGAATCCACATTCATAACAAACGGAACGAACGAACGAACGAACTTATTTTCCCGAGTTCCTATGGTCATCTTCCAGCTCCGTCATCATACTCTGGTTACCATCTAGCACCAAAGTACTCGTCAAGACGAATCATACGAGCCCAAACTCGATGGGGTTGTGTCGTTTAATTACCGAGTTCCTATGGCCATCTTCCAGCTCCATCATCAGACTCTGGTTACCATCGAGCACCAAAGTATTCGTCAAGACGGATCAAACGAGTCCAAACTCGATGGGGTTGTGTCGTGTAACTACCGAGTTCCTATGGCTACCTTTCGGTTCCATCATCAAACCCTGGTTACCATCTTGCACCAAAATACTCGTCAAGACGAACCATACGAGCCCAAACTCGATGGGGTTGTGTCGTTTAATTACCGAGTTCCTATGGCCATCTTCCAGCTCCATCATCAGACCCTAGTTACCATTTAGCACCAAAGTTCTCGTCAAGACGGATCTAACGAGTCTAAACTTGATGGGGTTGTGTCATTTAACAACCAAGTTCCTATGGCCACATTCCAGTTTCATCATCAGATCAGCTTCGTGTATTAATAATTTTGGATTGTCATCCGATTTACACATGCATGCAAAAATTTAGCTAAATCGGTAACCGGGAAGTGGATCATATTTAACTTGCAAGATTTGATTGCAGACACCGGGACAGGTGAATGAAACTAAATAAAAGCTTGTAAAAATGCAACCATCTCGGGAAAAATATCTATCGATCAGAAAAAAAATCATCCAAATCGGTGCATTAATGACGAAGATCGAACAAACACATAAAAAAACATATAGGTACAACCGAATTGATAACCTCCTAAATTGTGTTATGAAAATCAGGAACAACGACGGTACCACAACAACCCAGATCCGGGACAATATAGAAAAAGTTAGTTTTTCTATATGATGACCTCGGAGATGGTGACATCAGAGACCGGCGTGCGAGCCACTCGAATAGGGAAGTCTTTGTTAATGAAGGTTGCATTAAAAGTTATGATTTTTTTTTTTTATTTTTACTTTGCTTACATTCTTTGTTCTTACAAAACGAGGACGGAAAAACAACATCTTTGATAACGACGTGAAAATCTATCCATATGAGGACCTAAATACACTTTGTCAGATACTGATACTAATCCGAGGTCTTGAGTGTAAAATTTACACATTAGTCCTCAGACAGTACAACATACATGACTCATGTGTATAGCAAGTGTGTATAAATCGATAGTGGCGCCGCCTGGTGTTCACACTCTGTCGGGGTGTGTACAGAAATTTCCAAGACCAATCCGAGGATTTCTTGACTTTTCCTTAATAAGTATATAGAAAGGTTCAAAATCGCACGTAGAGTACGATGCAGTAGTCAAGTCAAACCGAGGACTCACAAAAAAGTCCTCGGATTGAAAACGTCCTCGGATGTTCCTTGTGTATTCAGGCCTACGTCCTCGTATGGTACTTAAAACAAACACACCCCCACACACACACGGACACACACACACACACACACCCCCACACACACCCTTACATACACACACGCACACACACATACCCTCACACAGATATAAAATAGTTTGTAATTTTTACCTTTTGTAATATTAACCACAAATTGTTAGTACCACTCAATATTAATTTATTATCTTGGGAAGAGCGAGTCAACCCCAACACGAGTATTGTATTACTTTCTGGGATGTCTCAACATTTTGTAAAAACGATATTGAGTAATAAAGCTATTTTTTATTTATTTATTATTTTATTTATTTGGTATCTCGATGCAAACATAGAAGGTACCTTATCGTTTCACGTTTGATAGGTAACATTAGAAGCTAATCAATTTGTGTAATGTCACTCCTTGTAGTCAAAATAGTTTTAGAGGAGTTCGTATTTGTTTTGTCTGCACCCGCCATAACAATGTAAGTATACTTGCTTGTATAAAATTTGGAAACTAGATACTTAAATGGTCCTAATATTTTGAAGCTAAAAGACTACTTATAATGTGAAATTCCATGAGTATTTCCAGATTTTTCTAAAATAATTGCGACCGGTAGTACAGGCAGCATCAAATTGGTCGAAGCACACTAAAACGGTCCAAAAGATCTTGTCATTAATGTGAAACAAGGTTAAAATATTTTTGCTTGAATCTAAAATGTCAAAAGTGTTAGGCAAAATCATACTCTAATTACATCAGAACAAGGTTTGTTTTACTTTTATGTCAAGATATTTTTGACCACGTTACATCCTCAATTTGATGCTGTCTGTACATATAGGTTTTTATAAGATAAGTATTTTTAGATTATCAATTTCCCGCAACTTTTTTACGTATTGTAGTTTTATATTTCCTAGTGTAATATCTTTATTGAAGTTTTAATTAATTATTTTAATTGATGGGTGTTTAATTGAATTATGTAGATTCTTTTGTGATGTGGCGATGTGTTGTGTTGTGTGTATATGGAAATGAGACAATCAACATTACTTGGCACTGTTATAAAAAAGGCACGCTTCAAGGATTTGGTGTGTTTGGGAATCTTCGGTATAAGTTCTGCACAACTATGGTTGAAGTGGTAAGGTAGCACGTCTCAGTATGTTTTTAGTTACCTTCGGTCCAGTAGGAAATGTCTTTGATTTATTGTAATATTTACGAAGCAAACATGAGTGAGTTTCATATGTTCCAACTGATAAATAAGTAACGTATTTTTTATTGTCGAACTCACGAACCCACCTTTGGACCGATTATCCAAAGGTCGTGGGTTCGATTCCCACTTAAGCTTCCTGTGGCTGGTAGATTTTTTCTATTCTTGTAACTATACACATATATATATATATGTATACACGAAGACTTTATCGGTGATCAGGACCTACTGATTCCGACTAAGTAAATTATGACCTTTGCAATAATAATAAAACTTACATGTCAGCATTCCATTTTTTATTTTTTTGTCTGGGAAGTAAAGTTAATAACTATGAATATTAAAATCATGGTCATCTTACTTACTCCTCCTTGTTACAAATAAAACCTCTTCATAAGTACGGGTACAACGATGATAACAAACCTCATTGAAGATTTAAAGTTTTTCATGTCATTAGTAGTATGACAGACAACGTAAAAAAATATCACTTCATAAAAATTCATTCATTCTAATAAATTTCTGTTACCTAATTAAAAATACAAAACTAAATTTATAAAAAGAAAACATGTAACTACTATTATTATTACAATGGCCATCATTTACTTAGTCGTAATCAGTAGGTCCTGATCACCGATAACAAGTCTTCGTGTATATAGCATTGTGAATGCAAAATTCAAAACAAAAAAAAATATTTAAAAAGGAATTACGTCGTTATCGAATGTTAAATACTTGTAAAGGTGTTCTTTCGACTGTGAGGGTAGTAACTTCACAGTGACGTAATACCGCTGACTTGCAGAGTAAAGCATAAACTACTTGAGACATTCAACGAGTCTTCTAAGGCCTCGGTAGCACGGCGGTCAGAGCATTAGACCGGTTATCCAAAGGTCGTGGGTTCTATTCCCACTCGAGCTTCTCGAGGCTGGTTGATCCTAGTAAAATTTTATCTTGTTAGTAAATAAAGAAACATTAAAAAAGGTTGGTTGAATGTCACAAAATAATAGTGAACTTCTAAAGCGTAGCTGCTCCAATAAGATTCAATTTCCTTTGCTGTATTGATGCATCACGGAATTATCTTTTTAGTAACACCGATGACGCTGTAAGTAAAGGGCGTCAGTGATCCAGTCTTATGAATGGCGAAGTTAACAATAACAACAACAATAACAATAACAACGATGAACTGCTCTCCTCAACTTAAGTACAGTCATGAGCACTGTTATGTAAAAACTTTCTAGTTTGTAACTATAAATGCTAAAAGTGGTTATATAACAGCTCGTGCTTGTACATATGACATCACCTCCAACAGCTCTCCGAAACTCTGAAGAATATGTTTTTTTATATGATTCTATTATGTATTTTTGTATTTAACAATTGAGTGTTTGTTAACTAGCTAGCGATACTCGTAATTAGCACGCTATTCTCTGACAATTTTAATAATTAACCATACGTTTCGACATGGTGTTAATAATTTAAAAGTCCGAAACTACGCAACACTAACTTAATTAAATCAAAGTTTTTTTTTTGATTTTGATATGAAACAACTTTTATGGATTTGCTCGCGTTTATTTTATACATTAGCTTTAATAATGTTTATCCTGACGTTTCGAACCCTTTGCAGGGTCCGTGGTCACAGGGAGACATGTGTTGGTCGTCTCATAATTAATTGGTATTCATTTAAATTTAATTACGTGCGTTTCTTTTTAAGAAAGAGTTGTTTCCGTAAAAGTTTCAATTCAATGTGTAGTGTTTGCGTAAACTTTAGAAAACAATATGTGATTTTTTTAACGTTATTATGGTTTTGAGGTTATCTACTGATATAGTATGTTGCGTAGGTGCTATCCTATCGGAGGAGGGCCATACGTTTAGCCTAGTTGTAAATAAGCGTTGGCTATGCAGGCACCCCGCGCACGTCCCTCATCGGCCTGACGAGCAGCCGGCCGCCGAGTGTCGTGCCTACTACGCCACCCAACTCTATTTCTTCACAAGGTAACGTGACATCACAGTTAATATTTTTTTCATTTTTAATAGGTTTTTAACTCACTATTCAGCATGTGGTAAGAAATTGTGTTTGGAAAAGTTATATCCTGTTTTACGGAGACTCCTAATGTCTTAGTTTCCATAGCTGGGCTCAGACCATCCCTTATGTAGCTCATGAGAAGACCAGGCCAGGCCATACACCCTGCTAGTAGCCCAACACAGCGGCCCAATGTGGAGTTGGTGGATTTTAACGTTTACGTTTAACGCAGTGGCGTAGCTTGCCATGGACGGGCCCTGTATGAAAAATTTATTGCGGGGCCCAAATGAAATGTGATATTGTGGCTAACATAATTTACAAAATTTTTGAATGATACGGTGGTAGCTACGCCCCTGCCCCCCAACCGCGTAAACAGCCTTCGATCGCTTTGAAGGCGAGGCCCTCGCCTCGCTTTCTAATATAATATCGAATAATATCGAAAGCTATAGCCTATAGCTTTCGATATTGCTTTCATATTGCTTTCGAAATGACAAGATGACGCCTCCTCCTCGCCTCGCCTTCAAAGCGGAAAGCGAGAGAGTTAGGCGGTCGACCCCCTGGTTTAACGTCTCTTAACATGCCTTCCGTTTAAATTTAATCACCTATCCAGTGACAACGTTACTAAAGTTGCTTAAATTGCAAGATTTGAACCTGTACGTGCAAGTCGCTAATGCATCTAGTTCCTCACCTCTCCCCTTTAATTCGTTTAAATTTTATTTTTCACTGTAACTGTAAGTACATGCTTGCGGTTTGGTGAAGAATTACAAATTATATCTGCCACACCATCGTCTTCTACTAAATCGACAAAGGTTAAATAATGACTAGGTAACGTAAGGTTACTACAAATTGAAATAGACATTGCTTCTTAACAGTCGGCGAGGCGGAGAAGCCGCCGCTGGCGCCGCTGCGGCCGAAGGTGAACTCGATATTCCACCTGTTCGGCGAGTGGCTGTTCGAGGCCGCGCTCATCGGCACCAGCCCACCGCACGCCACCAGCCAGCGTGAGTCTAAAACAATCACAAAACAATCTAGTTTTAAGCCAGTTGTAATGGCCAAAGCCCCATAATAAGTCCAAAGTCAATGTCAAAGTCAATTTTTTTTAATTCAAATAAACTTAATAACTTAACTTAAAGTGATTTTGAATCGTCCAACCATTTTTTTTTATCTATTACCCATTCAGGACGTCTATTTTTAAGCTGTGGAATAGATTATTGTCCAGTAAATGGCAAGTGGACTATATACTATAAGTGCTGGTGTATTTCGCAAACGTATAAGTTCGACCCGACAATTGAGCGACCGCGGTGTGACGTGCGCCCGAGTGGCTGGTACGTCGACAAAGGCGGGATGGTTGAATCTGTCTGAATCGCGTTCCCCCGCGCGCCTCTTCCGTGACCGCGGAGTCGGTCCGTGGCCTTGTTTTGACCACCAGTTAATTTTGTCTAATTACTCTTTTTGGTTGTAAGCTTTTTGGAAGTTTTTTTTCATGAATAAACACGTCACATCTTTTGTCGTCGTGAACAATAAGTTGTAGTTAGTGTATATGTATAAAAAATGCATTAATAGTAGGCAATCACCCTTTTAGAAAATGCGGTTTCAAATCCTGCCCGTGTATATATGTATTATATTCAACACCTTTCGACTGAATTGAACTATTAATTTAAAATGAATTTAATCCAGTTGTTACGACTGATCGTTATAACGAGTAAAACATGTAATGTGAGTTTCCATTTTTTTCAAAGAAATTATTAGTATTTTCCGGACAACTCAAATGTCCAAAAGATGTGAGATCAAAAATAGTTTCAATAACAACTGGGATAATAAAAAAAATTTTGAGCTTTTCCATTCTATGACTTAATTATTATGATTAAAGTTTAGAGTATTTTTTACTTCTGATTTACATTAAAGTGTACATGACGAACTTTCTCACTGACGATGACATTTCATAAACGCGATGTTCCTGACTGTTTGCCATGATCTAATTTACCAACATTTATTTGTGTTTAGCTCCTAGCATGGGAGATAAATCAAACAGCCAGTATGTTGTCTATAGCTTCGTGAGCTGAGCGCTAAGAGATTGTTTATTTGTGTTTACATGTTATATACTAATTATTGCTAATGCTTAAGTATGTGCGTCAGCTGGAAACAGCGAGTGTGTGTGCTCTATATACAAAGTCCGAGCTGACGCTACAGTGCTTATCTCTCCCCAGAGCGCGCTGACGGCACGCCGCCTCCGCCCTTGGTGTCAGATGCAGCTTATAAGCTCAACATGATGAGTTATCAACCGGGTAAGCTATCTTTTATAAGTATCTTAAACTACTGTAGATGATTGATTGGCTGGGTCGGGTGGGCGTTTAATTTTTTCACTGTATTTAATATAAATATTTGACTGAGTACAAATGAAAGTGCACCTTATCGTCTTGTAAACTCGTATCAAGCCCTGCAGTAACTTTTTTTTTACTTATATAATATTGTGCGAGCATCACGAAACCGATCGTCGGATTATCCTCGGAGAAGACCTTCGTCCAGCAGTCTGAGATGATGATGAATATCACTGTCTCTGAGTGGCTGAAGTTCGTGGGACTTCCTCAGCAGACGTAGTACCTAAATTCTAAGTTGTGCAAATATTGTTGCGACCAAATCACAATTTGAGTACTTGTGTACTATTAACAAATTTTCTGGATATTTACCATTAGGGCGATTTTTATGTTCAGGGGTCAATGGCTATACTCGCCCCTTTTGTTTTTGACAAATTTTCTGGATGTCCACCATTGGGCGCCATCTCCATAAGCGAGAGAATCGCGGCGATATTATTGTCGTGCGACGTATTTCTATATACTCTATGAATGCGTCTCCACATGGTGATGTTATCGCGGCGATGCGACGCTGGCAATGTTCGCGCGTAACGTCGTCGTATCGCCGCGGTGTCGTCGCTACTGGCGGCGCCGGCGGGCGCGCTGTCAAACGCAGCGTCATTTCAGCGTTTCAACTCTTTCAACAAATAATAGCACAACGCGTCGTCAAGGAAATGCGGCGATTCCGTTACGAGTCGTCGCGGACACGCTGTGATTCCGTCACGAGTCGGGACGATACGCTGGCGGAAATCGCTCGTTCGTGGAGATTACCCGACGATAGCAACCAGCGCGGATTCGTCGCGGTTCTGTCGCCCGTGGAGACAGTGCCTTAGGAATCTTAAGAAAGAAATGAATTTCTATTTAAGCTTTTAACAATGAACTAAAACAAATGGCTTTGACAAAAAAAAGTCGGAAGGTTTATTATGGTAGGCGGAGTTAACTATGATCGCCACGCCCACGTTATGGCAAAAAGGTTTGTAACTGGATATCCTTAATGAGTGGATCGTACATGGCACATGGCACCTTGCCTGGGCAGGGCGCGCGGCGGCGCTGGGCACGCTTTGCCGCGTGCTGTGCGCCAAGCAGTGCCGCGAGCCGGTGCTGGCGCCGTACCTGGCGCGCTGCTACGCGGCGCTGCACCGCGGCCTGCGCGACCCCGCCACCGCCGCCGCCGTCGTGCTCAACGCCACGGACCTCTTCAGGTACGCTGCAGCGTGCTAACGATTGGCAGTACTACCCGAAAATTAGACATTTTAAGATTGCGAAATTTTACGGCAAATTCATTTTTTTTAATTTCAAAGTCTCATATTAGGCAACGTCGTGTACGTTGCTCTGACTCCGAAGACAGTAGCTTAAACACTTGTGTTATGGAAATCTGGAACGACGACGGTACAACAACCACCCCCCCCAGAAAATATAAAAAAAGTTCTTTGACCCTCCCAGGAATCGAACCCGGGACCTCGGATATGGCTACACCAGAAACCGGCGTGCGAGTCACTCGACTACAGATCATTAAAATGGTTTGTGGTACTACGACCTCCGCGGAGTGCGAGACCGCAAGACCTGCAAGAGTGTTGGCATTACATTACATTACATATATTTAACTATAACAAACTCATTTCAGCATGTCGGCATCAAATTGATTGAAGTGAACTGAACTAGGCTCACGTCTCTGTGTACATTGAAATTACTTTAGGATCTGTTTGCTTAAGGTTAAAAAATTAGAACCGATTTTTCAACTCAGGACTTGGTTTCACAGTGGTAAAACTGAATCACTCAACTACAAAATGTCATGCAAATCGTGACCCGATAGGCTATATCTTATTTCATTTATTTACTTTGCAGATTGGACTTAGACGGCGTCCTAGTCCTAGTGCCAGACTTCATCTCTGCCTTGGAGCGCATCCTGCCCGAGCGCGAGCCGAAGCTGGAGTGTGGGAACATCGACAAGCGGGAGCTGCGCAAGGCCGCTATCAGCTCTCTGTTGTCCCTGGTGGCCTTCCCCTACCACTACAGAGGCTTGCCGGTGCCCGAGTTCCCGGGATACAACGAGTAGTGAGTATAAAGTGCTTAGTATCATTATTATTAAACTACCACTGCCTCGGTACAGATATTTACAAGTATCACGTTTGTCATATGACAGCAGCACAATTTTTTTTTTTTCATTTTTTTGATGGCTTCGTGCGATTAGCACATTTAGCCAGTGTCAAAGTAATTTTTCTAACAAGTAATACATAAATAAACAATATTTCTTTTCTGAAAAAATGAATAGAAATGAGAAGTGAGAAATGATATACCACCCAACCCCTCGAGTATCTCAGTAAAGATGTGGGGCTTTACTGAGTCCTCGGGTGGACTTCTTGAGAGAATTTGAAAAGTGACGTTGCACTGTTTTGATTCATTTGCGAACACTCAACACTTAACGGTTAATAATCCACTATTATTTCACATTAATATTCGACATAACACAAATTTTAGAAAATAAAACAAAACCGCAGACATGACTCTTTACTTTCCCGCCAAGAAGTCCAGACTATAACTTTCGTGTGAATTCGTGCTTTAACCTAAACCTCGATTCGTCGATAAGGTTGAAAATACCGTTCGAGAATTATCAGAATCTTAAAAATTTTTTTTTATATTATCGGTTTTAGTTATTAAAATATGCAGCTACTATATTACAAATACTGATGTTACCAACGTGTTTTATTATATCAGCATATGGATTAAGTAATATGAACAATAGTGTGTTTTCAATAACAATGATGAATGATCCAAAATTATACAATTGCGTTTTTGAGCAAGCAAATTCAAGATAAAGAAAGAGTCTTTTTATAGTCCTACAATATTCGACGAAAGCAGGTGCATTTTTTGTGTGTCACCTTTAACCAAAGGTGTTAAAGCTCCTTTTCCCTCGCAGCGCGGGCATGACGCTCGGCGACTACGCGCGCGGCAAGCTATCACTGATCTGCGTGTCCGCAGTGCAAGTGGAGTGGTCGGACACACTCGCCGTCCCGCTGCTGAACGCGCTGTACCTGTGCGTCATACACAACGCGCAGCCGGCGCGCTCGCTCGGCGCGCACACCGGCTCCACCGTGTCCCAGACCACGGACTACAAAGGTATTGTGTACTTGTACTTGTGTATACTATTTTACAGATTCGATTTGCATTCTAAACAAACTTTTTTAACGGGAATTAAAAGTAGTGTGGTTAAAAGGCTCGAGCTTACCGAAGTTAAAAGTCATTGAAGACTCGAGACTCGAACTTTGATAGATAGTTTTATTGCAACACTATGAAACATAAACATGAACACAAATATAAATAACTTACAAAGTTACAATTTGGCGGTCTTATCGCTTTAAAGCGACTTTATATCCATGGCTCGAGCTTTAGCCTCCTTCCCATTTGAAAGCTCGAGTCGCAACTCGAGACTTGGGCTCTATGCAACGTTCGAGAGAGACTCGAGCATCCTAATGAGACCCGAGCCTTCATTGATTTTTAGACACGGAAAGCTCGAACCTTGTAACAACACGAATTAAGAGCTATTTCGATACGAACTCCAAAGCTCTAATTTTTTCAAATCAAAAACCAATTTTAATGAAAATTTATATACTTATGGAAAATACAGTGCTAGAAACAGTTAATAAAAATACAAAAAAAAAACTATCTACTAAACATCGCATAAATTCAGTTGAACTAGCGTTTTTCAAACTTTTTCTATTAACTATTTAGATCTCTCTATTTTCATTAAAAGTGTTCAAGTTTCACTCAAATTCGATTATTGGTTTGAAAGAATAAGATCTTTGAAGTTTATATGGGGATACCGAAATGTAAAATAGCTCTAAACGCAAACCACGAAGGTACTTAGTCGCAGACTGGCTCTGGTGCGACTCGGTCGAAACGTCGGGTATACCTATGATACTTTTACTAAATAGTTTGCGTTAATACCCGTTACAAAGGTTTGTTCGTCTATAGTTTCCCTTTCACGTTTGAGTCGATTGTCCTTGTTCTTGTAAATAAATAAATTGACACTTTGCGATAAGCAAATTGTTACAAAACCATATTTACAATACAATTAGTTAAGTATTGTAAATATGGGTTTTGTTCTGTTCAAACTTTGTTTTACACAGTTTTACTTTTCATATTTCGGTAGATCTATACAGCCGCTCACATTTTTCAACTAATATCAATTTAAAAATTAGTCACAATAAATAATGTATTTTTTTATTACATTAAAGTTTTCTATCCCTTAAAAACATAATTTATACTAAAGAAAGTGAGTGGCTAACTCTATAAGGTTTACTTTGTTTGATCACTCTAGTACGCTTTGTATAGTTAAGATATCACCATTAGCACTTACTACATAACAGTCACACATACACGATTACGTCACATGCTACCTTTTATTTGCCACCATCCAACACGCGAATTCCTAGACAACAGATTATGGAGGTCTATGCAATGGAAGAGCGTCAACTCTTTCATCAATTGGGAACGACGTATGTAATTAGATACTTGATACAGATGTCTTTATGATTTTCTACTTGTTGGGAGAATTTGTTATTTAGTGTCGTGACTTAAGGGTGCGCCGACCAAAAAAGTCAAAAGTGTACAAAAAGTGTAATAAAAAAAGTCACGGTTAAGTTGATATAATTATGATGAAAAAACTATCGTATTGCATAAACAAAAAAATTATATTTAGTACCAAAGGGAATGTGTTTACAATTAGTCCGACTCATAAATTCATAACACACTATAGTTTTTTCTACAATATCATTTAACGTTGGGCAAAAATCATGAAAACGAGTGGTGACGTTTAGTTGATATCTTATATATTATACCTCTAATTATGTCTAAACAATCACCAATGTCTTAACTACAAGTTGTCCGTCGCACATTTTCGATTTATCGAGCGGTTTTTAAAATTATTATTTTTCAAATTAACACGTTAAATTCCCCATACAAAATTGGTATGGCTGCGCGGCATCAAATAAATTATAACGAAGACATTTCAAATAAAATATATGACACTTGTCACTTATGGACGGCGCACCCTTAAGTTTGAAGATGGCACTAAACGATAATGATGAATAACTAATGACATGGTAACTATAATGTCAAATGAAGTAGTCACATTAAAACTACAGTAGCACACTTAAAGCGATCGCGAAGTGTTGTCATGAAGACCACAAGTTTACAACAAGTCTTTGGTACTTAGAGATCTTTTTATAATGTAGATTAATTTCATTACTAGTCAACCCTTCTAGTGTCCAAACACTACTTTACTACGTTTTGTTTAAGTTTCTAATTAATGAAGCCTAGCTTCTCGTTTCTCTGTTACTCTGTTCACTATTTAACTAGTGCCTTCCTAGTATGTTAGTTAGTTATCGTCACTTACCATGCCACCACTGTGCTGAGAGCAAGTTCTTTTACTATTCAAACAAGTAAAATTAACTACAATGTATTCGTAGGTGACCAACATGCTCACCACTATACAAATTGTTCTTTACGTTTACGGCTTGATCGAATAATGAATAAAACTCGCTGGCACTCCGGTGTTATGAAATGTTTTCTGTACATTAAAAAAGTACAAAAAGCCAGTTAGCTAGACGGTATTGATGAGTGTAATGCTAGTCAGATGAGTCGGCATGGTAGTGACGACGACGTGTAGTGCTAGACGGATGAGTGTGATGATTCGACGTATGACGTGTTGTGCTAGGCGGATGAGTGTGATGATTCGACGTAGTAGTGACGATAACTTGTAGTGCTTGAGGGATGAGTGTGATGATTCGACGTAGTAGTGACGACGACGTGTAGTGCTAGGCGGAAGAGTGTGATGAGTCGACGTGTAGTGCTAGTGGGATAAGTGTGATAAGTTGCCGTGGTAAGTGCACTGGCATGCACGCTGCTGTGACGTGGGGATGTTGCAGCGCGCTCGGACAGCGGCAGCGCGGCGGGCAGCGGCGAGGGCCACTCGCTGGACGACTTCGCCGCAGACGTTAGGGAGCTAGACCCATCCTCGCCTGTTTTCGGTAACTTTTATGTTGTTTTGCTTTGTTAAATTAGTTTTTTGTTGGCATTCACAATGCTGTGTTTATAGCTAAACTGAAAGTTCCATTTGAAATAAAGCGACTGCCTCATGTAGATTCGAGATACTCATGATGCGGTCGTCGCTTTTCAAGTCTAATTTTCAGTTTGTTTTGCTTTTTATTTTTTAGTGGCGTTGGACAAACTAATTTTACGAGACGATATTGAATTTGATCGTTGATATGTATGATTTAGATCGGTTGATTTTAAGCTCATGACTTCATATGGGTCTATATTTAACTTGCGAAAGATTTTTGTCAAATGCCACTTTTTAAAAACACAATAAGAGCATGATATTTATATTTGTTATGTGTATCGTTTCGTTTCTCGAATTCAGTGTTGTTTATTGCTTGCGTATATCACTTCATTTTCGTACAATTTAATGATCATATCATATATTTCCTCCTTTCATTTATATATATTTATTTATTATAATAAACAAGAATTTTTGATGGGTACTACTTACGACCATACCTGTTTCTGCCGAGCAGCAGTACTTCGTGATGCTGGTTTGTAATATATGAAGTCAATTCAATTACTGGACATAAAGACTTATAAACTAAGGTCTCAGGGTCGGCAACTGGCGAGTTACACCCACAGTGGTTGTTTCAGTGTTTCGGGTACAACTTAAATCCTATGATGTTGGTAACTTATAAAATTTGCTCTTAGTTACAAAATTACAAGATTTTTTTTCGTAGTAAAAAGAAAGTTTATTGTGTAGGTGACTTAGCACCATGTCTATCTATCCTAGAAGCTATATTTTGTGTCTATGATTGTTTGATTATGGTTGTATGTATTTGTATATGTTTTAATTTTACTTTAAAATTATTACGTTTCGAAAGAAATGGCGAAATTGATACGCAAATAGATCCATATGATAGTGTCTCTTATTCTTGTGTATCTTAATGTTAGCTAGTCGTTCATAGTTAGTTAGTGGTTAAGGTTTCCGGGTGTGGAGCGCTTTCTTTTTTGGCCTTAAGTGAAACGAAGAAATAATACATGAGAAAGGCTTCCAATCAAATTAAGTCGTCGTTACAATTGATGGGTATTGGCTTAATTAATCATCACGCTTGCCTAAGGCGGCTTAACAAACCCATACCCATCGGAAAATCTGAAATACACCTTTCCCGACCTGAAAATCGAACCCAGGACATATGTATATCAGGCCGAGGCATTTAAAATGTGCATAGTATGTTAAGCAACTTTTGTAAAGGCCGGTCATTGGATAGGTGATTAATAATATATCATCTCGAACTTCTCTGTGCTTCGGAGGGCACGTAAATCCGTTGGTTCCAGCTACATTAGCAGTCGTTAACAACCACCAATCCGCACTGGGCCCGCGTGGTAATTTATAGCCCGTTCTCTCTATCCATAGAGAAGGCTCGTGCCCCAGCAGTGGGGGCATTCAAATGAGCTGCTCTGATATATAATATAATAAATGTAATAGAGATCTGGGCGGTGTGTAGGTGCGGCGTTAGTAGTGCGCGCGACGTACCTGGTGTGCCACCGGCTGATATCCTCGTGGAAGGGCGACCTGCAGGTGTCGCTGGCAGCCTTGGAACTGCTCTCGGGGCTGGCCAAGCTGCACTCCTCTAAATCAGGTATACTGATCAATGTAACCCATTAATGTAGCTAAGAAATATGTATTTTAATATAATAGGATTATACCTAAACCCTTTTAAAATATATCTAACATATAATGTAAGTTTGACCAGCATTATTATAACTTTGTTTGTATCAAAGTTTGTAACTTATGAGGAGGAAGATAATTTTGGTTATTTAGGTTGCTTTGATTCATTTTAATAATAATAATAAATTCATAATGCTAACGGTCGTTAAGTGTGGATCATTGTAAGAAGAAATTGCCTACGAGATGGAACTGTAAATCATAATAATATTAATAGTGTACTTTAATTTCATGCCTGCTAGAATATGTGATTGGTAAGTTTAATTATTAAAGATAATATTTGTAAGCATAGTGATGATATGTACAACATTAAATAATATTTGCAGTTAGTGAGTCGTAAGTTTATTTTAGGTTAAGAAATGCAGTAAAACGAATGTCGAATATAATGCAAGAAAACACGCACACCGAGCCGTTAACTCGACACGTGTTTCGCCTCTCCACGGGGAATCCCCTTGACCAGTAAGGTCGAGAGTTGAGCGCCGTCTGGAACAGTCAACAGCTTATTCAGTAGAAAACGTATTTAAAGTTGGCTGACACAAACCACTTATTATTATATTTAAACTAGCTGACCGGCGGACTTCGTACCGCTTTGACTGTTTCCATGACAACAAAACAAACAAATCATTCGTCCGCTTAAGAACACCCGTATCCCATGATGGACCCCTATAGCAGCGCCACCTGCCGGGTCCAATTGTAAATCTAAACCATTCTCGAATCCACTTGAACACACAGAAAATTTCATCCAAATCGGTGATTACGGTAATAAAGGTGTTTATCTATTGACTGATTTTAACAACCGTACCGTGCAGAGGCGATCGAGCGCAAGCGCGCCGTCCGCTGGATCTGCGACTACATCGTGGTGCAGTGCAGCCGGCCGCCGCAGGCGCACTCGCGCGACCTGCACTCGTGCGTGGTGGCGGCCTACGGCTGCCTGTGCGCCTGGCTGTGCCCCGCGCTGCTGGCCGACGCCGCCTGCCGCGCCACGCTCACCGAGGTGCTGGAGCTCGGCATCTCCGGCGCCAAGAGCCAGGGTCAGTGCTGCTTGAGTGTCAGGATGGTCCATCCTTGCGTCAATATTTAGAGGAAGTACTGTTGTTTTTAAGGGGTATGCCCTCTCCTTCCGAACACTTGTCGAGGCCTTTGGATGTAGATGTGGAGGCGGGAGCCGAGGGGAGAGCCCCACGTAACCGTCCGCGTCTCCGGTTGCGGTAGTACGCGGCCGTACGTTTTCAGCTGGCTTTAAAAAAAGTGTGAGGGCTGCTCCAAAGTTCTCCAAAATTCAAAAACGTCTTAGTAAGTTTTTTAGGCAAGAGATTTCTGTTGGCCTTCTTTGGCCTTTACAGCGTAACCGGGCGTTTTATGGGCGGTGAGAAACTTGAAAGGGTTTCTTAAGTTATAAATAATAATAATAAATGTTTCCTACAATCACACCAATTATCTAGTCCCAAGAGAAGCTTCCTTAAGAAACTTGTTATATGGTTAACTAGACAACGGATAAACATACTTAATATACTTAAATACATACTTATTATACATAGGAAACACCCAGACCCGAAACAATATAGAAAATCAGGTATTTCTAAATTGATCCGACCGGGGATCGAACCCGGGACCTCAGAGATAGCGACACCATGAAAACCGGTGTGCAAGCCACTCGACCAAGGAGGTCGTCTAAAGTTATGTTACCGAAACATCCCCAGAGGACTTCTAGAGGTGATAGCATAACGCAAGCGTATCTAATAGATTCTCCAAGGTGTTAAGCGTGCATGAATTAATCACGACGCTACACTGCATTACCAACGTATTTATTCATAGTGAAAAAAATTATAGACGTTGTGGTATCAAATCTTTATTCTCACAAGAAATTGCGTAAAAATAAATAGTTTATTTTGTATATTAAACACTTGTAAAAATTCATTTGAAATAAAAAAATAATAATTTTGAATTTTATGTAACTATAACCTCTCTCTCGTATAATATAGCTGATAGAATCAGAGGAATATTGCTGAACAGTAACAAAACCATGCGTAAGCTTACTTCGCTCTTATGTGTGCAGGCAAACCAGGCGAGCCGCCGAAGATGAAAGACGAGAAAGAACTGAAACCGGTCTCGATGAGAGTGCGTGACGCTGCGGAGTCGCTCCTGATGCTGATACTGGACCAGGTACGTTGAAGATGACCGTAGACAATTCTATTGACCTTGATTTGACCTCAATTCGACCTTGATTTCGCATTCATATTATATACTACAACAACAAAAACTTATTAAATATATTCGATTTTAGGAAACTTCGTAAAAGCGTACGAGTAAATAATTAAACTTTGTTTCTATTTTCATCCTGAGTTTAGTGACTATTTTTAACTAACTCGGCCGAAACGCAGCACTAGCTAAAATTGTTTAATAACACGGTTTTATAAATAATATGTAATAACTTTCTAACACTTTTGATTTAAATGTATCGGGTTTGTTAGACAGATAGATAGATAGACCACACTTTTATTACTATCATAACAGAAAATGTTAACATAATTAACAAAGTTACAATTTAGGGGTGTTATCGCTATAAAGCGATCTGTTCCAGACAACCAGTCCGATGAAGAGAGTTAATAAACTAAAGTTGGAGATGCAAACTGTTTAAACATACTAAAATACGTTGTAAGTACTTATGGGTATGTTCCGATATGCACTGCGAGCACTGTAAGGTGTGACGTCAATTTAATATACTGCAAAGCCGTTCCTTTATAGTTAGCTATACTATACAGAACAATGTGTGTGTATGCACCATTATATTCAATAGGAATCGCTGAACGTAAATTCAAAAAACGTTTATAACACCACAGAATAATTAGTAGTACCAGGATAACACGCAGTCCGCGCACATGGCTGCCCTTCACGGTAGCTCCCACAAACTGCGCTTGTTTGTGGGACGCTGGCCGCAGCGCCCGCTTCCCCGCGGGTTCCCCTCCCTTGCTCTGCAAAGTACCTTCGATGCCCAAATGCTTTTAAAACTGTGGGTTACTGTTTAAAACGGAACGCAGTCCAGTTTACTGTCATCCATACTGTCATCCATGTCATCATATCTGGGGGTCGACCGCCTAACTCTCTCGCTTTCGATCGCTTTGAAGGCGAGGCGAGGAGGAGGCGTCATCTTGTCATTTCGAAAGCAATATGAAAGCAATATCGAAATCTATAGGCTATAGCTTTCGATATTATTTGATATTATATTTCGATATTATTGTTCGATGCAATAGCACCAAACACTGTGATGTTCTGTGTTTGACGTCACAGCACGCCGCCGCCGCGCCGATGCACTTGCATCGGTTGACATAGTTTTAAGTTAGTATGTACATTTCCGCGCTACGTCGACGGTCGTGTCACCTACTCGTAAACATTAACATTATTTAACATTGTAGAACATCAATATAATTACTCAGTTACATAAACATTTTTATCATTTAACATTTTCCACCAACAACCCCCGCTCAACCCCCAACATTGGTCCTTCGATTCGTAGACCTCGCGCGTCATATATTCGTATAGGGGTGGTGAGGTGTTTGAACTAGTGAACTACAAGTGAGTGTGAGTGAAGGGTTGTAAGTGGACAAGAAACATCCAGAGGCGATCTTTGACTGCGCGTATCTGTAAGGTACTCGCAATACATTGATACCGGAGCAAACAAGTAAGGTCATTTTATATATTATATTTTTTAACTGTATAAATAAATATAAATATGGCATCTGTTGAATCACAAAACTTATTGGCCGAAGAGATATCTAAACATCTGAGAAATTTTCGTAAAGACGGAGCTGAAAGAAAGACTAATGTCGAGTACTTCAAAAGGAGCTGGAATAAATTAGAGGAATATTGGAATGAATTCCAATTCAATCATGATCAACTGGCCATGGAGTTGAGTCAGAATGAACCATATTTTACGGAGAATTTATATGATAGGGTGAAAGAAAATTATACAAACCTAAAAAGAATGATTAATGAAGGGTATCAGCATCTTTTATCGGTTTCTAACTCAGCTGCAGCGGAAGAGAAAGCAGCCGAAGCTCATTCGTCGGGAACACAGCAGGGATCGCAACGTTCGACAGAAGAAGCTCGAAAAAATCATGGCAACTTCAGTAAATTTGATGAGTCATTGCGGAAACAGGAGGCAAATTTTAGAGCATTTGCCAGGACCGTGGCTAACATTTGTCCAGAGCAGATCATGGAAAAGTGGGAACTAGAAGACTCGCTCAAACTATTAGAAAACCGTTGGTCTGCAATCGATAACCTTCACTGGGAGATTGATTGTGAGCTAAATGGAAAAGATTTATCTTACGAATCGCAATATGCTAAGTACGAAGATCAGTATCATACACTGAAAAAGACAATTAACAAAAAGATGTGGTCTGAAAAACATCGGGAAAAAACAACACCCCAGTTAGAGATGCCAGTATTCAGTGGCAATTATAACGACTGGATATCATTCAAGGACCTCTTTATGGAGGTTATACATAACAATCCAACATTATCTAACGCACAGAAATTACAGTTTTTAAAGTCTAAAATTAGAGGTGAAGCTGAGCGACTAGTGAAACATTTGGCAATCAGTTCGGATAATTATTTACCTTGCTGGGATATTCTCACCCATAGATATGACAACAAAAGGTTTATCTTTACGTCGCATATGAATATTTTATTCAGCCTGCCAAATATACAACATAACAGTACTATACAAATAAAAAGAATGCACGATGTAACTAAAGAAACATTAAACTCTATAAAAAATCTTGGGGTCGATATTTCGACGTGGGACCCCATACTTGTTCATGTTTTATGCCAAAAATTAGACTCTGAAATGTACTCGAGATATATTGAATCTGTAACAAACACACGTGAGTTGCCTGTTTTGCAAGAGCTGTTGGACTTCCTAGAGGGCAAATTCACAACTTTAGAAACATCTTTTCAGAGAAAACCCGAAACATTCAAATCTGATAACCAAAAATCATTTTACACTAAGAAACTGAATTTTAATTCAGTACAAAAGTACAATAACAATTGCGCAAAGTCGTTCTGTGTATCGAGTTACAATTGTCCATTGTGCAAAAGTGAACACGGTATCTATAATTGCAAAACGTTTTTACAAATGCAGAATGACAAAAAATTAAGCACGGTGAATAAACTCGGAATTTGCATTAATTGCTTATTTTCGCATAACGGAAAAACGTGTCATTCAACAAAAACATGTCGAAAATGTCCCGGACGACATAACACCATCATGCACGAAGCCTTGGTCAAACCCTATACCATTGGAATGTCATCGTCGCCCGCCCCCAAACCAGCCGCCGCCCGCCCAAGACAGCCCGGAGATAGCATCGAGACTACATCGAACGTGGCGGGTGACGAACACTCTGAAATATTATTAGCTACGGCTCAACTTAAAGTGTTAGGAGCGAATGGAACATTTTATACAATGCGAGCTTTAGTTGATCAAGGCTCACAGATATCTATTATTACAGAGCATGCTGCGCAATTATTGGGTATTAAAAGAGAGAAATGCAAAGGAGTGATCTATGGTGTAGGTCAGCGAGAGAACAACTGTAAGGGTAAAATAAACATAACATGTACGTCATTATATAATGAATACACTTTTAACTCTGAAGTCATAATTATGAACAACTTAGTAAAAAACCTTCCAAACAAAACATTCCCGAAACCATCGTGGCAATTCATTCAAAACATTAATTTAGCTGATCCAGAATTTTATGTAAGTAGGCCGGTAGACCTACTCCTAGGGGCTGATATTTATTCTCACATTATTTTAAGCGGCATTATAAAAGGAGATGACGATACACAACCAATCGCTCAACAGTCCCAGCTTGGCTGGTTACTATGTGGCAATGCTCAAACTTTTCATTGCAACGTTGTATTATCAAACTTTGAGGATATTCAGCGTTTTTGGGAGGTAGAAGACATCCCGGAGGAACAAGATTTGTCATCAGAAGAAATGCAATGCATCCAATATTTTCAAGAAACAACATTACGTCACGAAAGCGGTCGATATAAGGTTCGACTCCCGATGAAACCGGATTTTCAAAATAAAATCGGATCATCTCAAACAAAAGCTATAGCTCAATTTCGTAACCAGGAAAATAAATTTAAAAAACAATCCAAATTAGCAGAGGCTTATAAAACATTTATGAAGGAATACGAACAATTAAAACACATGGAACCGGTGAACGGTAATGTGAAACCCGAGTGTTACTTACCACATCACGGCGTAGAGCGAGCTGAATCCACAACTACTAAATATAGAGTTGTTTTTAATGCTTCCAGTAAAACATCAACAGGGTATTCTTTAAATGATTTGATGTATGCGGGACCCAATTTGCAACAAGATTTACAATCCTTGTTAATCAAATGGCGTCAGTTTAAATACGTTTTTACAGCGGACATCGCTAAAATGTACCGCCAAATTTTAGTAAACAGAGCAGATACATCCCTACAGAGAATAGTGTGGAGAGAATCTGCAGATCAACCTATACAGTCGTTTGAACTGACAACTGTTACGTACGGAACAAAAGCGGCACCATTTCTGGCGATGATGACCCTTAAACAGTTAGCCGCTGATGAACGTGAAAAGTTTGCGGAGGCAGCAAAAGTGGTAGAACAAGCCTTCTACATGGACGATTTGGTTCATGGAGTACAGGACATTACAGAAGGTCAAATGCTGATTCGTGACCTAAATTCGCTGCTTGAATCTGGTGGTTTTACATTGAGAAAATGGACTTCCAACCATCCGCAATTATTACATAATATATCCGACGAACAAAAGAATAACATTGATTTCAACTTCAAAAGTGAAAACATACCAAAAACACTTGGGTTATGTTGGAATCCAGAAAACGACACATTTTCATTTAAATATCAAATATCAAATCAACCCAAAATTACAAAACGTATTCTGTTATCTGAGATTTCTAGAATATTTGATCCTTTAGGCTGGGTGGCACCCCTAGTAACAAAAATGAAAATTTTATTCCAAAACGTATGGAAATCAAACATTAAATGGGATGAAGCGGTATCAGATAGCATCTACAATGAGTGGACGAAAATACAGAAAGAGCTACATTTGATAAAATATTTTAAAATACCTAGATGGTTAAACAGTAAGAAGGATGACGTAATAGAACTCCACGGGTTTTGTGACGCGTCCATTGAAGCTTATGCGTGCGTAGTGTACGCGCGAGTAAAATCACAACACCAAATTGTGATACTCGCCGCCAAAACGAAAGTTGTGCCCTTGAAAAAGAAACTTACACTACCTAAATTAGAATTAAGCGGAGCACACTTGCTAACAAAACTTATTAGGAAAATAAAACAAACATTAAATATGTGTGAAATAGATGTGTATGGGTGGACAGACTCGAAAGTTGTTTTAGGCTGGCTGCAAGGAGAAGCTAGCAGGTGGAAGCCTTTTGTAGCAAATCGAGTCAAACAAATAACAAACATTATGCCGGCAGCACAGTGGCACTACGTCAACACAAAAGAGAACCCAGCTGATCCCGCTAGTAGAGGCCTATACGCGTCTCAACTTCAAAAACAAGAGTTGTGGTGGAAAGGTCCAAGCTTTTTAACCTCATTTGAACCGTCCAGCATCCCCCCGACATTTGTAACAGAGCAGGAGAAAAAGTCGGTACAAACAAACATTATCCAAACTAAAAACGACGATCGCGATGTGATAGAAATATTACTTACAAATTATAGTCAATTTAATAAAATATTACTTATTTTAGCGTGGATACTCAGAGCATTGACACCGAAACGTAAACAATTACCGAGCTATATCACATTACCAGAGTTGCGGAAAGCTAAATTGACAATTATAAAATACGTTCAAGATAAAGAATATGGAACGGAAATAAAAACATTACGTGAAACAAAACGATTATTTTCTAAATCTAAATTATTATGTTTAAATCCGTTTCTTGATAAAGACGGCATCTTGCGTGTAGGAGGAAGACTAGCGCACGCTAATCTAAATATGGAAATGAAACATCCGAAGATCATTCCAAACAACACTCGTCTCACCGTTCTTTTAATCCAATTTGCTCATCAGCTAACATTCCATGGTGGACCACGACTTACGCTCGCAAACTTGCGACAGGAATACTGGATCCTCGGT
>OY720039.1:16473831-16731169 GCA_963082485.1 Eudonia mercurella | reverse complement strand
AAAAATTACACAGGTCTGCAAAAAAAATGCTGTCTGGATGTTTTCAACTGATTTATATGTATTAAGGTGTTCTGAAAGCTGAAAAAATACTCAAAAAATTCTAGAACGTCACGTTATTTTGCTAAACGCAAAATTTTATTACAAAAAGGGGTTTTTGGGCTAACTTGAAGTCATAAATAAATAAGTACAATTTTATTTTGATAATTGTTTTTAAATGTATTTAGGCCATAACTATCATTACTTTCTAAATAAAGAACGCCCTGTGTGAGCTAAATAAACAAACATACGAGTAAACATGTTGTAAACTGAACGTGCGCGCTCCGATAGTGTAAAAAGTGGCGCGATACAATTACGTGTTGTTAACTTGTCTTTGTTTAATAGATCTTATTTAAGTATAGTGCAATGTCGTCTGTGCGTAAGTGTGTGAATTCACCTTTAAATACTTAATATCAAAGTTTCCAGGCCTCTCGGAGGCAAAGTTGAAAAAAGGTGTTTTCACTGGACCAGATATTAGACGGCTTATGGCTGATCCACAATTCATCACAACCATGACGGATCCTCAAAGAAAAGGGTGGATTGCCTTCAAAGAGATCATAGACAATTTTTTAGGCAATAACAAAGACCCTGACTACAAACAAATTGTCAAAAGAATGTTAAAAGCATTTCAAGCTTTAGGTTGCCTAATGAGTTTAAAAGTTAATTTTCTTCATTCCCATCTTGACTACTTTCCAGAAAATTTAGGATACGTGAGTGAAGAGCAAGGTGAACGATTTCACCAAGATATTAAGGAGATGGAAAAAAGATACCAGGGAAGATGGAGCGTCTCAATGATATCATACTACTGTTGGATGCTTCAGAGAGACCTTCCAGATGCTTCCTACAAGCGAAAATGTACCAAAAGGAGTCTCACTGGGAAAAAGAAACGTGTTTAGTGCTTACTAATGAATGTATTTAAGATAAAAAAATAAGTTTCGTTACGCAATTATGAATAAAACATTTTTTTTTAGTATTTTATCTTTTATTTTAAGGTGATAACTTGTTTATATGTGATAACCTATATTGTCAGAAATCGTGACGTTCTACGAGCAAATGAAAGTCATTTTCGGATTCAGCACACCCAAAAACATAAGAATTACGCCAAAAAATCAAAACAGCTCTCAACTTTTTTTTTTTGCAGACTTGTGTTATTAGTTTTTGCAATCACTATCATTCAATTAATCATAAGTACTTCAATATTTAAATATTATAGTTTCATAAAATTTTTAAATCGGACAATTGCACCAGTCTGTGTAGCAAAGGATTACTCATAGCAATGTGATTCTTAGTGGATTCAATTTCAGGGCACATAAATAAATAGTCATCATGACATAAATCATAAGAAATTTAATATGCTTCTATTTTGAGAATAAAAAGTAAAGTATAGTTTATAATTACTGTCCCACTGCTGGGCAAAATCCTCCATCATAGAAATCAGATCACTTCAATTGATGTGTAAAGGCTTAATCACCCTTCTCGCCAAATACGGATTTGTGATTACAAACTTGGGCTATGCATCGAAATATCCGAAACACACTTTGCCCAACCTGGGAATTGAACCCAGGATCTTCGGGTATCTGAGCGCTTTGCCACTCGGCCACCGAGGCGTTATTTTGAGAGTAAATTACAAAATATGACAAATAATAAAACAATTGGTTTGTAGTAAACTATAGACATTACTTAATTTATAATGAACAGATTTCTTATTAACCCTTTCACATCATCATTATCATTATCAGCCCCTCTCAACCCACTGCTGGGAATAGGCCTCTTTGCTTATGCCATTCGCCTCAATTCTGCGCTAGTCTGGGCCACGTTCAACCCACGGTCTTGGTTATATTGTCAACCCATCTAATTGTTAATCCTTTAATTGAATGAAAAAGAAATCAGGATAGTCCTCCTCTATAATTGTGGTTACAGTGACTGGCAGGGCTTTAGACTGTTCATTTGTTTAATATTATCAGACAATAAAATCTTACATACCTGGTTAAAACTAAATAAACAAATACCAACTACCAGCTTAATTATTTATTTAATTGCCACAACCACAGAATACAATTCAATACATTCACAACAGCAGGTTAATTCTCACATTAAAATAATTATAAATTCAATATATATTTATATATATTTTTATAGGGTATATAGAGAAAGAATAAAGTCCATACGCTATTTACTGTGCAACTGTGACTCTCTGGCCAATGACAAGAACTAGATTCCTGGGATCAGTTTATCCAAAACCTGAAGGCTCTAAATGAATTGTCAAGATTATGGCAGCCATCTTTATTGATGAAGAAGAGTGAGTATGGGGTGGCACTAATTCCCAATGGATTTTAGTGGACCAAGACGGCTAACCTTTAGGTAATAAGAGCTTTAGATAATCTCTGCAAGCCCTACCTACATAAAACAAGTTAGGTCATTGTCACCATTAAAATCTTGTTAGCTTGTGTCAGTCACAGCTGGACATAGGCCTATTTCAACGTTTGCCTCTTGAGACTTATCTCCGGTTCATATTATGTCCCCACAGCTGGGCTGGGGCACGAGCATTCCCTATAGATGGAAACCTAGAGAACGGCCCAAATACCACCGCACGGGCCCAATGCGGACTGGTGGAACTGTTGGTATATAAGGTAGGTATTATAGAAAATCAGCCTACCTTGAGATTGACTCTATTGAATATTCCCACATTCATAAATAGGGAGTAACGGTGACCACCGCACCGCCACCTACACTCACAAAGTCTTTACCGTTAACACGAAACAAGATAAAATGTGAATTAGTTACATTCAAAGTATTGTTTTCTTTTTATTTGAGACTAATATAATTACTTTTAAAAGAGGCACAAGCTACGAACTTGTAAAGTACTTTGTGGAACTTGTTTTTGATATTTATTTACGAATACGAACGAACTACCTACGTAAATCTGTCAGTCAGAGTTCAGTTTTTTTTTAATTTTAAGTCTAGTTCGTTCGTTTCCTGAGGAACCGGCTAAGGTCATAGACCATGCTGCCATGTCAATAGTTGTCTTAATTTCATTCGTTCAGCTGAATTTCGTTCTTGTAAGATGATGATAAATGATAATAGAAATGAGAAGGGAAAAATGATATACCCCTAACCCAAGAGTATCTCAGTAAAAAGATGTGGGGCCTTACTAAGTCCTCTGGCGGACTTCTTAAGAGAATTTGAAAAGTGACGTTGCACTGTTTTGTTCAAATTCGTGAGTACGAACACTGTCTTAACGGTTAATAATCTACCATTATTTCACATTAATATTTTAGAAAATGAAACAAAACCGCGGCCATGACTTTTCACTTTCCCGCCAAGAAGCTTCCCTGTCCGTCATAATTTTTTTTAAGTGTAGTTCGTTCCATGAATGAAGTTGTAGATATAACTGGAGAGGCCTGTTAGTTGAAACAAGCAATTTATTATTATTTAACTATCTTACTCTTCTGGTGACATAAAGGTAACCCTTTCAGGACTTTGAAGTAAAGCAAAGAGAATTTAAAGTAAAGTATATAAAGATGAAAGAGAAAGAAAGTAAACGAATTAAAAAAATCCATTTCAAATAATTTATTAAAGAAAAATAATTATAATTAAATATAATACAATGAGCTAGAGAAAAATAAAAAAAGAGTAAATTTTTACCTTAAAGCAAACACTGTATGTACTCCATTAACCACGTTAAGGAAGGAATATGGAGTACGTACAGAAACAGGGGGTGAGACGTTGAAGGTTATGTTCGACACTCATTTCCCTGGATCAAAAGTCATCCAAGACGATCATGATCCAATCAGCTGGAGGAAACAGCAGAGAAGAATTTTCAAATATGACTGGATAATAGCGAAACGGGTAGTAGATGAATGTAATATTAAACGGGCGCTGGGGAGTTTTAAACCGTTTAAGGCGCCAGGGCCTGACAACATTTATCCCATTCTACTACAACAGGGCGCTTCAATCCTGGGACCTCATCTATATAAAGCATGCATAGCTTTTGGACACATTTACAGAACATGGAGGCGTGTTAAGGTAATCTTCATACCCAAAACGAGAAAACCAGATTACGAAGTACCCAAAGCCTTTAGGCCTATAAGTTTATAGCCTTTAGGTCTATGAGTCTTCTCCTGAAGACCCTGAAGTAGATGGTAGACAAATATATCAGAGCGCGACCACTAAAAAGATTCCCATTCCATGGACTTCAATGTACATATCAGGCAGGGAAGTCAACAGAAACTGCTCTTCATCATGTGGTGAGTCGAGCGGAATTTGCGGTGGAAAACAAGGAGATTTGCGTCTGCACTTTCGTAGATATTGAAGGTGCATTTGATCGCACTAGCTTTGAATCCATCAAGGTTGCAGCCAAGAACCACGGTGTGCCACAACCGATCTGTAATTTGATCGAATGCATGTTAAAGGGTAGAATTATCAACTCTGAACTGCTAGGTGCTGACAGTCTACTTGCACGAACAACCAGAGGATGCCCGCAAGGAGGGGTTCTCTCGCCTCTTCTGTGGAGCCTTGTGGTTGATCCAATCGTAGTAAGGCTGAATAAAGGACCATTCCAAACGATTGGTTATACGGATAGTCTGGTCATCTCAGTCAGTGGGAAGTTTCCCTCAATGGTATCGGGGTTAGTGCAACGTGCCCTGGGTTTGCTGGAAGAATGGTGCAATGCTCATCACCTCTCTGTAAACCCGAGGAAAACAACAGTTATCCCCTTTACAAGAATGAAAAACACTACGGGACTGGGTAACCTAACACTTTATGGTACCCAGATCTCTTGGTTGAAAGAAGTGAAATATCTAGGTTTAACGCTAGGGAACTTACTTGGAAACAGCATATGGACACGACCGTAGCCAAGGCTTACAGAGTCTTTGGCATGTGTCCGTCTACTTATGGCAAGATGTGGTGACTCAACCCCAAAATCATTAGGTGGATCTACATGACAATGGTGAGACCGATCCTCACATATGGCAGCATCGTCTGGTGGCCCAGAACCAGGCTGAAGATCTGTGAGAAAGCTCTTAGCAAACTTCAGAGAACAGCTTGTCTGGCAATCACTGGTGCCTTTAGAACCACTCCAACAGCAACGTTGGAGGTCCTCACAGACCTTTCACCCCTGCACATTGTAATAGAAACAGGCAAAGAAAGCGTTACATAGATTAAAGGTGGCCGGACTGTGGGACGCATCTAAACCTCTGACTAGACACACAAAATGGGAACCAAGTGACATTCCTGACAGGATCATGGAAATGGGGTTCATGTTCGAAAAGAAATTTAAAGTTTATGTTTCAACTAGGAATGAATGGAAACGAGGGCCACCGTCTCCGGAGAAAGACAGCCTAATCTGTTATACCGATGGATCAAAAATGAAATTTGCCAGTGTTTACCAAGCAGAAACTTTCGCAATTCTCCTATGCGCAAAGCAGAATAGAATTAGCTGTGAAAAAGCGTAATATATTCATTCTGAGTGACAGCCAAGCTGCGCTCAAGTCACTATATCGCCCCGAATCGACTCTGACCTTGTTCTAGAAACCACCAAAGCTCTAAACAAGCTAGGTGGACATAACAAGGTGAGACTGATCTGGGTCCCAGGCCATATGGGAATCCATGGCAACAAAATGGCGGATGCACTTGCCAGGGACGGCTCGGAGACCCAGCTCATTGGTTCTGAGTCATTCGTGGCACTTGCATCAAGTACCATTAACAAGGCCTTAAAAGATCACAACGTAAACAGGCACAGCATCGAATGGAAAGAGCAGCCGGGTATGAAACACTCCAAATCTTTCCTAGGCGAAAACGCCTTAGGATGGAGTAAGTTCATATGCGGAGGCACTAGAGGGCAGGCCCGATTAACCATCGGTGCCTTGACAGGGCACTATGCCAAAAAACAAATACTCCACAGAATGCATCTATCAACAAATAGCTTGTGTAGGGCATGTTGGGAGGAAACGGATTCAATGCAGCACCTACTGTGTGACTGCCACTCCCTGGCTAGGAAATGAATGGGACTCTTGGGGTCGGCCTACCCGAAACCGGAGGACTTCAGGCTCTTCGCTCTTAAGGGCGTTGCCACCCAGGTAGGAAGCCGACGTCAGTGACCTTAATGTTAAATGACAATTTTACGTCAATTTTACGTGACAGACGTCACATCCCAATAAGACACGTATTTATGACGTAACGTACGACGTAAGATTAACGTGTCTTATTACCCTTAAATAAACGTCATAAAGTTACGTCTTTTTTACGTCACTGAGGTAGGTGAAAACACTAAACGTCATAAGTTACGTAATGTTCGACGTCAGAGCAACGTCTCAAGATAACCTAAAAAAGACATCACGTAGTCACGTCCTTATAACGTAGTTGGTACGTACCTGCCTAGGTACTTACTTTGAAAAAAAACGAGGTAGGGTGTGTGTGTGTGTGTGTGTGTGTGTCAGGGTGTGTGTGTGCATGTATCTAGGTGACACGAGCGGGCTACCGATTATTTTTAAGGGGTTTTTGAAGGTTCTTTTTGCTATGTATTTTATATGTAGGTATGATCCATGCGCGGTGAGAATGGGATGGAACCTTGTAAAATTAATTCAAAAAGACTTTTGATTTACTTTGACAGGGTTCCATCCCATTCTTCATGGAACCTTGTAAAATTAAATCTAAATGACATTCGATTTACTTTGACCATCCATTCTCATCGCGCACGCACGGATTATACCTACCTACCTATCCTATTGGTCTGATCGGCTTTCGCCGACTTTCGTTTTAGATACTTTTACATTATAAATGAATGTAAATATCTTAGAATCATGCATGACGTGATCAATTGACAATAGTGAAAAGAAGTGAAGGAAAATCGATTCGATATTTTTTTTAAATTGTCGTCTTAAATAATATATTTATTTATAGACGAAAATATCGACAAAAATACTTAAGTACTCTATAAAAAATATATAAAATAACTGCGAGATATTTATTACCTCAGATCATCTTGTATGTGACGCACAATGCTACACTACAGAAAATCAGACCTTGCTGTAGTTAAAATAGAAGTCAAAATCGTGTGGTGAGATCAACAGCTCACGGCAAAATATAAAAACTACTTCAATAATTACCTACCTACATACCTCTTGGAATTGGAAGCCAAGGAGGGTTCTCATTATTGGCTGTGCATTTATTTGTCGTACAATATCGGACCGTGCATAATTATAATAATAATATATTATCATTATTATTATTATTGATGTGTATTATTTGTCTGTACATAAGAACATTAGCGTCGACAAAAAAAAAGCCATTACTTTGACTCATTTTTGTTAACCGTTTTTCCCGCGCTAAAGCACGCGCGCACCCAGCACTTAGCATGCACCACCGCCGCGCCCGCCGCCATTTATCGCCCGCTATCCCGCCATGTGCCCGGTGTTGCTATCGATTGGCACAAATCTGACGCAAAATGTAGCAAATATTTTCAAACATTTTGATCTTGGCATACCTACGTTTTCGTGATTTAAAAAAATGTTTTGGCATCTAATATTGAAACAGGTTATAAAACTAGATTATTTTCCAAATGTTATCGCTTACTCTATCGATTGACACTGGTTTCATTACTGGCCGATGGTTATTGCCTTTTCTGCCAAAACATTTAAAAAAATCAGTTAGTGGTGAAACATGTTCCAATCGACAGAGTTAGCGATTACCTACATTAGAAAAGTACTCTGTGATGTCACATCTTAAGCGATATACTTTCGTAGACATTTGAATTCTGAAATTTTACAAGAAATAACCATCGACCCGTAATGAAACCAGTGTCAATCGATAGAGTAATCGATAATATAAAAATCAACCCTTATCAATTCCTAATTCGAGATGCGTAACACTAATGCCAACCCGTGTTCTGTTGTTTTGGTAAAATAGAAAGATAACAAATCGAGAGGATTGGTATAGAGCGACAAAAATCTGTTATCTTTTTTTTCTCTCTTTTATGTTTTTTCTTTCTTTTCTGTTCAGTAGGAAGTGATTTTGTAAAAATTTAAAAATCAAATCGAAATAAAAAGTCTTTGTTGATTATTTTAACATTATATTTAAAATGGAAGGGGAAAATTTAAGTTAATTTAACCATCATCTCTTTTTTCCCTTTTAAATACTATACTACAAAAAAAATTTAAAAGGTCCGTTACCTGAAATGTACAAAAAAGTAACCAAGGTAGGGACATTTCAGGTAACTTTTGTTTGTGACATCGCTGGCAACACTGAACGCGACGCAAGTCAAGCAAGCAAGACGTGGAACGTTTTTTCTTTGAAATTTGTGACTGTGAGTTGTTAAGAATTACATTTGCAATTGCGTGCTTACGCTTACGCTTAGTTAGACACCTAACCTACCTATGTATTCGGTTATTCAATTTGATGAAACGGACGGTGGAAGCGTCTCCATCGTCCACAACAAGTGGCTTACGCCGCGGCGTCGAGAGGTCTATTGGCCTCCTATCAAAGAAGGCAAAGCATTTGATCGGCAGCTAGCTCATGTGGACAATTCACCAGATGAAAAGTGGAAACTCTATGGCATCCAAAGGATTTTTGTTGAAACTGGTAAGTCTTACAATGGCGACCTAGAAACTCGTTACCGGTACCTTCTCTATTCCGAGTACCTACCTACCTACTTAACCTACAAAAAGGCCGGAAAGCTAATTTTAAGCTAATGATATAAAAGGCCATTGAGCGCGGGTGTCATGTTCAACGTTTCGTATCCGACTGAGTTAAGAGTTCCGATTTAGGACAGTGTAAACAGGACGCTTTTACTGCCGTCCTAACTAGTCTCCTGACTTAGTGTCTGATTTATCGGATGGTCTAATCGATGCTTTATTCCTTTGTTAGGTTAGGTTTCAACTATGCCTTACCGACTCCCTAGTTCGGTAGGTACCTACACGAAACATAGTTTGCCACCAAGTTTTGGCCGAGTATGGTGTACTGGATCCACTTACTACAGCCCTAGTGGGCTGAAGCCTGAAGCGACGCGTGGCTCATGCTCACGATAGCCTTTTATGAGCGGTAGATAATGTTTGAGATAAGCAAACCACCGCTGGTCACTTGCTTACTACATACACTAGCTATCTGCTTGTGACATAATATTATGTTCTTTGGTGGATAGATGTCAAAGCTTCAAAGTTTTTTCCACTAAATAAAGCAGTTCTTAGCTATTTGGCTATTTGTTACTTTGAATTACTTACTAATACTTACTATGCTTGGGATTCAAAATCTATGCTCTCTCAATTGAGTTATGTGGGAGTGGGATCATTTATTTAGTATATGCATCACTTGGGCGATTAAGATGTGCATGACAATGCTTTTATGGTGACTGGTGTATTTTTGATCAATAGATAGTCTAGAAAAGGCTAAGAAAAAACTGAAGTTAGCGGAGGTTACCTCAGATTTGCAAACGGATGCAGAGATAGAAGAAGGATACAGGCCTAAGCGCAAAGCTTTGGCCACTAAAAGATACCTATCAAGTGATGATGATAATGATGAATAATATTGTTTTTGCTCTTTATTAATGATCTGCCAAATGTTACAGACCAAAAATGCATATTGTTTGCGGATGATACAACACTAATAGTCAAAAGTAAAAATGAAAGAGAATTAGAAACTATTGCTAATGATAGCTTTAATAAAATTGCTACATGGCTTAAAATTAATAACCTCAAAATAAATATAAATAAGACTAAGTGCATTCATTTTAAAACTCATAACAGGACAAATTTTAATATCAACATTAAATATGACAATAATAAAATAGACATTATAAATGAAACAAAATTTCTAGGTGTAACTATTGATAAAATGTGCAATTGGAAAGCTCATATTGACACATTAGTATCTAAATTAGAAAGATATATTTATGTTCTTAATAGAATCACCAATGTTGCATCTAAAGAAGCAGCTCTAATGGCATATCACGGCTACGTGTCGTCATTGCTGAGGTATGGGCTTATTCTATGGGGAAACTCTGTTGACATCCTCAGAGCGTTTAGGGTACAAAAGAAATGTATTAGGTCAATCTGTGGAGCAGATTTCCTAGATAGCTGTAAGCCATTGTTCAAGGCATTAAATGTTTTACCCCTTCCCTGTCTTTACATTTTTGAAATAGGAATCTTTGTTAAAAAATATAGCAATCTATTTCAAACTAAGAATAGATCTGAATATAAAGGCAGAAAAAGAGAAAATCTATGTATACCTGACCAAAGATTAATGTTATATTCAAGGAACGTTCATTGCATGTCTATTCGAATTTTCAATAAATTGCCTGGTGATATAAAAATACTGACATTGTATAAATTTAAATCAAAATTATTTCAATTTTTAATGGACAAAATGTATTATACAATTAACGACTATTTAAATGATAATATTTGACATGCTATATTTTAATTGTATTATCGTTAACTATGATTTTATTATAATTTGTTAGTAATTTAAGTAATTTAATAGAATGAATAATAATTTAATTAATTTGAATAATAATTTGTAATATGTAGATTAAAAATAATTTTGAATATTTGCACATCTTATATGATAAAATATGCTGGTTAACATTTAATTCTAAGAACATTTTTGTACCATATTTATGCAAATAAATATTTGATTGATTGATTGATTGATTGATTGACCCACCCATACTTAAGAAGCATTTTTCAAAATGTGAGAGCTATGCAATTACTTACTAATTCTAAAATACTAATTTTTCTCTGCCTAAAGTCTTTTATTAGTGTGAATCTGTCATTGGTTTTCTGATGTATAACTGCATAGCTACTCTTTTTTTTGTTTGTGATTCAGCTAAGAAAAAAATAAATAAGTATTACCTTAACCTTTTTACCATAAAATCTATTAGTTAATCTGTGCTTTTACTGTGAGTATATGGAAAGGTGGCCTGCTCACAACCTACATTGTTTTAGTTATTTTTAGATGTCTATCTTGGTTATAATGTTTATGAGTAGGTAGGTAGTAATTTGTTTAACATTTATTTACAGATGTAGAACATATACAGATTAATAGGAGGGAATCTGAATCTGAAAGTGAAGTTAATATAGATACTGGTAATGCTGCTTTTATCTATTCTTATTTTTGATATGGATATTGTCATATCACTCACTATGCTAGTGAGATTTTTTAAAGTTATTAGAGATAGAAGAAGATAGTAGACCTATCATAATCGGTCAATTTTATTTTCAGAACTTATAAACAGTCTAAGTCCAAAAACCTGCTCAAGCAAACTCAAACTCGCAGGTAATCATTTTAATAATGTTAAAAAATGTTATAATCACAAATATAAATACCATAATATTTAAAAAAAAAAACATGGTATAGATCAAGAAACAATAATGATTTTTGAGTTTCATAATTATACTTACTTAATTTAGTTTCAGAACCTGTAAACAGTTCAGTAATTAACACTCCTACCAGCAAACACAACAAAATCCAACTGACAGGTAAGTTAATATCATTTCACTATGTAAAACAGATTTTTTATCGTTCGCGCACATTATGACGGGCCGCATCGCAAAAAATACACTCAAATCGCTTGTATGTAGTTTATATGATCTAACATACACTATGCCGGGGCGCAGCGGGCCGCATATTCCGCCGCGGCTATGGTTGCGTGCGATGCGGCCCGCCCCGCCCCGTGCGCCCTGGCATAATGTGCGCGAACCTTTAATGTTATAAAGGGACACAAGAAGTTACTAGTTAATTTTATTTTCAGAACTTATAAACAGTCTAAGTCCGAAAACCCACTCAAGCAAACTCAACAAATTCAACATTCAAAGTAATGATTTTAATGATGTTAGAAAACGTTATATTCAAATTTAAATACCAAATTATTTAAAAAAAATTATGTAGGTGAAGAATAAAATTGATTCTTAATTTTAATTACAATTATACTTCCTTATATTTTTCAGAATCTGAAAGTAGTTCAGAGTTTAACACTCCTACCAGCAAACACAACAAAATCCAACTGACAGGTAGGTAATTCTTTCATTAAGTTGATTAATTTAATTAAGTCCTGACTGAAAATAATTTTTTTTTTTAACTTTTTGGTAGATTTGGCTCTATAATTACTAAGTATAAGTAATAAAATAATGTAATATCCGGGACAGACAGCTAAATATGCCCTTTGAAGGGCAAATTAAGCCTTAAAATTTAAACAGGATTGTCATTGGAGTATACTAATGATTTATCTATTCCATTCTAGATTTTGAAGAAAAAGTCATACAACTACTGGCGAACATTAAAACTCAAAATGAGTTAATGATCTCATTACTAAAGAAAGATGTCGTTCATGACACAGCAGGACTGAAGCCTAATATCAAGTTACCTTTAGAAACTGCACCTGATATAAATGAAATAGAAAATTACCTGGAAAATGAAGATAATTCTAAACAACTGGTAAAAAATTTATAACATAGAATATGGGCCCCTCCCTTTCCCCTCATGGGTGTTGTAAGAGGCAAATAAGGAATTACACCAGGATGGCTATCTCCTGGCAGCATCTACCTGAGTCTATACCAACCCGCATGCGGCAATTCCTGCCATTATACACTTTGAGGGAAGTCCATGTCCTGCAGTGGACTTTTCGGACTGTTATGATGATGATATAAATAATAACATCTCTCTCTGTAGACTTTTAATCACAGACATGAGCTTGTCTGTTTACATACTAAATTTAATTTTCAGATTCGATACTTGGGCTCCCTAGGAGGGCGTGATGTGACTACAAAAATATATCGAGTTTTGAGATATGTTATGACAGACATGCTAGCTGTCCAATTCAACTTTTATGGCAAGCGATCAGCTAAAAGACCATTTTGTGATTTGAAGCTCAAGGGTGTCATAATAGGTATGTATGTGTTAAACATGTTTTTTTTTCTATTATCATATTTAATATACATTTGTATATTCATCATCACGTTTTCATCACAATTTCTGTGAAATTTACTTATATTTTTGTCATTATACATCCAGTATATTCAATTTTAAATATTTTTGACACTTCATGCCTAGTTAACAACGTATCAGTCATCCATCCATGTCAAATCTTTTTATGATTTACTACCTTGTTTGTAATGTTATCATACAATAATTAATGTTAATTTCAGATTGCATCAAATGGTCATCACCAGAATCAAACAATAAGGACATTGAAGATTGTATTAAAGCTTGGTTGAAACATGCACCTGAAAGGCTGAGACGCCATAAATAAGTAAGAATGAGAATACCATACACAAAATAAGACATGCACCTGAAAGGCTGAGACGCCATAAGTAAGAATGAGAATACCATACACGAATAAGACATGCACCTGAAAGGTTGAAATGCCATAAAAAATAATGAGTGATAAAATACCATACAAGAATAAGGCAATTGTGGGTCATCGGCAGATGCAAAGACGGGCAAGATCTATAAGGCTAGGGATTGTACAGGAAATTCAGAGAGATTCAGCTGTGAGAAATGTTCAACGTACTTCTTCAAGTGCTAATAATGAAAGTGCAGAAGTTACATGTAGTTCTGATGACCAGTGCATGTCTTTAAACAGCTGTTTGAGTATATTTTCCAATAGCCCTTTGGTGAATCAAGAATCACCCTGGCAGACAGGTGATCTATGCTCAGATACAACAAGTACACACAATACAACTGATCTTGTTACTGATACCGAAAATAATCAACCTCTATCTCAGTCTCCTAAAGAGTGTGATGTTCATCAGTGTTTTAGTAGCTTATCTGCCCCTGCTATAAAATACTTTGAAAAAAAAGACTTACCATTTCAACTAAGACAATGGGGTGTTAATCATAGGATTTCACAACAAGCAACAGACAGTCTTTTAAAGATCCTTGCACCCATATGCCCTGAACTACCAAGTAGCAGCCGTACATTGTTCCAAACTCCATTACAAATAGAGACAAAAAGTTTGGACTCTGGTGAAATAGTTTACCTTGGTTTACAAACTCAATTAGAAAATTTATTGGATCATTGCGTTTTATCTTTTGTAGATGATAATAATAAAATTGTAATGTCATTTAATGTTGATGGGCTTCCTCTGTTTAAAAGTACAAATTCACAGTTATGGCCCATTTTAGGACTAGTTAAAAATAATAGTAATGCCAAACCTTTTGTTATTGCCCTATATTATGGAAACTCAAAACCTTCGCCTTTAGACATGTATCTAAAAGACTTTGTAGACGAACTTTCGCAATTACTTGAAGCGGGATTTTTCTTTAAAAGTAAACACTATACAATTGAAGTGCACAGCTTTGTTTGTGATGCACCAGCTAGGGCAATGATCAAATGTACAAAGTCTCATGGTGGGTATTCCGCCTGTGATAAATGTTTTGAAGCTGGCGAATATGTTCAAGGGCGTGTAGTATACAGAAGTGTCACAGCTACCCGTAGAACTGACTTACAATTTCACGAGCAAACTGATGAAGATCATCATACTGGCGAATCTCCCCTGTTAAAGCTCCAAGTTGGCTTAGTTTCAGTATTTCCAATTGATTATATGCACGCAGTTTGTTTAGGAGTTATGAGAAAGCTCTTGAACTTGTGGGTAAGCGGTGATTTGAAAGTTCGTTTACAAAGTCGATTAGTGAACAATATATCTGAAAGGCTTGTTAATAGCAAGAACTACATGCCTATAGAATTTAATCGAAGACCTCGTTCGTTAAACGACTTGGCTCGTTGGAAAGCAACAGAGTTTCGTATGTTTTTGCTATATCTTGGACCTGTCGTTCTAAAAGATATTTTATGTAATGCACTATACAAAAATTTCATCCTACTACATTGTGGCATTCGTATTTTATGTTCAGAAAAACATACTACAATGTTGGGTTACGATTTTGTACGTGAAATATTGGTTATGTTTATTAAACATTCGGAAAAGGTTTATGGATCAACATTTCTCATATACAATGTTCATGTTTTGTGTCATTTAAGTGACGATGCTAAATTAAAATATATAAAATTAAAATATACTAAAAACATGAACATTGATAGAAAAGCAACTTTGCTTTATTATGAAAATAGTTTAGGTCCTGTTCCAACTAATGACAGTCACTTGTATAATGCTTATATGAAAGTTATGTGTGAAGATTTTGTTATTTATGTATTCTCACGCCGAGTAGCAGATTGTTATTGTTACTCAAAAAATAACAAAGTAGTCCAAGTTCATAATGTGTTAGAACGTATTGATGACAAAAAAGTATACTTATATGGAAAAGAATTCATGACCTACTCTAGTTACTACGATTATCCATTTGATTCTTCAGTACTAAATGTTTTTGTTGTAGATAACATTAATTCTTGTGATCTCAAAATGTTTCCTTTATGCGATATTATATCCAAATGTGCTTTAATTTACGATTCATCTGGTAAAAATGTATGTTTTCCATTGCTCCATTCAGAGCCGACTAATATAAGTATGTAGTATTTAAAAACATACTTACATTTCTTCTTTAATAAATGTTATTGTGCGATAACTGGCTTATAATTTATACCTATAATAGGTCATGATGTGGTTGCTCTCTTTTTAGGCTTTTTTTATCGTTTTTTTGACCACGTGGAACAGCGTAGTAAGCTACCTATGGCACTATCGGGCAATCAACCGAGCAGTATGCCCGCTGCGCTGCCATCAAGAACAGGCATCGTGCCTGTGGTCAAGAACGTAGCTGTATTTTGTAGGTACCTAAAGAATACGTCGCCTGAACGCACAGACCGGCTATATGGTCTGTGCCTGAACGTCTCACGTAGGTCAGTTTTCGGTCGTGTTTTAGTACCACTTTCAGCCTTTATACGTATCTAATAGGTCTTACTGACGTTACTATAGAGTCGTAAACACGTCATATATTAGGTCATAAATACGTCGCGTTTCGGTCATTTTTAGAGTCCCATTGGCGTCACTTTTGGGACGGCCACACGACGTCACGGTATGACGTCGCGTGCCCGTGACATATTGACGTCATTAACTGAGCCAGCTGACGTCACCCTGGGACGTCCGCTACGTCTGTAACCGACCTTAGTATAACGTCTTTAGGACGTAAAATTCCTACTTGGGCAAGCTTATGGCATCTATCTTTACAGATGAAGAAGAGTGAAAGGATGGGGTTGCACAAAAGATCCCGATGGGTCGAAGTGTTGCTGCGAGAGGGAAACCTCGGCAGGCCCCACTAAGATAAGATAAGGTCTGCATAGCAATGAATATTTCCAAGTGGAAGCATAACATTGATATGCAGAAAGAACAGCGTGTGGGACATAACCATAAAGTTAGGTATATTAACTTTACGGACAGAACGGAGCCTAGAGGGACGCCAGCATACACTGACATGAGCCGCGAAGTGTATCCATCAGATAGAACACGGATTTTGCGCTCATGCAGGAAGCAGCGACCCAGTTGCAGAACTGAGCAGGCAGACCATATGTCGGGAGCTTGGAGAGAAGAGCTTCTTTACTAGTTCCTGCCTTATTTGTTAGAGATCTCTCATGCTCACATAAATGGCTCGATAAATTTCCGATCGTTTTCTCATTCCTACTCAGTAGGAGCCAGCTCGATTTAAGTGCAAAGTATTGGTCATCAAGTGTATCTAGAATCTTACATTTTATTAACATCAGTCGCGATTTCAGAATTCAATTCACTCCAAATGTTCTTAAGCTTTGACATATGTGTCGACCCGTGGCGTCATCCTCATTCCTGTTTTTCTTGAAACCGAAGAATTGCATACATAGTGCGTATGCCATATATTAATTTCCTCTTTGGCGTATGTTTGGCGTATGCTCTGTCTTCTGTTGTTCCTTTCAAACAATCGATTGATGTCATTCCTCCCAACTAGTAGAGCAGACTTCAAGACTTGTATCTCATAGCTTTCTTGATGATCTCATCTGACATGCAAAGAGAATTTAACACGATGTCATGAATAGCAGAGCGTTGGCATCATCCTTGCATCAGCATCCATCTAATTGGCCACTGCCAATTCTTGTGTGGCCTTTTCAGCGTTGTGATAAAACTATAAAGTTAATATAGTATATTAACTTTATAAATAACATAGGTTTCTCTAAATTTCTTTCTGCGGTTTCCAGACATTATCCTCGCAATATAATACTCACCTGTTTCCATATTGACCAGTCGGACTTCCCTTATTATAGAGGTCCTATCTTTACGTTCATAGAAATTTTCTCCATATTTTTGAGTTAAAAAAAATATTCGAATACTTCTATTTAAATTCTTCAACCTTGTTCTGGGCCCATAACCTATTGTAACTAACCTTTTCAGTGGAGTAATATTAGGTTGTTGACTATCAATAATATGCTATATACTTAGATTATGCGTTATTATTCTAAGGCTATATCTTGGCTATATATAGAAACTCTGTATTTTATTTTCACAATTTTTTGATATTACATAGCTGACAGATATATTAACAAAGAGTTCTCATTGCAAAACAAAGAGCCAGCAATACTACAATGCTCTAAGGCTATAGGCATTGCGTATGTGGTTAGCCATAATCTATATTGGCCATGGCATGTCCATGACCATGCAAACCTGTTTCTGGGTAGAACATGGGAACTTTGAAGTAGTGAACACCGATTGCATTCATCGAAATGATGGATGACCCTTTTCCAGGGAACCATTAATATATTAAAATGGTTGTGGGCTGTGGGTCTCTCACCAAACTGCATCTTATTATTATTATCTTATTATTTTTTTTAGGTTTGTGGAATTGGTTCCTGGCTGAACTTTTCAAAAACCTTAGGATGTATAGTTACACTTTAATTTCCTAAATTTATTGCTTTTGCTTTACACCCCGTATCAATGGAATGGAATGGTATATCATAGTCATCATCTTTTTGTAACTTGTTAAAATGTAATTTTTAAGGGTATGCTGTGTTTTATTCACATTTATATTTATTAATTAGACACTGAAGCTGTATTGTAAAGTGATTAAAGACTTACAAAAAAAGTTGGATTTAGTTAAAACTACAAGGATCATAAAAAATTGTTTAATAAAAATCATACAATCATCCATATTATAATTATAATACAACAATTACAAGTTAATCGCTAGATATTAGTCATTAATGTTAAAATACATTTTTACCTTTTATTCTAAAGAAATTTTCTGCCTTAAAATGTTATTTTTACCAATCCATAATCCACTACTGGGCAAAGGTTCCTATTTACTTTCATCTCTTCGGTCTGTAACTGTCTCTAACCAGCCTGGACAACAAATTTATAAACTACATAATTGATTAAAACTTACATACAAAAATGTTACAATAAAGAAGATAGAATTTGAAAGTTTTTATTCTACCTTATCTAAAAAAAAACATTAAAGGGACTAGCATCATTAAACAAGATAATTTTGAAATTAAAGCCAAACCTAATACAAATGTTAGTAAAGCACCACTTGAAAATCACAGAATAACAGCTATAGTAGCAATGACATAGCTCATTTATCTCCCTTCCCTTGCAATTTTTCTGTAGCTTCTTCATATTTCAATTTCCAATTTGTAGCTTCTTTTTCCAATTGCTTAACCTTAAGCTTTTCATCCTCCAGCAAAGTTATGGTTGCTTCCAACTGATGTTTAATATCATCTGTATCATTTGTGTGTATTGTATTAGCGAGTACTGTTCTTTTAGCAAGTTTTACAGTAGACTCAGCTTCTTTAATAATTTTTTCAGCCTTTAGGCTCAGTTCATCTTGAATGATTAGCATGGTTATAAGACGGCGAATCACAAATGCCAAAAAAATTGCAAAACCGGTAATATAGAAGTTTCTTTGAGCTCTAAATAGCTTCACACTGCCCTTCATTTCGGTACCGAGGTGGACATGGCTACTATCAGATGAATGAGAGTATTTTCTCATCTCCCTTACAGCATCTATAAGAAATAAACATAAAATACCGAGTAGCCCATAGAAGTATACGGCTGCGTGCTCATGTAATATGGCAAATAAGCGTGATTTAAAAAACTGATGCCATCGTCGAGGGCTAAAAATCGGTAACATCATAATTATTACAACGGCTATCTCAAAATAAAGATAGCCGGCGATGAACGTCCACTGAATAGACATGTTCTTTATCTTAATCACTGGCGGTAGTTTCCAATATTTCTATATCTTTTTCGACTAATTAAGATTAAATCATGAAAAATATCGTAAATATTTAATAATCTTCACAAATCCACATTTTACAACTATTTTCTAAATGTCAACTAAGTCAATTTGTTTTTTTTTAAGTGTAGTTCGTTCGTTCCCTGAGGAACCCGGCTAAAGTCATAGACCATGCTGCCATGTCATTAGTTTCTTAATTTCATTAATATTATAATCCTATAAAATGATGCTAAAAAAAAAGAAAAATGATATACCTCCCAATAAGTAATGGAAATTGATGCAATTTTTTATTAATTTCATTAGCATGCTCTTTTTCATATGTTAGCATGCTACGCGCTATTGCTATGCTATTTGCTAATATGCTTTTGAATATGAATGTAAAATGCTATTCACAATGTGAATTATTGTGAATAGCTGTAATTAAATAAATGTTTGTATATTTTTTAAATTTTGGCAGTTTTGCGATTGTGGGCAAGGGCATAATTTACAAAAAAAAAACAACTATATAATAATGAACTCGAAACGCAAGCATTTTACAATTGTATCGTAATTAAAAAGTGCATGCAGCAATGCAAGAAGGAAGCGTGTTCCTTTCTCATTCACTCCTATTTGTTCGTTAGCCGTCGCCCGCTCGTCGTGAATTATCGGGCCAAGATGAAATTAGCAGATTTTTAGCATTAGCTGCTATTAAAGCGCGGCCAAAGAGAATTTAACACTACGTTTGCCGCGGCAGGCGTGCAGTGCGGGCGCGTTATGTGTTCGCGATAGCAGCAGGACGCGAACGCAGATGATTTCATGCGATGGATGATAAATAGCAATAAATAATTTTAGCAACTACGATCAATTTAATTGCTGCTAATGGACTATTAGCAATTAAATATGATTGCTAATGCTAATTATTCCAACACTACCTCCCAACCCCTCGAGTATCTCAGTAAAGACACAATATTACTATTTCATACAGTAGGGCATCGCCTTTGATGTGGGGCGATGCCGCCGCCCGCGTAGGTATCCACGCGGTCGTTCGCCGATATGCAAGGGATGTCATAAATTTCGAAATCAAATAATCGTTATTTTTATAAAATAATCATTTATTAACAAGAATAAACTATTATACATATTTACAAATGTTGCACTACTAAATATTTACTTAAAGGTTTATTTTAGATTTAAATTTTTAACAATATAATGAATTCGCATTCGGACTGCTTAAAAAATGAAAAATAACAAGCCCAGAAATCTTAAATACAAACTTTAAAGAATTGATGCTTATAGAACCTCGTCTGTATTGGCACGTATTAGTATAGTTATGTGTTGTAAAATGTTCATTATTAATCAATGAGAAGTTGGCAAAATAAATAAAAAAACTATTTAGCCATTCTGTTGTTGGAGCACAAAAATTCGGTCATTTATTCTTGTAGTTGGAGTACCCTGCACTTCAACAACAATATACATTTACCATCCATGTAGCTACATACATTCCAACAAAGCCAAAGTACAAGTTATTACGAAATTATAGGAAAAACTTACCTTGCGTCACGGGGAAATTATATATGAAATTTTAAATTCTTGTTGTGTTTCGACGTCGACTTACAACCCTATACATAACAATGTGTATGCACCATTATATTCAATAGGAATCAATGAACATAAATTTTAAAAAAAAATTGGTTGTCTGTAAAGTCGGTTTACTGACGATAGTTGAACGTGATAACGTCTTAAGAAGGTGTCGGGAGGTGTTGGGGGTACGTACCGCGGTGGCGATGCCGGCCACGGGCTTGCACAGCAGCCTGCAGCAGCCCGTCGAACAGGTAGGCGGGAGGAGTTGGGGGTGTCGGGAGGTGTTGGGGGTGTCGGGGGGTGTTGGGGGTACGTACCGCGGTGGCGATGCCGGCCACGGGCTTGCACAGCAGCCTGCAGCAGCCCGTCGAACAGGTAGGCAGGAGGAGTTGGGGGTGTCGGGAGGTGTTGGGGGTGTCGGGGGGTGTTGGGGGTACGTACCGCGGTGGCGATGCTGGCCACGGGTTCGCACAGCAGCAGCAGCCCGTCGAACAGGTAGGCAGGAGGAGTTGGTGGTGTCGGGAGGTGTTGGGGGTGTCGGGGGGTGTTGGGGGTAAGTACCGCGGTGGCGATGCCGGACACGGGCTTGCACAGCAGCACGGCTAAATTTCTACTTAGCCGATTGTGCTTCTTTGTCGCTCGTTCCGCGCTCTCGCTTGCACTTCAAGCCTTACATGGAACGTCTCAGAGCGAGGTAACGCCGAACTTTTTCGTGCGTGCAGCCGGCTCTATCGAATTATAAGACGTTGTCACGTCAAAAACGTTTAAAACACGCAGTACGCGCACGTGGCTGCCCTTCACGGTAGCTCCCACAAACTGCGCTTGTTTGTGGGACACTCGCCGCAGCGCCCGCTTCTCCGCGGGTTCCCCTCTATTGCTCTGCGAAGTACGTTCGATACCCAACTGTATGCTTTTAAAACTGTGGTAAAGATGTGGGGCTTTACTAAGTCCTCGGGCAGACACCTTGAAAGAATTTGAAAAGTGACGTTGCACTGTTTTGTTTCATTTGCCGACACTCATGCACAATCACGAACACTTAACGATTAATTATCCACCATTATTCCACATTATTATTATTATTATTATTATCTCCTTTATTTATTTTCTTTCTTAAAACTAGATTTTTACAATATTTTAATATAAAAACAATAAAACATTATAAAAACCTAATCCTAGAGTACCACCAGCAGCGGGGCAGGGCCCAAGCTACCGGTGGTCAGGGCTGCAAAGTGAGGAACCTTCTGACAATACGTGCCGTGTCTAGGAGTACTGCCTTTTGCATCTGACCCTTAACCCAACCTTTCAGCGAGAGCCTCTCTAGGTGTTGATCGAGGCTCTTCGCTATCAGACCGTTTGCCGAAACGACTATCGGTACAATAATGGTAGAATCCACATCCCACATGGCGGTAACCTCGTGAGCCAAGTCAAGGTACTTACTGAGCTGGTCCTTCTCGGCTTTCACAAGGTTCTCATCATGAGGTATGGTGATATCTACCAGTATTGCCCGGCGCTGGGATCGGTCGACCACCACGATATCAGGTTTATTGGCGACAATAGTCCTGTCCGTAATGATAGAGCGATCCCAGTAAAGCGTTGCATGACCATTTTCAAGTACTGGCGCAGGTGCGTACTTATAGTACGGCACCTCCGATTCAACAAGGCCATATCCAAGAGCAAGTTGCTGGTGAATTATTCTGGCTACTTGGTTGTGTCTGTGCAAATCTTATCTTATCTTAGTGGGGCCTGCTGAGGTTTCCCTCTTGCAGTAACACTTCGACCCATCGGGATCTTTTGTGCAACCCCGTCCTTTCACTCTTCTTCCTCTGTAAAGATAGATGCCATAAGTTTGGCCACGTCCTTAAGAGCGAAGAGCCTGAAGTCCTCCGGTCTCGGATAAGCCGACCCCAGGAGTCCCATTCTTTTCCTAGCCAGAGAGTCGCAGTCACACAGTAGGTGCTGCATTGACTCCGTTTCCTCTCCACATGCCCTACACAAGTTATTTGTTGATAGGTGCATTCTGTGGAGCATTTGTTTTGTGGCATAGTGCCCTGTCAAGGCACCGATGGTTAATCGGGCCTGCCTTCTACTGCCTCCGCATATGAACTTACTCCGTCCTAAGGCGTTTTTACCTAGGAAGGATTTGGAGTGTTTCATACCCGGCTGCTCTTTCCATTCTATGCCGTGCCTGTTTTTGATGTGATCTTTTAAGGCCTTGTTGATGGTACTTGGTGCAAGTGCCACGAACGGCTCAGGACCAATAAGCTGGGTCTCTGAGCCCTCCCTGGCAAGTGCATCTGCCATCTCGTTGCCGTGGATTCCCATATGGCCTGGGACCCAGATCAATCGCACCTTGTTATGTCCACCTAGCTTGTTTAGAGCTTTGGTGGTTTCTAGAACAAGGCCAGAGTCGATTCGGGGCGATATGAGTGATTTGAGCGCTGCTTGGCTGTCACTCAGGATGAATATATTGCGCTTTTTCATAGCTAACTCTATATTCTGCTTTGCACATAGGAGAATTGCGAAAGTTTCGGCTTGGTAAACAGTGGCAAATTTTCCCATGCTTTGACTATGCTTGAAGTCGTTGTTATAGACGCCTGCCCCTGTACCCGACTTCATTTTTGATCCGTCGGTATACCAGATTAGGCTGTCTTTTTCCGGAGACGGTGGCCCTCGTTTCCATTCGTCCCTGGTTGGAACATAAACTTTAAATTTCTTTTCGAACATGAATATGGGGGATATTTTATCGCACCCCATTTCCATGATCCTGTCAGGAATGTCACTTGTTTCCCATTTTGTGTGTCTAGTCAGAGGTTTAGATGCGTCCCACAGTCCGGCCACCTTTAGTCTATGTAACGCTTTCTTTGCCTCTGTTTCTATTACGATGTGCAGGGGTGGAAGGTCTGTGAGGACCTCCAGCGCTGCCGTTGGAGTGGTTCTAAAGGCACCAGTGATCGCCAAACAGGCTGTTCTCTGAAGTTTGCTAAGAGCATTCTTACAGATTTTCAGCCTGGTTCTGGGCCACCAGACGATGCTGCCATATGTGAGGATTGGTCTCACCATCGTCATGTAGATCCACCTAATGATTTTGGGGTTGAGTCCCCACATCTTGCCATAGGTAGATCGACACATGCCAAAGATTCTGTAAGCCTTGGCTATGGTCGTGTCCACATGCTGTTTCCAAGTAAGTTCTCTATCCAGCGTTAAGCCTAGATATTTCACTTCCTTGGACCAAGAGATCTGGGTACCATAAAGTGTTAGGTTACCCAGACCCGTAGTGTTCCTCATTCTTGTAAAGGGGATGGCTGTTGTTTTCCCCGGGTTTACAGAGAGGTGATGGGCATTGCACCATTCCTCCAGCAAACCCAAGGCACATTGCATTAGCCCCGATACCGTTGAGGGAAACTTCCCACTGACTGAGATGACCAGGTCATCCGCATAACCAACCGTATAGAATGGTCCTTTATTCAGCCTTACTACGATTGAATCAACCACAAGGCTCCACAGAAGGGGCGAGAGAACCCCTCCTTGCGGGCATCCTCTGGTTGTTCGTGCAAGTAGACTGTCACCTAGCAGTTCAGAGTTGATAATTCTACCCTTTAGCATGCATTCAATCAAATTACAGATCGGTAGTGGCACACCATGGTTCTTGGCTGCAACCTTGATGGATTCAAAGGTAGTGCGATCAAATGCACCTTCGATATCTACGAAAGTGCAGATGCAAATCTCTTTGTTTTCCAGCGCAAATTCTGCTCGACTCACCACATGATGAAGAGCAGTTTCTGTTGACTTCCCTGCCTGATATGCACATTGAAGTCCATGGAGTGGGAATCTTTTCAGTGGTCCCGCTCTGATATATTTGTCTACCATTTTCTCTAGGGTCTTCAGGAGAAAGGATTGTAGACTTATAGGCCTAAAGACTTTGGGTTCTTCGTAATCTGATTTTCCCGTTTTGGGTATGAAGATTACCTTAACACGCCTCCATGTTCTGGGAATGTGTCCAAAGGCTATGCATGCTTTATACAGCCTGCAGAGATGGGGTCCCAGGATGGAGGCGCCCTGTTGTAGTAGAATAGGATAAATGTTGTCAGGCGCTGGTGCCTTAAACGGTTGGAAACTCCCCAGCGCCCATTTAACTTTACATTCATCTACTACCCTTTTCGCTATTATCCAGTCATATTTGGAGGTTCTTCCTTGCTGTTCCCTCCAGCTGATTGGATCATGATCGTCTTTGATGACTTCTGATCCAGGGAAATGAGTGTCGAACATAACCTTCAACGTCTCACTCCCTGATTCTGTGCGTACTCCATTTTCCTTCTTTAACGTGGTTAATGGAATCGCCTTTGTTGTAGAGATAGCCTTGGTTAGTCGCATTGCTTCCGGAACAGATTGTATCTGGTCGCAATGTTTCCTCCAGGCAGATCTCTTTGCCTTACGGACCGCACTACTGTACCGCGTTAAGGCCTCCCTGTAGTCGCTAAAGTCGTTCCTCGCTTTTGCTTCGTTGAACGCCTGTCGTGTGGCTCGTCTAATTCGAGCCAGTTCCGGGTTCCACCATGGTACCCTCCTTGCCACTGATTTCGTCTCTGGGCAGTTATTTTGCCAGGACGTCCTCAGTGCTTCTGTAATTCTGTCAGCTTCAAACTCTATGTCCAAGGCTGAGTTAAGTTTACAGCTAGGACCATCCAGCTCCATTCTGAGGTCCTTTTTGAAGCCCTCCCAGTTAGTGTTCCTGGGGTTCCTCCTATGCACAGTTTCTATGGTTTCGTCTAGTCTGTACCTAAAGCATATGTAGTTATGATCAGAAAGAGAGACCTCATCTGACACATGCCAGTTTGTGATGTTCCTTACCGCTCTGTTGTTAGCAATAGTTACGTCGATCACCTGTGCCCTGCGGGCGTTAACAAAAGTAGGCTTGCTACCTTTATTAAGTAATTGCATGGGTGAACTTACCAGATATTCCAGAAGTTTCTCCCCCCTTTCATTGGTGTCTGAGCTGCCCCAGACGACATGGTGAGCATTCGCGTCGCAGCCGATGATGACATCTACGTTTTCTCGGCTACCGTAGTTTACCAGTTCCCGTATCTGTGGTGATACTGGGTCTGCCTTCTCGTAAGGGAGGTAAGCTGACGATAAGATTACCGTTTGCTTAGTCCCCCCCTCCCCTGTGTGGATCCTGATAGCTGTCAGATCCCTGTAACAGAACTTGATTAAAGGCATTGCATGTAGGTCATTTCTGACATAGATGCAAGTCCTCATGTCATTAGTGGAACAGTTATAAAATAGAGTGCCAGGAGTTCCACCTAAGCCTCTTATTAGTCCCCCATAAAGATAGGGTTCCTGAATTAGGGCAATATCAAATTTATTCATTTTAAGCTCGCGTGCCAGAAGGGCAGTCGCGGCCTTGCAGTGGTGCAAATTAATTTGTACGCACCTTAGTCCCGCCATTTCTGCCTTTTAGTGGCCGTCGTCCGAGCAGTGCTCCCCATCCGTGTTCGCCTGTGCGCCCAACGGGGAAGACCCTCCTAGGAGTAGCTCGCTTAGGGCGAGCTCCCCCAAAAAGTCTTCGGATCTTGGGGAGGAGATCCCACCACATTCCATTGGTGTCATCTCCTCCCCAACATCCTCTGCATCAGCAACTGGAGCACCCAGTTCTGGCTGCACTTCTGCCACTAGTACGCTTTGGGAGCACTCACCCCGAGTCACTCCTGCCACGCTCGCACCTTCACCATCGCCTTGGGCATCGACAGGCTCGTCCGTAAGCTTCTCCTCTAGAAGCTTAAAGACGCTCCTGTCGACGCCCGTGTTAAGGCAATAGCCCTTCGCCTTGATGAATGCTGCAGAGGCACCATCCATCAGTATGACCCTCCGTACTGTCAGACCCTCGACCTTAGTGTCGACGATCTTCCAGCCCGAGGTTTTCAAACCGGGATGACACCTCTGCATCATTCTCAAGACCCTACCTGTGTCAAGGCGGCTGATGTTTCGGGACTTCCATGCCATCTTTACTGGCTTTGGAAGGTCCTTGGCATCAACCACCCTGAGCAACACGCCTTCGACGGTAAGGCCGTCCTGTGCTCGAAGCCACTTTGCCGAGCCATTCCCTTCACATGTGAAGAGGATGGCTCCCGACGAAATGCTTCCCAGTCTGTGCAAATACTCTCCGTTAGCAAGATGAGAACAACCAGAAATTATATGTAGGAGTGATTCACCTGGACGGCGGCATGCCCGACAGATGTCGACCGTACCGTCCCTCATAATATATTTCCGGTAGTTATTCGTCTTGATAACTTCATCTTCAATGGCACAGACAAAACCTTCGGTTTCCCCAAAGAGGTCACCGAAACGTAGCCAGTTCACCGAGGCAGGCAAATCTACATCAGGCCCAGTTAGAGCCCGATAGTAGCGCCCGTGTAGCACCTTGGTCTTCCATATTTCCTTGCGATCGAAAGTGCTTAGCACCACTGGTTTGCGCCAATTTTCTGTTGCCAAGGACAGCGGCGTAAAGTGTCTGTCAACAGCCGCAACATCCAAATGCATCCCGCACGCACTGTTAAGAAAATAATCCCCGAGACTGCACACCTCACGGTTATGTAGGTCCTTGGCATTTAAAAAGCCGCGACCCCCACATCTCCGCGGGATGTACAGCCTCATAACAGATGAGCGCGGGTGTAGCATTCTGGAAGTCGTGAGCATTTGACGGACTCTTCTATCTAAGGCGTCCAATTCGGTCTGAGTCCATCTTAGTATGCCAAAGGAGTATGTTAGCAAAGGCATAACCCAACCATTAAAGGCACGCGTCTTATTGCCACCCGATAAAAGACTGTTAAGTACTTTTCTCAGGCGGCAAAAGAATCGGTCCCGTAATGACTGTTTTATGTCCCCGTCATCAACACCCAAAGACTGTGACATACCAAGATATTTATATGTTTCAACTTCAGAAAGTGATCTGATGTTTATCGTATCGGAGAGTTGTAAATTGGTTTAATTTACTACTCTCCCACACTGTACATGCATAACAGCACACTTATCGACCCCAAACTCCATCTTGATGGCACTGCTGAAAGTCTCAGTAATTTTCAGCAGTTTCATCAAGTCTTGGCGGTTTGGTGCAAATAACTTGAGGTCATCCATGTACAGCAAATGCGACATAACTTATTATTATTATTATTATCATTATTATTTCCCTGAGGCGTAGGATCCGGGCCAGCCCCAACGGTATACTAAGAGTGTTTGCAAGTAGGTTTGACTGCGAGTACTTAAACCACTGTAGTACAGTACATGGGGAGTATAATAAGATATAGTATAATTTATTTATTTATTTATTTATTTATTATTATTATTAGTTACACGGGATGGACCCAATTACATAACTAACATACAGAATATAAAAAAAAAACAATATCATCATTATTATTATTACATTAAACACTAAATTATTATTACACAATTTAAAAAAAATATAAAAAACATTTAAACACAGATATAATACATAAGAACGCTATAAAGGACATTTAGTTTCACAAAAATGTAAACACTCTGACTGGATAGCTGCCCAGCCATCTACAAATACATCACAGTCAGGTTGCTGACACAGAAGCGCATTGAGGCCGGTGTGCATTTGAACGATGGGCGAGTGGTCGTGCGTGATAGTGCGGCTTAAGGGTCGCGCGAACAGGCGGCGTTGACGACAAGCGCGGCGCCGAACGTAGTTGTCGGGCACATTCAGACGTGATAGTTGTTCAAGGAGCTCGGGGCACTGGATGTTACCACGCAACACTTTAATTGCTACCAGGATTAAGTTCCTGTGACGTCTTACCTCCAGCGAACACATACCCAGCATTCCCAACAAGAATTTAGTTGGATACAGAAAAGGGTAATAGCCGTATACCCTCTTATACAAATATCTCACGAAGGCTTTCTGCACTTTCTCGATAATTAATTTATATTTAGCTTCATGCGGGTTCCACACACATGAACTTGTTTCCAGTTTACTTCTTATTAAAGTGACATAAATAAGTTTCATGACATGAGGGTTATGAAAGTCATGCATGTTACGAAGTGCGAAGCCCAGGCGACGAAAACAATCCTTAGTTATCCCGGTAATGTGATGGCTGAAGGTTAAGCTAGGATCAAAAGTAACACCGAGATCCTTCATCACTGTGCTGGTGCGAGTAATATCGTTGCCATTCAAGTTGTAATTGTAAGTAATTGGTGAATGCCGCCTACCGAAAGACATCACAAAGCACTTCGAGAGATTTAATTCCATCCTATTGTGGCTACTCCAGTTATGCAACGCATCTATGTCCCGCTGAATGAGGCCACAATCACCTTCATTTGTAACCTCCATATAAATTTTGAGGTCATCAGCATACAAGAGACATTTCGCATGTTTGATGACCTTCACAACGTCATTGACGAAGAGAAGGAAAAGCAGAGGACCCAATATCGAACCTTGATTGACACCTGAGGGGGTAGCATAAGGCTCTGAGACATAACAGCCGTACCTAACATATTGACGCCGATCGGAAAGATAATTTTTTAATAACTGTAGTAATTGTGGAGTAAATCCCAGTGAATCGAGCTTAGCCAGAAGGATATTATTATCAACTCGGTCAAATGCCTTTTTAAAATCAAAATACAGTACATCGACTTGTTTTCCTTGATCGAGGCTGGTTGTAATATATTGCACTAGTGTAAGCAAGTTAGTATTTACTGACTTGTGTGCCCTAAAACCATGCTGTTCTTCTTGAAGGAAAGGTTGGACTTGGCTGTATATGGTTTTATGGAAAAGTGATTCGAATACTTTAGCGAGTGCCGAGAGTATTGCTATAGGACGATACTCCTCGACAGAGGTTTTATTATTAGATTTTGGGATCGGAATAACTTTTGTAGTTTTCCACTGAGATGGATAGGTGGATGTTGTAACTATCAGATTTATGATGTGACAAATAGGTGCACTTAAGAATTTACTGTACTGCTTAAGGAACATAGTAGGTATACCATCCGGCCCAACAGATTGTGTATATTTTAACTTTTTAATAGCATTCCGTGTGTCATTTTCGGTATATTTTACAGGATATATGTACATACTTTGATCGGCAGAGAGAGAATCCCTACTAGAGACTGTGTTATCTGATAGGTAAACACTTGCGAAAAAATGTGCAAAGGCACTGGCAGCGCAGGCACCTGAGTGTGGATTGCCTTTGTAAGTAAGGTTAGGTTCAAAACCACCACTACTGCGTAAACCTGATATGTGCCGCCAAAAAGCTCTAGGGTTAGATTTAAGATCTTTTTCTAACTTTTTCATATAGTCGATACGAGATGTTGCTATCCGGGATTTTAAAGATGCTCGAAGGTGGCAAAATTGATTGTATGCAGCGGGACATTTTGATTTTTTCCAAGCACGATGTAAATTTACTTTCCTGTTGATGTCCTTTATTATGCTTAAATTAAACCAGACTGGATACCTTTTTGAGGGCAGCTTAGGCCTTCGCTTTTTTGGTATTAATTCGTCAAATACATCGTATAGTTTTTGATATAAGTTTTTTGTAGCTTCCATTACATCTAAACTATTTAAGACTGAGGACCAATCAAGCCTATTTACCGCCAGAGAAAGTTGATCGTAATCAGCTACATTAAAGTTCCAGTCCGTAGAAGAGTCTATGTTACTAGGTTGAAGTGGTTTAGTACGTCTAGATGTCGCGAGGTTTATAGCAATATCTAAAGGAGGGTGGTATGGGTCTACGCGTACTATGCCTCCGCCTTCAGATTCAGATACAATAATAGCGTCATTGCACTCCTGAGTCAGCACAACGTCCAGTTTACCGCCATAAACATTATAAACGTTATTATACTCAGACAGATTACAGAACGAGGTAAAATAACAATAATAATTGCGAACACTTTCCGACGCACTATTAAGATTAAGATCTCCAAAAATGTACACAGGACCCTTAAAACTAGATACAAAGTTTTCTATTTTGGTAAACCATTCAAAATAATCACTATCAGACGCACTAGGTTTGATATAAACGACACAAATGTACAAGGCGCGGCCCTTTAATGTGAGGGTAACCCATAAATCTTCACCGAAAGGAGTCTCTAATTCAGGTAGACGAGACAAAGTTATTCCAGGTTTTGCAGCTAGAAGCACTCCACCGCCGCGTGAGCCCCGGTCACGTCTAATCACACTCCAGCTACCAGCAACCAATTCGGAATCATGCACAGATGCGTCTAAAAAAGTTTCCGTGACAGCTACAAGATCATGATGCGTCACCAAGAGATTCGTGTTCCATGATTTAAGCTTTGTTTTTATACCCCTCACGTTTTGATAAAAGATGTTAACTTCAGACCATTTATTAGTAAAGATACTGGTGTCCATATCTGCATTGGGACTACTTATCTGTTTCAAATCTTTCTTTTGGACGAAAGGAGTGACGCCAAGGTTTCATGCAAACATCCATGGGCCAATGCTCTGGAGCCAGCAACTGCTCCGAGAGTTTAGATGGCAGCGTTAACTTAAAGGACGCATAATTACCACGCGCTTTCAATACATCCACCTGGCAGCAGTCACTGTCGATTATAGACTTGATGTGCTCACTAACTTGTTCACCTGTAGTGCCCATCTTCACGTAAAAGAGGTGATAGCTACGAAAACGTTCCGAGGCTTCCAGTTTTGTTTTACCAGGGGCCGCCTTTCCTCTTAGCAAATTTTGGGGCGCAGTCCGTCGGTTATTCTTTACTACTTCAACCCATTCGTTCTGCTTTTCGGCGCTGCTCTGGGAGACTGCCACAGGGTTGGAGGGCATGCGTGTCATTGAAATTTTCTGTAGAGCTGGTGGGGTCGAAGGGGTCTTGTTTGTATTGACCTTAATATGAGTTGCAGCTGGTTTCTCCTGCGAAGTGGGTACGGTTACCTGTCTAACCTCGGTTGCGTTTGGAGGAACGCCCCTGTTAGAGCTTTTGCCGCCCTCGAGATCTACAATTCGACGCTCTAAAGCAGTCACCTTTTCATTAAGCCTCGTTATAGTACTAGCCATAATGGTGGACATATGCTCGGAAACTGTTTTCACTATTAACTCCGTCATTTGCTCGCGTAAATCACGCTCTAAGTCAGCCCGCAAAACCTCTTTAATATGGTCCATATACACAATATCCTCCGAAAATGATAAATTATGGGACAGGTCATTCGAGCCTTGCGGCATGCATTTACGGATGGTTACATTGTCCAAGCTACTACCAGGCGATCCAGTACGGGAAAGGGTTTCTGTATTTTGTGAGTAAGCAGTTTGTCGAACCGGAGTATTCGAGTTATCCCCCTTTGGCTCTTTGCACTTACAGGCCTGGCATTTCCAAGAGGCCTTTTGTGCCACCGTCATTGTATTAAGAAAGCGACATTCAGGAACATTAGCACACAGCAAATCGAAAGCATCAAGACAAAGACTGCACTTGAGATATTGCCGACAGTTAATTGTATCATGGCATCCAGCACATACAAGTCCACTTGAGGACATTTCGGATAAAACAAAAAGCAAAGCAATTTACTTGAAATATATTCAGCCACAAAGCAGATATCACATTATTTAGTGTGTTGTAATTTTAATGTTAATGTTATTTTAAATGTTTAAAAATACTTTACTAACATATTTATAAGTCAAATTGTTACTAACAAAAATGGATCTTTGTTGTCTATATAAATAAATAAATTATTATTATTATTACCCCCTCTTTAGTTTCTGCACACGGTCAGAGTCCTGCTCCTGGTTTTTCCCATCATGACCTTATTTTCCTCTCCTATATCCTTAAACCCCCGAAACCCGTCCCTAAAGTGCAGCGCATGCGTTGTTTTCGTCGTATGGATATGGAAAAGTTGCTAAAGGACGCATCCGAGATCAATTGGGACCACCTGATGGCGGTTTCCACGGTTCACGAGAAGGTTAGCGTCCTTAATCAGACGATCCTTTCGCTTTACGATGTGCATGCGCCAATTAAGAAAGTGAAGTTAAAGCGTCCACCTGCTCCATGGCTTACCAGAGGTATACAAGTTGCTATGAGACGTAGAAATCAGGCATTTCGTAAATTTAAAAAAGAACGCTGTGAGGAACATTGGTGTCGTTACAAGTCTGCAAGAAACACATGCAACCAGATGATACGCAATGCTAAACGCCGACACATCCTTGAAAACATCTCATCTTCTTCCCCTGCCGATATTTGGAAGTTCCTTGGAACTTTAGGTATTGGTAAGACGCGTAGTGTTGTTCTGCCTAACACAATTGTGTTGGACGATATAAACCGTCATTTCACCACTACTGCTAGTATGGATCGTTCAACCATTTGTAATACAGTTGAACATATTAAGAGTCTGCCTCGTCCAAATATTGACCCATTTCTTTTTTCTCCTGTTACTGTAGATGAAATCAAAAAAATTATCCTTTCCATCAAATCCGGAGCCGTGAGGCATGATGGCGTCAGTCGCCGCATGATAATTTCAATATTAAACTACATCAGTCCTCCAATTACCCACATTATAAATGTTTCTCTTTTATCAGGCCAATTCCCTTCACAGTGGCGTAAAGCCTATGTGCGCCCCTTACCCAAGATTCCCAATCCTTCCTATCCAACTCATTTTCGACCCATATCCATTCTCCCATTTCTATCTAAAGCACTCGAGGCTTGTGTCCATAAGCAGTTTTCGAAGTTTATTCAACTGAATAACCTGGTTAGTCCTCTTCAGTCTGGTTTTAAGCCTGGACACAGCACCGTTTCCGCTCTCCTTAAAGTGACTGGCGACATTAGACAAGGCATGGAGGATACTAAACTCACAGTTTTAGTACTCATCGATTTCTCAAATGCTTTTAATGCCGTCAATCATGATATCCTCCTTGCTATCCTTTCTCATCTTAAGGTTTCATCTCAAGTGCAGGAATGGTTCTCTTCCTATCTTCGAGAGCGTCAGCAGTCGGTCCGCATTGATGAGACATCGTCGATGTGGTGTGACCTGGATGCTGGCGTTCCACAAGGCGGTATTCTTTCTCCATTATTATTTTCTATATTTATTAATAACATCACTCACCATCTTCAGTGTTCGTATCATCTGTACGCCGATGACCTTCAGCTTTACACCCAAGCATGTGTGGACGACTTACCAGATGCCATTAGGAGACTAAATCGGGATTTGGAAGCGATTAATGACTGGTCTCGTGGGTTTGGTGTGGCCGTAAATCCTACAAAATGTCAATCGATACTCATTGGCAGCCAGCGATTGATAGGTAAAGTCGGAAGCCCTCTTGAGCCAATTGTTTTCGATGGAGCAGTCATACCTCTTAGCACCAAAGTTAAAAATCTAGGTTTACATCTCGATGCTACTTTCAGCTGGCACTCGCAGGTTGCCAGTGTAAGTCAAAAAGTTACCTGGACTTTGCGCTCCTTGAATCGTTTCAGGAATTTTTTACCACATAAGACGAAGATAATGCTTGTGCAAACCTTAATATTTCCGTTGATCGACTATGGTGACGTGTGTTATTATGATCTTAATGCTGTCTTGCTTGATAAGCTTGACAGACTACTCAACAACAGTATCCGATTCATTTACAATTTGAAGAAGTACGACCACATCTCACAGTTCAGGTCGGAGCTGAAATGGTTACCTATTCGCCAGCGAAGACATTTACGGGCCCTAACCACACTGTTTTCGCTACTAAATTCTTTTAACGCTCCTTCTTATCTTGCTCCCCATTTTCAGTACCTCTGCTCCTCTCATAGTAAAAATCTCCGGTCCTCAAATAATCTTCTCCTTCTCTGTCCCGCTCATACTTCTGGCTTTGTTCATTCTTCCTTTCACATCCAATCCATTCTCCTGTGGAACGCGCTGCCTCTCGAAATCAGGATGGCTACGAGTCGTGACGCTTTTAAAAAGAAAGTCCGCGAGCTCTTGTTTGATAGAATCGTGGCAGAATCATCTCAATAACTTCCTATTATATAGAATTATGTATTTTATGTATGTTTATTTATTGTAGTTTATGTATTTACAATACACATTATTATATGTTTATGTATAAATAATATTTATGCATGTATTATATACTTACTTTCATTTAATTCATTTATGATACAAATAAATTGCACCTGCCAATGTTATCTCTGCACCACCCTATGGTTGACTGGTAGAGAATGCCTCAGGCATTAAGTCCGCCATGTAATAGCTGTGTTGCAAAAGTTTAAATAAATAAAAATAAAATAGAGAGTTTTACCAACAAATAAAACTTACCTATTATTTTTTCATCAATATCCGGAATCCATCTTGAGTCAAGCACCTGTCTTTCTACCGTTTAAGTCAGCATTTCCGTTTCCTCTTCGATTGTGGCGCCCTCTTTGTCGTGAATTCAAACTAACGTGCATGCGCACCGGGTGACAATTCGCCATTGTAGATCTCATGATGCGCCAGGTAGCACTTACCTGGATTCCGGATATTGATGAAAAAATAATAGGTAAGTTTTATTTGTTGGTAAAACTCTCTATTATTTGTTTTGTATCAATATCCGGAATCCATCTTGAGTGATTTGTTTGTTATCACCTGGTGCGAAAAGCTATAGACGCTATAATGTGTTGTTAGGTTAAAAAAAAAAAAATAATAATAATAAGCATTTCAAACCAAAAGTTCCTAAACTGTATTTGAAATATTAGATACATTTTATATGTCATACAATTACTCATCTTAAATAAACAGCTATTCATCTACAATTACACAACTTATTTAATTAATCATTTAAATGATCACTATGAAAAGTTTAGTTTACAGGATCAAAATAATTAGATAATGACACAGATTCGTTAGGATGAAGAGAATAACGATCTTGTAACTCCTTATGATAGTATTTTTCGAAAGTATGAATCATTTTCCAATTTCCTGTTGCGAGTATTTGATCTATGGGGAAATTCTCTACAAAATTTAGGGACGCCACCGCAGATCGCACGGATCCAGGAGAAGCTTTAATACCACTTTCTTTTAAAAGAGACTTAACCCAACCTCCAATCACTGTTCTGGATGCAGGCTTTATATCGCCTCTAGCAGCCATAAATAAATTACCAAAATTTTGTCGACGATTTTGAGAAAGTTTCAGTAATTGTTTTATCCAAAATACTGTATTTAATTTGTGAATGGGATGCTGCTTAAGTCTCCATCCAGACTGTCTATGATTAGAACTATCTGTTTTTGAACCAAACGCTGGCCATAATAATATGCTATTATTCTCCTCTATTAAATTATTTCCATCTACGCGTAATAATGTAAGGTCATGGACTCTACGCCCGGAAGTTAATAATAACAGTGTAGCAGTGTGTCTCGAGACATGGTAAAGATTATTTTCGTCTACATTATATTCACATAAGTAATTAAGTAAAACTTTGGGATTCCAAATAGGTGGTTTAGCAGGATTTTCGCGGGCAATCGATATAGCTTTAATCATATGCTTTACAAAAAAGTTTGAAGATAAGTCTATGCTAGATGTTAAATGTGTAAAAGTGGAAATCACAGACTTATGAACCAAAATAGTTCTATAGGCCAGACCAACATTACAGTGTAGATGCGCTAAATAACGAGCTACTTGATCAGCTTTGGGATATTTGTAATTAATTGAATGGGTCTCACACCACTGTTTCCATCTGTTCCACGCAGGCCTGTAGGTGTTGATGGTAGAGCCTCGCCAGCTTGACATTAGCAGAGCTTGTTCTTGAGCAGTCCACTCTGTCAGCATGTCTTGCCACCCAAAATCAGCCATGCCTCTAGTTGCAGATTTTGTACTTCTGGTGGGTGTGTGCCCGTCCTTGTGTCTAGGAGAACTTGTGCTAGGTCTGGAATCAGAAAAGGAGGTTGTAGCGCACGACGTTGTAAATCGGGTCGCCAAAATACCTTTTTCCATTTCGGAGCAATCAGAATGTATTGTCCGTTGGCTTGATTCAAGTGATTGAGGACTCTTGGTATGACGTTTGGCGGCGGAAACAGCCACGCTAGATTGTATTGCCACTGGTGACAGAAGGCGTTGTGACATTGCGCTTCCTGATCGCTCACATCCCTTGAGACGTACCTCGGCACCACATGAGCTGTTCTCGAAGCAAACAGATCTATTTCCGGCGTGCCCCACATTTGGAAAATCCTTATTATCGCTGATCGTGTCAAATGCCACTCTGGTTGAGCTTTCCGGCGTGACAGCGCGTCTACTTCGGCATTGAACCTGCCTGGAAAATACTGTGCTACTATTTGTATATTCAGCTTGTCTAGAGTCTGGATCAGAAGCTGCGTTTGTTGGAGAAGTTTCTTTGACTTTGTCCCGCCTTCTTTGTTTATATAAGACACTACTGTGCGGTTGTCTGTTTGAAGGAGCACTTGTGCATCTTGTAACTGGTGAGCTTGATGCAGTATTGCAGCGAGAACAGCGAACATTTCTTTCTGGTTGGCGTGCCACTTTTGCTGTCGTGCTGTCCATGTCCCTTCGATGTTTAAGTCCTCGAGCTGCGCGCCCCATCCTATGTCGGACGCATCGGTGGTCAATAAATGAGTTATTGCCTTTGAGTGTATCGGTGTGCAATTCCCCAGCGCTTCGTACCACCATTTCATCTCTAATTGGACTGGTTGAGGAATGCGTAATTGACGAAATGGGTGATTTTTTGGCAACTGTCGACTGAAGTATTGTATAGTGCGACAGTGAAGCCGTCCTCTTCTTGAGAGGAAACGTTAACACAAAAAGAAACTTGAATACTTTTCGCGTAGTTATAATCTGACTTGTGACGGCGCGAAAAACGACGCTATAATGGCGAATTGTCACCCGGTGCGCATGCACGTTAGTTTGAATTCACGACAAAGAGGGCGCCACAATCGAAGAGGAAACGGAAATGCTGACTTAAACGGTAGAAAGACAGGTGCTTGACTCAAGATGGATTCCGGATATTGATACAAAACAAATAATAAAAATATTATTCTCTTTATTTATTTTCTTTATTATTATTATTATTAATCTAACACAAATTTTAAAAAACAAAACAAAACCGCAGACATGACTCTTCACTTTCCCGCCAAGATGTCTCCCGTCAAGTCAATACTTTTTGTGTCTGTCATTCGTTTATTTAGAGAAGACAGAGGATTCCAGTACAGTCAGCCAGATCTTGATGTAATGATTGATTTATTATATTATATTTATACGAACGCTATGCATTTCGAAAAAATCAAATCGTGTAATGCATGTCATCCTTAGACTAATCTTGTCTAATCCTTGGTCTAAGATGTCATCACATGACATTCCGTATTGTTATAGTGCGTGCGTGTGCTGTGCCAACATTCTGGGCTATTTTCAGCGTTGCCAGAATGTTACTTTTGTAACATTTTACGTTACTTTTAACCATCTCATGTTACTTCCATGTTACACTAGTCAAAATGTTACTTTTACGTTACTTTGAGAACTTGATAAAAATATAGGTACACCTATAATTAAATATTTTCCAGCATACAAAGATAATCGTGAAACGAAACGCTTCTTCATTTGTTTATTAACTTTTTGTAAATTTTTTTCTCTTTCTTACGAGGTAACGAAGGTAGCTAATGCACTTTGAAAACTATGTTCGATAATTTATTACTTTTATTACTTCGATCATTATAAGTTTTAATACTACTGATTTCTGAAGGAAGGCACTGACCTCAGTGATACCGGTAATATACCTAGCATGGCATAGTCAGGGAATTCACTTTCGTTATTGTAACCTGTATAATAATAAAAATAATAGGTAAACTTATTGAATTAGACAACATTGGATTGGATCCATTGTTTTTCTTTCTTTCAAAGCTTCAAGAATGGAATAGAAAGTTTTTTGTGTAATCAAGTGCCCTAAGTGATATAAAATAATAATAATAAATAAAAAATTTGTTAATGTTACTTTTCTCGTGAAAATGTTACTTTAGGACCGTCTCGTGTTACTTTTCAATATAGACCTACTGGCAACACTGGCTATTTTATTGTCTATCTTGTTTTTATTGTTATGTGTACCTGACTTCTTGGCGGGAAAGTGAAGCGTCATGTCTGCGGTTTTGTTTTATTTTCTAAAATTTGTGTTATGTCGAATATTAATGTGAAATAATGGTGGATTATTATCCGTTAAGTGTTCGTGAGTGTCCATGAGTGTTGGCAAATGAAACAAAACAGTGCAACGTTACTTTTCAAATTCTCTCAAGAAGTCCGCCCGAGGACTTAGTAAAGCCCCACATCTTTACTGAGATACTCGAGGGGTTGGGGGGTATATCATTTCTCATTACTATTATCATTCATCATCATCTTTAGGATTATAATACTAATGAAATTAAGAAACTGATGACGTGGCAGCATGGTCTATGACCTTAGCCGGATCCTCAGGGATCGAACTATTAAAAAAAAAAAAAAAAGTTATGTGTACCCAGGGGGTCGACACTTCATATAAAAAATATATTGTATGGAATTATGAACGTACTTTGTGCCAACATTAAATTACGAAATAATCCTACCAATGAACAAAGTTAATAAAACGTTCTGTCTTATTGTACCAGCCACAACACGCTAATTTAGTCGCATTATACGGTATGGTCATGTTGGCTAGCATGTAACGCGCCATTCAAAGTTTCTTTATGGTGCCATTGTAGTTCTGTTTAAATATTTGTGTGTTTTGTACAGCTCGGAAATTTAAAAACTGTAAAAAACGTGGTAAAATTACATTATGGGTGGCAAATCTTTGCGTAAGTGTGAAATTTGTGGTATTCAAAGATTGAGAAAGTTGAGTAAGGATATATTATTGGCTAGATTCCCGCTTGACCCAAACAGGTAAGTTTTGTAGTGTATTCCAAGTTTTAAGTCAATTTGAGTAAAAACAGTGTTATTAATAAGTGGTAATATCGGTAAATATATGTGTCTAAGTAACAATTAGAAGAAAATTCGGGTTATTTTTTAGTTCCTTATTTATAAACTTTACATTGTCCTAGTGCTGTGCTTATCGATATTTTTATTTATTTTAGATGTCGACTGGGTATATACAAAAATATACAGGTAATGAGGATTTGGTCTATATACCCATAAAGAAGTTAAATGTTAATAAGTTTATATATGGCGATCACTTTCCTCGTAAAATGTTCAACAAAAAGGGTAATAGATTAAAAAGAAATGCCTATCCTACATTAAAGGTAAACACAGCTTTCTGATGAAATTCTTGCAAATTTCCCTATATGTAAGCTGGAGAAGAAAAAGGTAATTTTGCGTTTTATATACCTGCACGAAATTCGCAGTACACCATCAGGTGTACTGTGTGGTCATTTGCCGTACATAAAATGAAATTGTTATACTTTCTAGCAAGTATTTTGCTTAATTTTCCGGCATCTAGTTCTAAAGCAGAAGCTCAGAGTGGCACGCCACAGCACATAATTTAAAAAAACGAAAAATAGGAACATTTTGAACACTTTAAGCTATTTACATGTTGGTTTTTCGATGACGCTGACAGTCTTAACATCTGATATTTATTATATTTTATTTGTAGATATATCACTCGATTGTCTGCCATCTACTTCTAAATCAAGAACGCCTCATGAAAATGTGACACAATTTGAAGAAAGACTGCACACGTTTAAAAAGCATAAAATAGGTACCTAAATAACAATTGATTCAAACTTTCTTACTTTAGTAAGTGACTTTCCAATGACACTAATATTTGGTCTTAATATTGCTATTCATTTCTTGCAGATATTTCAATGAATTGTCCAGCATCGACTTCTAAAGCGAGTACTCATTATGAAAACATGCCAGGAGGTGATTTTAGTTTCCCAAGTTTACCAAGTACTTTGCCAAGTTTCGTTCTATGAATTTGATATTTTCATTACTTTTTTACAGATGATATGGGTAATAGGTAAAAATGTTTGGACGATTCAAAAGCACTTTTCTAAAGTTTATTTAAATAAAAAATATTTGACTTTGACTGACTTTTTTATTTAAAAAAATACAAGCGGTAATTCTTTCATTGCATGTCATCAGGAGAAAAGTTTTAGATTGTTTTTAGATAAATATATATTTTGCTGGCATGTTGTGATGGGATTTATCGCCTGCTTTTATTCCAACGTATGAAATATTTGAGGTTAATGGGTATAGACGCTACGAAGTTTTTTTTATCGATATCGATATTATGCTCAGTTTGCAAAGTACCTACTTCACTATTCTTTTGACATTTCCTGCTTATGTTGGTAGTACGATTTTATTTATTAGGTTGGTAGAAACTACGTACATAATTGTGAAAACGGATAGTTATGAAGTGCCGACTCTTATAACGTAGTGATTACTTGCTCAGTGAGTGTGTGTACCTACCTCTTGATTGTAAGTTTTCCTACTTTCTTTGTTTTCCCTAGTTCTAGTTCCTATTTATCACTGAGCAAGTAATCACTACGTTTTACTATTTATTAGTTTAGTTTTGTTATATTTTCCCGCTACAATTCTATTACATTTATAAACTAAAAATTTATTAACTATAATGTCTTTGTGTGTAAAAATGATAAGGACTTTATATCTTAAGTCCTATAGAAATCAAGTGATTGTAAGTGGATTAAAAAACTCATATAGGCGTATAAATTGCAGCACAAAACTCCGAGTTAAAATGTTCATGGAACATGAAAACAGACATGCCTATAATATCATGGAAAGTAAAGGTTATGTGAGCAATATTTACTCTGTTGTAAAAGAGGATCGATCTCCATTAAAAGAACAATTTGAAATAATTTTGAATGATAATTGGTCTAAAAAATCCCCTACACAGATCTTTGAAGCATTTTCATTACTAGGAATATACGCAAACAGAAATAGTGTGTGTATTTCAAACAAAATATTTGATTCATTTATAGACTATCTTACAGAAAACATTAAACATGCTACGGATCAAGAGCTAAAGAATTTATTTTATTCTTTATTAAAGTGGCCTGAAACTGAATCGATTCGGACAAGAAATTACATTGAAGTTTGGGTTGCACTGGATGATGCATGTTTAAACAGATTAAAAGGGTGGTCTTTTGATGAATCACTTTCCTTTTTAGCTTTATTTTATATGTTGAATGTTACTAGAGTAAGTGATTTTTCTTTAAAAGCTTTGAATAAATTATCATCAAAATCAAAACAATTAACACCTGGGCAGCTAGTGCAAACTGTGTTCTTTGTAGGAGTAATGCGTAAATCACCATTTGACATGCATAATGTAGAACTGCATTTGGATAAACTATTTTCAGAGTTTACACTAGACGAGTTAGCCATTATGTCCATGGGCTTCTTTAAAAGCAAAACACCAATACGCAATTCTGATTTAATAAACAAAATGATATCTAAAGTTCTTGAGAACTCGAAAGTAATTCATGAAGTTTCATTAGCTGCACTATTAAAAATCATTAGGTATTCATTGAAAATGAACTCTGATAATTTAATAGATAAATTGCTGGACACATTACAATATGAAATACCTAGATTGTCAACAATGTGTAATGTTCATTTGGCATTGGTTGGTATGGCAACATTAACATTGCATAAGGATTGTTTGGAGAAGATTGCAGAATCTACTATTGCGAATATTACTAAGACTCGACTGAAAGACATGGAGAGATTAGTACTAACATATGGGACATTTAATTTTATACCAGATACAAAAGAAAACTTAATAGAAAAGATTTTAGAAGAGTTGAGAAAGCCTGAACGAACAAATGAAATACAAAAACATGGTAGATCATTTGCATGTTGCATTGCTTACCTAGGCCATTTAGGAATATATCCTGTTGATTTAATGAGTAAAGTTCTTAGTAAAGAATTTTTGATAAAGACCTATGGCAAACAAGTATTAACATATGGCAGAGAAGTGTTATCCATACATAACACTGCTTTATTATTTTGCTCAGAGGCTGAAATGAATCGTCTCACTGATAAACAAGCTATAGTACTAGCTAAAAAGTATACAGACTTTGTACCATGTGACAGTTACAGTAAGCATTATAACAATAGTGAAAAAATGGTGCTTGATGTCATAAGGACTCTAAAAGATAGTAGAGGTGGTGAGGATTATGTTGTAGGTGACCATATTGTTACCCATCATCAAAAAGGAGGTATGTTTCTAAATAGAAATCTATTCTATTACATTCTATTAATATACAATATATGAAGGTACTCTTTTCCAAATCAAAGGCTGCTTAAAGCCAAAGCTTTTAAATAAAGCTAGGCTTATTTCAGTTGCACAAAAATTTTATGACACCAGGGTATTTGACCATATTACCACAGTTTAGAACGCTGTACGTATTGTCTTCCATCTGAAGAAATTAAATTAACCTTCGTCTCGTCAGCCGGGTGCCGTCCTACGTTTCTACGTCCAGTTCTTGGTCGTCATGTCGGACCTTGTGTGACCATCGTCCGTCGTTATGCTTTGCTACGTCGGTTAGTCTTGTACGCCTGCGAATTTCGGCATTTCTTATTCGGTCCCGAAGATCCCTAGTATCGCGCGTTCCATGGATCTTTGTGTCATCTGCAAGCGATGTACTTACAATTTGTTTCGTAAGAGTCCACGTTTCAGCACCATATGTCAAAGTTGGGAGAACACACTGATCGAACACCTGGCGTAATGGAGGCACCTGGAGTCATAAAGGAAATTTTCCTTTTAATATTCTGTCTAGTTTACCAAATGCAGCCCACCCCAGCCCAACTCGACGGTTCATCTCTTTTTGATGAGTAGCTTTCTGAAGTCTGAGAGCCTGTCCAAGATATCAGTACTCCGCCACGATGTCAATACGGTTACCATTCACAAGGATGTACTCCATAGCTGTGGTTTGGTTGCACATAATCTTTGTTTTAAGCCGTTTTCGAGGGAGACTGCTTACAAGTTCTCCAGTACGTACTCTAGTTCTTTAAGTGTTTCAGCAAAAACAATGAGCTTATATTGTTCCTAATATATTACAACTTGCGCGCTTCTGTGTTCTACCTGTGCTGCTTTTGATGTATTGGAGCCTTAAGTGTCGTTCTGAATACAATCCTCAATATTCAGTACTAATGTTATTTTTCAGATGCTATTGTATGCAACGATGACAGTGGATCACCAGTTCCAGTGAAGGAACATTTTAGCCCATCGAAATTCGGTCTTCTGAGAAGACCACCAGACAATAACAGTTGGGTTGCACTCGTGATTGCTACCAGAAACGGTTTAATTCATAACTCGTACGAACCAACAGGACCATACCTAGCAAAAATAAGAGAAATCGAAACGTTAGGCTTTTCTGCTGCATTGGTAAGTATATCGATTGTGAATTGTAGATGAGTACATGAATACCATAATCTCTAAATCCATTTAATGGAACTTTACTTATCATCACATTAATATTATAAATGCGAAGTTTGTGTGATGTGTGTATGTATGTTTGTTGCTTCTTCACGCTCTACAACGGATGAATGGATTTGGATCAAATTCGGCATACAGATAGTTTATAACCTGGATTAACGCATAGGATACTTTTTATCCCGATATTCCCACGGGAACGGGAACCACGCTGGTGAAATTGCGGGCGACCGCTAGTTTTAAATAAAAATCCACAATCTTCTATTTAGTAACATTTTCTTTACTTTAAATACAGTTTAAGTATTTAAACTTTATAATTTTACTCAATAACGTTGAAGCCAAGTTTTATTTTCGTAATTCATTGATCAGTTATTTGCCGTGTGGTGTCGGACGCAAAGAATAGCACCAACCCATCTCTTTCTGTGGGTGTCGTAAAAGACGACTAAGGGAGTTTAAGACCCCGTGCATAGCGAAAAGCACCCTGGGTCACCCGCGCGGTGGCGGGTAAGCCACCACTAGAATTTCCACGGTGGATTGGTGTCAGGCAGGCGGCTGGCCGTAAATACTTTGGTCAAATCCTTAGCAAAGGTGTACGAGGAAAAAACGGACATTTTGCGCCGACCCCAAGTAATATGGGACCAGGGCAGGAAGAAGAAGATCAGTTATTTGGCTGAAGAAGACTGAAATATAACTTGTCATATTACCTACGTTTAAAGTGGTTTAGTATCACGGCCCTACCCGTACTACGGTATAATAATACCCGGTTCTTGCCGCCATGGCATCTGGTGGGTTACTCTTGAAACACAATTGCAATAATCAATTTCCAATCCCGAATCTAAAAAATTCATATGGCACTCTTAAAAGCTATAATAGCGCTACATTGGAATTAAATTGCGTGGAAATTGAGTGAACAAATTATTAACGAGATGGGGCGTTCCGAAATTGCGAAACTTATCCCAATATCGATAAATATTAATCGCATTGGAATTGTATTGAGATTGAGTTTGCGTCAAGAGTAGCCTACCTGATGACCTGATGATTGATATAATATTTTTTTTTTAATTTTAAAATATTTCTTTTTCAGGTAATAGCATCAAAGTTCAGTTCATTGGAGACAAGAGAAGCAAAAGCGAATTATTTAAATAATTTAATTATAGATGCAATAAAAAGTAAATCTAAGTAAAAGATAACAGTGTAAAAACTACAAATACATTAAATTATTTAAAATTAAATTGTGCATTAAAAATGTTATAATTTTATTTTAATTGACACCTTTAATTTCACAGTAGGATAGTAAGTAGCACCAGTGATCGTCATTTCTTTTTATTAATCATAAAAATAGGTCAGCATCTGATTTTAGTCTTCAGCAACAATTAAATATAGATCACCTATTCGCTCGATTATTTAGGTTCATCGCTCGCTGATGAACAGCTCCCACATTGCACCCAATGTTCGGATTGGTCCCAACAGCCAAAATATTTTGGTTTTAAATAAAACAGATCATTATTTTCAATACGTCCAAGTCCTGGGATAGGTATAGGACGCTGTTGGTCTTCTGTCTCTCTATTTGTTCCCAAATAAACATATTTATCAGTCCACCGTCTACGTGTCTGTAATGTTTTTAATTATCAATAGGTAATCATTATAATTCATATCACATAATTAAGATGATAGATCAATAACGACTTAAAAACTTTACATATTCTCATTCTGTGCGTAAACAAAAAGCGAGATAATTTCTGAGCACGATGACGGATAATGTTAATGGTATTAGCAAAAGTTAACATAAAAAAATTATTAGTCCGCCATCTTGGGTGTGCCGCCATCTTGGATATAGAATGACGTCACACAATTTACCGTGAATTGTCATCCGAACTGAACATGTACTTATACAAAATTTCAGCTCAATCGGTTGAAGATATCTGCTTCAAAATTGAGTTGCAAGATTCCACCCGAACAAATATACATACCTACCTACATACAAACATACAGTGCAAGTTAAATAAAAAAAACAAACCATAGATGATGACTCTGTTAAACATTGAGCATCACTTTTATGTTTTGTAAATGGCCACATTTTGATTTCGTCATTTAACTCAAAAACGTAGAAGCACCACAGTTTCCATATTATCTTAAAATAAAATTAGATTTTAGCCTATACACTATATAAGGCATTCATAATTGAATTATAATCCTCGCTACAATCCATGGGTAGGTATAGTTGAATCAGCTCGCTTGCCAAATGTGGGTCGGTGATCGATCATCATAATCGATCCATAAACCCGGAAGGCTATGCATCGTGAAATCTGAAACAAAATGTAATTTTGCCCGACCTAGGATTGAACCCGCTACCCGCTACAGCTACCCGCTACCTGGCTATGCTACTCGATCGTAGAGACGTATCAAAATAAAATTGACGGGTATAGTATATTAAATAGATATAATAATTATGTATATGACTAGTATAATAGAATAAGTTTTGATTCTATTTGAATCGATTGTGCAATTATACACTAATCAAAATATGTAGAAGAAACCTATAAGAACATCGATATGTTAACTGCGTTATCTTAAGTATTTTTTGTTGAAGTCTTGTTTTTGACCAAGAACTATTAGTGCATAAATGAATAACGGCAATCCGACAACAATTTAATCCCTAAGCAATGGTTGTATTATGGCCTTAGATAATAAAGTACCAATATAAACTTAATATCAAAGTGATGATAAACTATTGGTAGATTTGCCCCTTGCAAGATTCAAACCCGCAACCGCTTGTTTAATAGCATGAGACTGGCTAACCACTAACAAACAAAATAGTTAAACTCTTTAATTCCTTACCTTCTTTTTATTCAACTCACCCAATTCAAAATATTTCGTAATTATTTTAAGGTAACATACTTTTAAACATTGCCTGCGACTGTTTTTAAATACGGTTAATTTCACATCGGAAAGTGGATACAATTGTAGTGGTTTATGTGGCACCCCACTTTGTAACGACATATTGATTAAAATGTTTTCTGGTGTTAATGCTGAAAATATAACACATTTTACAATCACCTTTTTTCAAATGATAATTTTATCATACTTAAAATACTTTATTTTTCCATGGTAAAAAAAGAATGTGGTACCTATACCTAGTCGTGCCGTAAATTCCGTCCCTCATATAAACATGTCTAGTGTAAAGAAAAAGAAATTTGAGAATTTTTAAAAGAATGTATTTTAAACGTTTGACTGTGGTTGAAATATCCATTGTTTACCAGCAAATACAGTGTTACTTAGTGGCTTAACTACCTTCTCTGAAACATCGCTTTGGTATTTAATTGCTCGTGTCTTCAGCCCTTGTTCACAAAAATGGAGCTTTGTCACCCCTTCGTATGACACGCCCCACCAAACCATCACAGATGCTGGATGGTGGCCTTTCGACCTTTGGAATTATCTCGGTAGCTTCTTGGGAGCTGTGTGCATAGACCCTGTCGTTTTGACGATTAAATTTCTCTTCAACCGTGAAAATTTTCTCATCAGTAAAAATAATTTTCTGATGACCACCATCTGCGTGTCTTTGCAACACTTTCTTCGCTCTCGTAGTTCGTTTGAAACGAAGGGCTGCAGTCAACAGCTGACCTGTCCTCCTTCGATAAGCCCTAAGCTTAAGGTCTTCTTTTATGATACGAGACATAGACCTAGGGGAAATTTTCATTTCCCTAGCCATGATTTTCTGATCGGGTTTCTTCGGATTCTCTCTCTGACGGCTTTGATAGCTGCTGGTGTCCTTGTTGTTCGAGGTCGACCGGCCCTTGGCCTATGCCTATCATTGACAGAAGAAAACTCATTGTAACGCTTGATGGTCCGATAAACAAATTTCTGCGTTATTTTCAATGGTTTTAACAAGTTGAAAATCTCGACTGATGTTTTGTTACATTTGTGTAAGGCAATCACTGCGATTCGTTTCTCTGTGATACCCCACTCCATGTTTACACAGCTATGTGTTATATCGAAATGAATAGTATAAAACTTACTTATTATAATGACATCAAATAATAGTAATACCTTCATATTACTTTTTTTTAAATACCCTCGTATAAGTTGGGACAGAACTTATGGCAAGACTAGGTAGGTACCTAGTCTTGCCTAAATTAATTGCCTTAATCTAAAACATGGACCATTTTTGGGTCAGTATTACACCTCTGTTCAAAATATCTAAAATCAAAATACCTAATGGTTGTTTCACTTAAATTCAAAATACCAAAAGTTTAAAATAGTTTAGTTTGGATGATTTTGAGCGTAGTGCGTAGTGCGCCTCTAACTTAGGTCTTGGTTTTGATCAAGTGAGATGAATACCAAGTGTATTCCCGTAAAAAATATACAAATACAAGGCTTTATTTTTATATCTAGATATTTCGGTAGACAAGCCTTGAACATTTTTCAATCACTTCTTTCTTACTTAAGTCTGGCTGTCTGATAGAGATAGCTTCAAAGCGCCGATAAGGGCTAATTTTAACATTGTATTTGTTCTCCGTTTGTTCAAAGTGGTGTTGTAATATGTAAACTATCTTCTTTCTATGGTTGTGCAACACAAAAAACTACCTTAGGTCCTAAATTAACACATTCTAAATTATTACTATAATAAAATGATTCTGCTTTAGAAGAACTGCGCCTTATGGACGTTCATCACCACAATGCATAAAAGCGGTATTGCGGGTATAAATCAGTAGATTGCAGTAATTGTACGCCAATTTAGGTAGGAGTGAAGTGAAATGTACCGTCGAGGTAGACATCGAGGTAATGAATGACCATCGAGGTAACGTCATTCGAACTAGAGTATCAGTGCAGAGGAGCTGTGAGATACAAAATCTCATTAGTAATATGCCTACATATCTTCTCTGCACATGTCCCTTTTGTTAGAAACAGGATCTAAGTCTCCCAAATAACTGGTATCCTTTAGAACTAACTAAGATGTAATTAATCAGCTTATTTGAAAGAGTTGCTTTAAACTTTAGAGTAGGTAAATAGCTAACCAAGATTCGTAGAACTGATACGATCTCCCCTTCTCGTAGTTTCTAGAAATGGACTTGAAACAAGTATTCTATTCTGATAATTATAGTTCTGTGTTAATCCGTAAGACATGCTTCGCTTTTATGAGACAAATAGGAGTAATCGAGTAAATCAGAAACAGTATTAAAGGTAGGTATTCCAAGCAAAGGAACATTCTGTGCTGTTTTTCATTAAGTCAAGTTCGTGTCATATGTCATGTCTCTACCAAGCCATATTATTGCATTCTCTTTGCAGAAAACAGCCACCTTAGTATTTTTTTTGTGCTGAGGTAAAAATGCTATGTCATTGTAACAATAAAACCATCCTACAAACCTAGCTACGCTAAGGAACTATCGCAGCAGTGGCACCACCGGTGGCGTAGCGTAGTAGGGGCGGCAGGGGCGGCAAAATTTCACAATAAATAATAAAAATATTTGAACCATTTCATATTTTTATCGCAATTACAAATTCGGACCGATTGAAAAGAGCACGGAATTTTTCATTACTTATTCTGTGACGAATTCGGGGAATCCCCTTTCTTTGAATGATTTTTTGTAGCGGCAACTGCTGGCAACACCGTCTATACTGACTTGCGGGGATTCCCCGTATTTTGTTTCGTGCTTGGATTGTTTATGACTAATAATCAGCGAGAATGACTTCTATTACATTATATGTAAAAAATCCTGTCCGATCCGTTAAGGTGGTACTAGGTATCGAGATTCAGTTCTATTTATGTAATAATTTAAAAAAAAAATAAGTCAAACACAAATTACCCCGATAAAAATTTTGTTAAATGACAAAACTTACATGGCAATACTTTGTCGGCACTTTGGTAGGGACAGGGTAGGACCTTTGGCGCCGCCGCCATTGATGGAAAGTGTGGTCACATTAATAATATTAGCTTGATTTAGGGGTAATTTAAGCAATTTCGGTGCAAAAAAGCTTGCGTTTTAAATTACGATAACTCTTTTATTTTCATGAATAACATTTTTTTTTTGTTATTGTTATTTGTATGCCTATGGACCCCTTTGCGATCAGACAGGGTATTTTTACAAATTGTAAATTGTATAGGTATTAAGTTCAATATTGTTTATTAACGCCTGCATTTTATTTACAGTTGTTGAAACCACAAGTGCGGTCGGCCTTTGTGTGTGCCAGTGTGCATGGCCGCATACGCCCCGCGCGCACACATTAACACCATGCATGTACACGTCTAAACACAAACAAAGGCAAGTAAAATAATTTTTGTAATAATAAACGTGATTGTAAAACTTAGATTAACCTTTTTATTTAAAATCTAACCTGTACTTATAGTGTAAAATAATGATGACTGTTCTTGCCGAAAAATTCTCTAGAATTAATGTATGTAATGTATAGTATGCATTAAATTAAAACACCTAAATAAGATGGCGGCAAAATTGTCTTCCGCCCCGGGCGGCGACACCCACGCTACGCCACTGGGCACCACAAAGCTATAGATGTGGCTGGATGATGATGTGAGACCAGTGTTCGACACAGTAAATAAAATAATTTTCATTTAAATTTTGTAACTAGCGAATTTTGTCAAATGTTTGTAAATTAGGTATCTTAAAATCTCACAATATCTTTTAATACAGGGCCGTTAGCGGCGATTTAAAAATATAAATGTTATAATATATAATTTTATCTATGGTTTGTTGCTGCTTCTTATTCGATTTTAAATATTTAAAAGTAAAGTTTGGAATGTATTCAAAATGTTTCATGGGATTGTCAAAAGGAAAAATGTATCAGTATTAAGTAGGTATAGGTCGCGCCAAACTTCGAGTCCCTTCTGAAGTTGGCGCGATTCGCGTCGCAGTAGTAAAACATAGGCGTTAGTAAGGCGAAAGCGGGGACGAGCGGTAGGGCCTGACTGTACAGCTGCGCAATAGCGGTGCCAGATTAGGCGAATTTCGCCATTTAGGCTACCTTGAGGGGTCAAATGGCGACCAAAAAATCCAATCGGCTACCAGTAGCCATTTAGGCTACCTAGACAAAAAGAACGGCCTATTTAGGCTACTACAGGTGACCCCAAATTTATTAAATAATTTCTTGTTGATAAATGTATGCTTGTAAAGGAACGTAATATGCACGTCCACCGTTCTTTCCATGCATGCTGCTTGCTTTCATATTGCATTTACTATTTGTAGGAGTGAGACAGAGCACAAACGCGCATGATAACGAGAAAAAAATCTTTCTACTATTCTACTTAAATGATATAGTATCTCTGAGTAGTCTGTGTATGTATACTACTACCCGCTACCCGGACAAATTAAGTGGTATTTTGCTGTGATGCAATTGCCTATAGCACCGCAATGAGACGTAACGAATCCAGGTGTCAATTTAATTCGTCCGGGTAGTAACAATAAAATTGAATGAACTGGCGGGCGGCGGCGCGTGGATTTATATAGTGCTAGTTTCATATATGTAAAAAAAAATGTTTCCCACACTCACACCAATTATCTAGTCCCAAGAAAAGCTTCCTTAAGAAATTCAATAAATGGTTAACTAAACAACGGATAAAAAAAAAAGATAAAAGTTTGTTATTGTTTATTGCGTGAAGGTTTTGTGTTGTTTGATCTGATCAAAGGTTCTAATGGGTAAACACGGTAAAAATGCGAAACACTATCGCAATGAATAGGAGAGAATTCCTTTACTTGTCAAAATAAAAAATATTAGGCGATTTAGGCCATTCGGTAGGCAAAATTAGGCGAATTGAGTTAGCTCATATCTGGCAACCCTGGTTTTTGGAACCTGTCATTGTTTGACAGCGGGCGGGTTTTTAACATCAGACGGTCAAGATGACATTGACTTTTATTTTGGCGTATAATGTCAATGTCATTTAATGTCAATCAAATAAAACTAATTCAAAAAATACGAAATGCAAAGATTTCTTGTCGTAGTATTCAAATCATAAAATAAAATAATGGTTAGCATAGAATTAGACATATGGCGAGGAGAGTGGGGTTTAGCTTCAATTGATTTGGAATGCTTAAAAGTTTTGGTAAGTCTTTTTACATAACCTCAAAACAGTATATACTGCCGGCTCTCCGCTATTTTACTAATTTATAGACTTTTCACAGACTTATATGAAATTTATCGGAGTGCCAGTACGAGTTCGTGAGGCGAACAATCCATTTTTTACACCAAAAGGCCAGCTCCCTGTAATGAGGGATGGACGCAAAGTCCTTACAAATTTCGAAGAAGTTGTTGAACATTTGAAATCATTGGTAAGTTTCTATACATTTTACGTACGCAATGGTATATTGGGGTCTGTGCTTATATAAACATGATTGATTATCATCATCTGTGATACACCTACACCCACTGCTGAACTGCTGGCTTATAGCCATTCCACATAAAAAGACTGACTGACGAAGGAAAATTAATTGACCAAATCTTGATCAAATGTAATCAATAAGAGTTTTTGTATTCATAATTACCCTTGAATGTGAATCTCACATTATATTTATTTACTTATAATTAATTTGTTAAGTTACTTAAATTATATTGCTGAGTTGTTAACTAGGTACTTTTCATATACCACTACCAATTCACAGCACTACAGCACTGATGTCCATCTGAACACTAAGCAGGCAGCTGAGGCTAGTGCTTTCACACAATACCTGGGAGATAAGCTCTACCCAGCCTACCAGTATGCATGGTGGGTGGATGAAAAGAACTACAGTGAACTGACACGGCCAACATATGCCAAGGCCTTAAGGATTCCATTCAACTTTTACTACCCTTCAAGGTATCAAAATGCTGCAAAGGAAATGATTGATGCCTTATATGGGGAGCATACAGATCTTAGGGAAATTGAAAAGACAGTGAGTAGATAACAATTTTACAACTTAATAAGAGAATAATAATTATAATAATAAGTCCTCTATCCAGTTTTTTTTTGTTTTTTTGTAATTTTATAAAATGTTGGTAAAACTTTACAACCGCATATCCAAAATTGGGGGGTTTGGGGGAGGGAGCCCCCTTACTACTCCCCCCCTAGGAGTTGCATAGTTTCAGAGATAAGCAATAAAGAAATTTTGAGGTTATGAATCTATAAAAGTTACATTGTTATACGTTTAAGTAAAGAATTTGCTTCCTTTGCTTCTGTGGCTCTATAAACTCATTCATCATCATCATCTCAGCCAAAAGACGTCCACTGCTGGACAAAGGCCTCCCCCAAGGATCTCCACAACGACCGGTTTTGTGCTGCTCGCATCCAGCGGCTTCCCGCGACCTTCACCAGATCGTCGGTCCACCTTGTTGGAGGCCTGCCCACACTGCGCTTTCCGGTACGCGGTCGCCACTCGAGGACTGTTCCGCCCCAGCGGCCATCAGTCCTGCGAGCAATGTGCCCTGCCCACTGCCACTTGAGCTTAGCAACTCTTCGGGCTATGTCGGTTACCTTTGTTCTTCTGCGGATCTCCTCATTTTTGATTCGATCTCGCAGAGAAACCCCGAGCATAGCCCTCTCCATTGCTCTTTGAGTGACCTTGAGCCTTCTGATAAGGCCCATAGTGAGCGACCACGTCTCAGTCCCGTATGTCATCACTGGCAACACATGTCATCACTGGCAACACTCAAACACGGCTGGAAAACTTATTACCTTTGCTTGAACACAACTAACAAGTACAACAAAAATCAAACCTGTCAAAATTGAGTCCATCAGGGTGAAAATATATTGATTTTCATAATTTTTTTTCAAAGAAACTACAAATCTCCTAAGTGTGAAACTTTGCACAAATCACTTCTTTAATATAGATTTTTTAATAAAAAAATATTACGGACATCCAACCCTGGTTACACGATTGTACAGATTAGCCAAAATGTCTCTTAGTTCACTGTTCGTTTTGGCAAAGACCTACCCATCATAAGTGTAACATTCATTACTTATAGTATGTTTTTATGTTATTGTAATTTGTACTTTGCAGATATACACAGAAGCAGAGAAGTGCCTTAAAACGTTGTCTGATCGACTTGGAGAGAGTGAATATTTCTTTGGCAACAGACCTTCATCATTTGATGCTACTGTCTTTGCATACCTCGCCCCATTAGTGAAGGCACCATTCCCTAATGCAACATTATCAAACTACCTCAAAGGCATTGCTAATCTAACAAGATTTGTTGCCAGAATCAATCAGAAAAACTTTAGGCATGTTACAGATGGTAAATATAATTGATTTGAACTTTAAGCTAATGTTTATTTTGACTATTCATGTATCATGGTAAAAGTGTACATGCCATCAAGCATTAATGCAATTTTTTGTTATAACGACTACAATCCTTAAAAGAGTAGAAAGAAAATTTTTCAAATTACCTAGAAGAGATCTTTTGTAGATAAATCTTTCTATTACTTATAGTCTTTGTAATAATGTGATGTAGCAATAATGAATTTTAACTCTTTAAGCAAGCATAGCTTTTATTTTTATACAGTCAGGTATAATATAATTTATGTTCTGTTTCCATTTTCAGAGTACAACAGACTAAACGCCAAAAAACACTCAACAGGAACACAGTCGGAGAGAGAGGCAGCAAATTTCCCAAACCAAACTCGGAATAAAATACTTGCTGCCATATTTGCAGCTATCGCTATGACAGGCTATGCCATTGCCAACGGGATGTTTCAAGTGAGTATTGTCAAGTTGTTTGCTTAAATTTTGTTGTCTTGCTGTTTGCATTCCATTATGCCTGGTGTAGTGAGAAGAAAAATAATTGTTTATCTATAGTATAATTGTGGTTTATCAAGTAGTTGGTGTGTCAAGTGTCTAAAATGCATGTGAATGTAGTAATATTTTTTTATAATGCTTGAGTTTTGATTTTGTTTTTGTTTGCTTAAGTTTGATTTTTCAAAAGATTCGTTTTCACCATTCGTTTACTAAATATTCTAACATCGAAGATCTTCTCTATTTTGCTTTTATATTTACCACATGTACCTATGCTATAAATAGTAATAGTTTAATGGAATTACTTATACAGAAAATGTATAAATTATTTGACTCTACACTACTACTAGGTACTGCAAATCTTTAAATGAAGCATTTATTACTAAAATTTTTTTATTAAATAATATATAACATTTTTGCCGATAACATAGCACTCTCGTTAAAGAAAGCGCCACATATAGTTTTTCAATTCACTCACCAGCAATTTTATTAAGAATGCATCGTTCGTTCATTCTCACAAGTCTCACGTGCGCTTGTTTTGTGCAGGACTTGAAAGATTTCGAACAATCCGGATACAACGAGATGTTTGAGAATGAGGAGGACGACGACTGACGCGCCCGCGCCGCGCCCGCCGGGACGCGCCCCCTTACTAGTTGCTCGGGAGTGCTCAGACATTTTATTTGTGGAGATCTAAATATATATATCTATATATTATACTGATTATTCGTTATACATCGGCCGCAAAGTGATTTAAACTGGCACCCTAACTGAACGAAATAAACTATGGACTTGTCATTATCATAGCATAGTCTACTTTTTCTTGAAATGTTATTAAAGGTTTACATCGAACCTTGTGCAGTTAAATATTATGTCACTTCATGGCGTATGTAAAACGAATACAGTTTCAGAATGCATTACTTAATGATGTCGATACTATTTTCGATTGGCTGAAAAATATAAGTTGTTAAATGTTTTTATGATAATATTGACTAGAAGAGTTGTTCTGTGCTCAAAGTGTTAAGTTGATGTAAGGTTTAGTTTGCATTTATCTTTACATTACCATACACTAATTAAATTAGAATATTATAGTGACATGTTTCGTAAAAAAATTGATTATGTACTTAACATTTCATCATAATTCTTTGTTAACCACCATATGTCTTTAAAATGATCTATGTATTATTTTATATTAAAATAGATTGCACATGTACACGTGGTATTCAAAGTACAACTGATTATAACCAGAACTATGCTTTGCAGTTACTATTTTTGGGTTACAAAGTGAGCCAGCCTTTCCACATAAATACACGGTAGTCTAGCCTGAGTAGCGTATCATTGGTGATTTGAAGTAGTTATAGTGACTGTGTTCCTATGCCATTGAAGATTGTTTTCCTTGACGGGACCAAGTTTAAGTAGCTTCTAGCACATATTTTATTAGTATCGGTATTTTGTTCGTATCATCATAAATAATCCAGTACAATTATTTTAAACCGTGCTTAATAGCCTGGAATAGATAAACGTAAGCACGCTTGTCAACGCACATGGGATACGCTTTAGAGGTTTTACTGGAAAAGGAAAAGGTCTATGTGCTTACGTAAGAACTGTTTTTGTTTGCGCGCGGAGTGTGGATTTGTCTGACTCTGGTAACACCTGGTAGTAACTCAATTGACTTCAGGGTAAATCGTAGTGTATAATACATACATGCATTTAGATGTAACATAATTATTGTTATTAATATATACTGCTGCTTTGCCACTGTTTGGTAAGTGTATGGTCTGTATCTAGAACCCATATCGTACTCATACATATATTGTACGACAAACAAAAGTTATGGACAAACTGCTTGTTATTTATCAGACAGTGGCGAAACTAGCCCTTAGTTTGATACAATTAGAGTACATAGTTGCTAAATAGTCGTGATGCGTTTGTTATAGTTAGTGCATTTTTGTTCTATGAACGAGGAATTGTTAGTTGTTTTATTTATTCAGTGGTGTATTAAATGCTTTTGTGGTATGTTACAAGTCTCTTTTATTTTTAAATCTCTTAACAAAGATTTTTTGGATAGTGATGGTATATTTAGCTACGACAACAGTATATGACTGAAAAAAATATTTTTAAGTTAATTAGTATTATTCACGCCCTCTGGACCCTATTATAGGCCCTCTAGAGTCTAGACTGTTCATTGTTCTGTCGCTGGCTAACGTTACCGGCTGTTTTCTTTTCGTTTTGTTCCTAACACGTTTATTTTACGGTTGCAGTCTTACAGTATGCCATGCTGTAGTAGGTAGAGACGTTTATACCGTAATGTGTTCATATTATGCCAATATTTTGAAATGAAATGAAATGAAAACAAATTTATTTGGGAGAGGACAGTTGAAACATACAGATAAAAAAGGAAAAAAAAGCATAGGAGAGTCCCAAAAGGGCTCCGGATTTTTTAATGTTGTAGAGACATTTTTACTTATAAATATAATTTTATATAAATCGGTAAACCGTCCAAGCTAGCTATAAAGAAAGTTAGTAACCTCTTAAGCTTTTCTCTTAGAATACCAGCCAGATTGAGAGGAAGATCTATCTAGAGATGGTCCAACCAGAGGTTTCGGATCACCCAAGTAGCAGGTGATGGGATTGTTTGTATTAGCCTTTTAACATCCTACGTATACCGGCTAGCGAGCCTTATTGTGTATTGAAATAGTGTTATCGTTTGACAGCGTTGGGCCGTATGGAGCTGGCAGAGGACCATGTTGATGAACCGCCTGCGCATCGCCAAGAAACACTTCGACAAACTAAGGACCGCGAAGACGCCGCCGACTAAGGCAATAAAAGATGAGAAGCCGGCATAATAATATAAAATGATGCGATGTTAAACTTATGATTATGTCTGCATTGTCTTATTACTCGGTAATAGCTGGTCAGAGTAGGGCCTTCATTCTGCTATTTTCAAGCGTCCATAGTCGTGTCTCAATAATCAGTTTTGATTTGAAGTTGAAGCCCTGTGCGTATGGTCCGCGGACAGATCGTCCGTACGGACCTGATAGCGGTGACACGTGAGACGGTACAACTTTGATTTAGGCCTCTTCTTCACCGAATTGGTATGTTTTCGTTTCGGTACCGCCTCTGCACCGAATCTGTACAGAGCGGCCGGCCTCCCCCGTCTTACCCCCGCCAGCTCCGCCGCGCGCCTCACTCACAACACCAGTCATGTTGACGCGACTGTACAATAATATACCGTACCTACCGAAAACATCCAGAGCCTGTCAGGAAATGTTTACAGCAGAAAATCTATACAGATTCGGTGCAGAGGCGGTACCGAAATGAAAACGTACCGATCCGGTGAGGAAGAGGCCTTACCGCGACACAGACGCCCCACAGGCGGACCGTTCATCGCGGCGCCGACTGTAGTAGCCCTTGAGGGAAGAGTGAGATTTTATTTTGGCGCACTTTGGTCGTCGCTTTTCACATTACCTATCCGAACTCCTCGATGAGCTCGAGGAGCTCGAGGAGCTCGATGGCGCAGTGGTCAACGCGCCCGGTCTGCGAGTGCTGAGGTTAAGCAACTTTCGCAAAGGCCGGTCATCGGATGGGTGACCAAAAATTTATCATCTCGAGCTCCTCCGTGCTTCGGAAGGCACGTTAAGCCGTTGGTCCCGGCTGCATTAGCAGTTGTTAACAACCACCAATCCGCACTGGGCCCGCGTGGTGGTTCATGGCCCGTTCTCCCTATCCATCCATAGGGAAGGCTCGTGCCCCAGCAGTGGGGACATAAATGAGCTGATGATGATGATGATGATGATCCGAACTCCGGTGTCGGTGTCGTCCGTCATGTCGTTTTTCGCATTTGGCATTTTGGCGTCTCTTGCCACCGGGCGCCTAGAGCGACTAATCCACTTGCTCTACCCTAGCGCCCGCGCAGGGTGACTAGTGAGTTTCATTCGCCATTCGATCAGGTTAACGAAAATGAAAATGAGTATGGGATTGAAGCAGCGCTTCCTGGCGACATACAAGAGGAGTTAAAATTTTGCCTCACATTCATTTTCGTAAATGTAATCAAATGGATGATGATGATAGTGAACAAAACTCACGTTAAGCACTCTGGTCCGTCCGTACACCCGTACCCACCCGAAACCAATCTTAGGAAATGTATGTAAGTTATTAGCTCTGAAGGTAGCACGAACGCTATTACGTAATAGCAAAATAATAAAATGAAAAGGAAGGCTTTTCTATTATTTGAGTGCTTGCGTTTTTCCTAGTCAAGTGTGTAAGACTTATTGTCACCCGTTCAAAAATAGTACTTATAAATTAGGAAGTTGTTTGTATAAGACTGAGCTTGTTTGAATTTTTCTATTGGTTTTCAATCTTATCTCATTCACATAAAGTTCAAAATTAGGTGGGAATGTACATCCCACTGCCTGTAGAGTTAAGGGGGTGCAGCGCGGACGCAAAACTGCGAGTTTCAAGTTTCTTTATAATAGCGAGCGAGCGGCGCGTGGCAGTGGTGTGACAACGGCGCACGACTACGAATACGCACGCACACTAATATCTGTACAGAGTAGGCTGGTGATTTAATTAGAGCAATGTTTACTTTCGTAAAATCATAGGCGTTTGGGTAAAAAATAATAAAAGTCTTAATATTTTCATATTCATGTTTTTTAATTGAAAAATAAGACAACAGTGACCTGCGGAATATCAATACAAACATTTTGATGTCGGATCGTTGTTTCATTTGTGCTATATTTACAAAGTTTCTGAAGAAATAAGTTTTTAGATAGCATTATTTTACGTATTGTTTATGCAGTTTCTGGGTATTTGTTTCAAATTCCAAGACAACCACGACCTTGTGAAAGGATCAAGCTAACCTACACTAGTCCTTTTAATGTATAAGACCTATTCAGCGCCTAGCACCAGTGACTTAAAAACACGTAAATTTTCAAATTCCGCGCTGCACCCCCTTAAGGTTTAAAATTTTCAGTAGAATGTGAGTAGCAGGTGTATTAAAAACCTTAACGTGTTTCTAGAATGTGATGTGATGTTCGTGTATGTGCCTATTATAGGTCAGAATTTATATTGATGGTTTGGCTTTAGGATAAAATCTAGGCTTGCGCTTTATTGTTAGGTGAGTGGCTGGCATTAACTGAAGAAACTTTGATACCTACCACCTCAAGAACGACATTCAGGTCTGAGGATTTCTTACCACTATTACTCCACATGTAGTCCCAACAAAATAAAAAAGGTAATTTTAAATATTATTGAAAAGATGACAGTGACAAAGGAACGAAAAGAAGAAGAAACAAAAGTGATTATTTATTTTGTAAAAGAGTATAATTATGTTAAGGGTTGTGTGAAAATAAAAGTATAACATTGATAATATCGCATTTATTTTTCATCTTTGAACATTTTTGCATTTTACGCTGTCAGGTACACTCAACAACAAAATTCCAAGTGGATAACGTTAAATTTAATTTGAAAAGTACGCCTGGATTCGTTTCAAATAGAACTATAGGATATTAAAACGGATACTTTCCATTGTAATGGCACGTAAAATTACCATGGCTTTATACAAAGGAAATTTGTTACAAAAGCATACCTCTCGTTTGTATTTATATTAAAATTATACAATATAACAGTTCGTAAAATTATTAATTACATCAATATAATAATACAATCGACTTAACACTAAACACATTTCAATGATTTACAAGCTAAACGTGTAACAGTCAACAGTCGCGACTCACTTGCTTCAAGGCTTTTAACAAAGTTCATTGTTTAACGATATTCACTGGAAGTTGATTGATTAGGTTATAAGAAATGGGAGACTATTATGGAGACGGGCAATAAACTATACTAACACAGTGATAAACAATATCTGCATACAAAAATACACCAAAAATTTGTTGTCAACAATAATTTAAAAACAGTAAAATTAAAAGCCTGTTGTAAAAGAAAGGGCTATGTATGATTAATGATCTTTTTATAAAATGACAATGCTTCTTATTTGGCACATGTAATTTTTACTGGCAATACCTAGTCAATTTAATATTAGGTTAGGAGAACTATTATTGGTATTACCTTGTATATTTTGGCGAATGAAATGTGTACTTTGTCAATTACAAATATTTTTAAAAAGTTCCAAAATAAATCTATATACATAATAATGACTTGTCCCGACTTACTGATTCATCATCGCCGAGTCGAAACCGCTGAAGCTAATAAGATAAAATTTTGACTGAGGATTAATTGAGTGACGTAACCAGCCACTAAGAAAGGATTTTACGGAAATCAAACCCTAAGGGGGTCAAATAGGTGAAAGCCCGTCAGTTTTGAAGTAAAATACATGAAAATTGGTATTTAGTTTTTTAAAAAGAAATAAAGAATGACTTGTCCCAGGAATTTTGTTTTTTTTTTCTATAAAGGAGTAAAAAAGGGAAGGATTTTTTTGGGAAATCGTTATTTTTAAACTAAGAACTACGACGAAGAAGACAAGTTTTGACTTTTATTAAAAACAATCTCTATTCCATGTGAGCAAAGCCGCGAGCAATGGACTCATTATTTATCGATAGTAAATTTCGCATAACACAGCAAGTGAGTTAAAATAGCGCTAAGTTAAACAATATACAGACATTGAAAAAGATATTGTTAATATTACATACATTATTTTGTCAGCTCTTGTTTGGTTTGCAAAAACTGGTCTTGCAATTATTATATTACTACCAGCTAACCCGGCGGACTTCGTACCGCTTTGACAGTTTCTATGACGACAAAACAAACAAATCGTTAAATAGTTAACGCGTGAAAGCGTATCAAACAAACAAACTTATTTTTTTAAATAATGAGTATCCTATCTATGTCTTTGATTATTACTACTTATTACTTTAGAGAATGTGTACAAAATGTTCAAATAATTTTTAACGCAAATTTTGTTGCGAACAAATTACAAAAACACAAATGTTGAAAAAATTTCCACGAGCAGGATTTGAAATATCATGATGTTCGGTTGAATAGTTTACGCGTGAAAGCGTAACAAACAACAAAAAACAAACAAACAAACAAACTCACTTTCGCATTTATAATATAAGTTAGGATTAGAAGATGTATATAATGGAAATATACATCTTCTAATGGTAATATAATAATTGCAAGGCCAGTTTTTATCAAGGTATTAATCCATGCATACAACACAGAGGCACAATCAGCGTGGGGCTAAGGAAACTAACCGTCACTAGATAAATTAACACATAATAATCAACAGCTGCCTTATTTACAACAAAATTCTCTTATAATTAAATTTTGGTCTTTGTACACGGCTATGTGATTAGCGTAAAGTAACATGATAGGGGGTAATGGTAACAGAACAGAATATTAAAAGTAACCCGACATTCAGATGCTTCTATTCATTTTCTAAGGCATTTAAACATAATTAATGCTGTACAGCCAGCGTCAGAACCGAGTATCCAACGTAGACTGAATAATCCCGAGCGTCTTTAAAAAATAATAAATATAATACTTATAAATTATAAATATATAAAGCTATGACTGCCACAAAACCATGACATTGTTAATTTTAAACTCGGATAATGGTATGTTTAACATCTTATTTCGATCTCTTTTAATCACTGAATTGATCGATACTAATGATTGTAATGACTTATATAAATTCAAAATGATACAGATATCAATTATAATATATAAATACATTTAAATACACTATAGCTAGAGTGCTGTCATTAGATCGAACAGGTTTTGGCGCCCCGCCGGCACTGTCGCGGCACGCTTGCTTCGCTCGCTCGTCTCGCGCTTTGTTTATTTGTTACAGTTCTGACCTAACCGACTTATTTTCCTACTGTATACGGCAGTCAATATAAGGCATATATACCCTAAGGCAGGCATCTAACTTGGCCTATACATAGGTTTCATTTGATAATGGGAATTAAATATTGAGAAATAAGTTACTAGAAAAAAATAAATGGTTACACCAAGATCTCTTAACATACATACATTACATAGTTATTTATAAAAATACCATATCACTATTTTGTTCTATGGAAACAATCAATTCCTTTTCATTCGTTTTTACTATACACACTTACAAAAAACTCACTAAGACGAATTTAAAATGTTAATTTTTATATTAAAACATTTATATAATACTAAAGTAAAAATATATTTACATTCCTTATTAATATCGTGGGATTACTTAAAACTATTTCTACAGACAAGAGCAGATTTGTGAATTCATAATTTGAAATAATCCCCGTTTTCTTGTTTAACAGATAAATCATTATGTATTCTACTAAAGAATTAAACAAAATATATAAATTTTCATTAGCTACACTTCTGTAGCCCACGGTACTTCACAGAGCTTGTGATCGTTGATCTAACTACAGCTACGAGCATCGAGCACTTCAGAATATTGATGTATTAGGTATATATTTAACGAAAAGAAACGACGCGTATGACTTGATCGCAACTTAAGTTCGATGGGCTATTCCGGTTAACGTAAGAACGAGTAATCATTGAAGTTTGGAAAATTGCACTGCAAAACTTACAAGTGAAGTATGAACTTAAGGAAAACAAACCTCTCATCTCCTCAGGGGTAACGCACCTTAACCTCAAGGGTATACAATAAGTAACATAACATACGCACACCCTGAAAGTAGTTTGTTAACCATTTTCATGTATAATTCCTAATAGCATGAAGTAAATTACAATCACCCCTTCCCTGAACAGTCGAAACAAACGAAATTAAAACTTAAGACAAAGCGATAATGTTTTTTTTTAAACATAGACATTGCGTTTTAGTTTAGTCTGAATTTTCCCATAGCCCAAATGGCAAAATCAGCCACCCAGAAACGATTGAGGACGTTTTAAAACAGCAAAATTTAATTCAACCAAGGTGCGACTGTAATTTACTTAATTTTACTAAAAATCCTATATCAAAAATGTTTAATATCGATTCAGCATCCGATTCTCAACAGACTATTATTATTACTACTATTTAATAGCTGGCGATGGCGGTGGTATAGTCGACCATAAAATTGCTTTACCACTTTTGATATAAACTTCAGTTACTATAATTTTTTTAAGGCTGATCGTCAATGATGATAATAACATATCAGTCAATTAGTGTTGCAAGCAAAAATAGACCTTGTTGTTTTATAATATGCAAACAACATTAACTTATAATACCATGCTGGTCCGGGTCGTGAAAGAATGTATAAGCTGGTTAACTTCCCGTGCATGTCCTAAGGGCCAAGGGTTTCAAGATGCTACTTTGTTTATACTAAACGTAGAGTCGGGTCACTGATGGCGAGTATACTACTTACAATTGGGATCAGTCTATCCGAGACCAGAAGAGAGGAAGTGTCGAAGTTCTACTGGGACAAGGAAACTTCGGCAGGCCCCACTAAGATAAGATAAGATACTTAAAATTGGTGATTTCGATGCTCTATCTACCCCTTTTTTGGGAGAAGGACTGTATGTATTAACTTTTAAGGTGGTAAATCAATTAATTGTAGATTATACCTAGTCGGGCGCGTTGAGCAGCGACTGGGAATCGAGTAGCTGGGTAGGGTCGATGGCGGCGGGCGGGGCGAGTGTGGGGGGCGGAGCTCCCGCGCTGAATGGGAAGAACCGGGACACGGCCGGGGGCGGAGACTCCGCCTCCTCCTCGGCGGGCCGCTGTGGGCTTAGTATGGAGAGGGAGTTTAGCTTCTCGTTCAGCCTTTTTATCTGAAATGGTAAGATTCAGTTGTGATATTTGTAAACCGTAACGCGATCTACTGACATCCGTCAACCTATAAGCCTCCTACCAATGTTTTTAGCAACTGCCAAAACAATTTTTTAAATATGTTACAGAAATTCAAGGTTTTAGTTTATTAGTCAAATAAAAAAGGTTAATGTTTTGAAGAACTGTTAGGGTAGCCGTAATTTAGATGAGTTTTCGTAGGAATTTTAATCGTACGAATATGCAGGAAACATTCTTATACAGACACAAGCACGACTAGCTCGCGCTTGAGTCAAAGTCAAAGTCAATATAAATATTTTTTTATTCAGATAACTTTAGAGAAGTGCTTTCAATCGTCCAAACATTTTTTTTACCTACTACCCATTCAGGACGTCTATTTTTTTTAGCTGTGGAGAAGAATTGGTGCAAGGAATTCACAGCTTTAATATAAGTACCGACATTTACAAAATTATATGCCGTTACCAAGTTACATAAGTTTAAAATAACTTAAATATATTTTAAATTAGAAATACCTGTTGGAGTGATTGGAGCATTTTAAACCCATGCTGTTTTGTCTTCAATGTAATCAGATACTTTATAATAAGTTTTTTATAAAGCTTTTCTTTAATGGTAACTTTAAATTTATTACTATTAAGTTTTTGAATATTACTCGGGACTTCATTGTAAAAACGTACACACAGACCTCTAAATGAATTATTTACTTTGTGAAGCCTAGTATAAGGTACCGCTAGTTTGTTTTTATGTCGTTACTTCTATTAAAGCTGTGGAGTTACTTGCGTCCATTTTTCTCCACAGCTAAAAAAATAGACGTCATGAACAGTAGTAGCAGGTAAAAAGTTACGATTGAAAAGGACTTTTCGTAAGTTTATTAGAATAAAATATTTAGACTTTGACTTTGAATGATAGTGTTCGTCGAGTGCCCCGCTGTATGTGTGCCTGGTACCTGCCGCAGCGTGCGCAGCTGGTGCACGAGGTGCTGCACGGGCCCGGCGTGCGGCGCGTCCAGCGGCGCCAGCCAGCGCTCGTAGCACGCCGACCACACCTCCACGCCGCCCACCGACCACGCCGCCTCCAGCAGCGAGAGCCGCGGGGCTGGCGGGGCTGTGGGGACATGTCACGTCACTACGAGAGGTACTGGCGAGACACTGTTCTACTGTCGCATCGATCAGAGCGTCCAGCTGCAGCTACGACGCTGATGGCTGGGCTGAGGGGGGCATATGTGTCGTCACTACGGCATCCTTAGGAGTTACTGGCAACATACTGTCCTACTATTCCACCGATCAGCGCGCGTGCAGCGGTGGCGGCTGGGTTGTGGAAACGAGGACATTACTAGCGCGGACTACACGAGACCATGCTACTTTGGCATCTTTCAGAAGTAGCAGGTTTCTCGTTCCTGCCAATCGTAACGCTTACAGCGGTGGCGAAGGCAGTTGGGTTGTATCAAGGGGACCAAGGTTATTAGGACGGGCTACATGACACCATGCCACTCCGGCATCCTTCTTGACAGGAATTGTCGAGAAACTGTTATTATCCTACCGAATGACACGCCTATATCATAGGCAGATGCTAGGCTGAACTGTACGCATGGCACACCGAAGCTACTGAATGGCATGCTTGAAAAAAACCAATCGAAACTTTAGAATGAATAAACATTACGAGTACACAATATGGAACGAACCCTTCGTTCAATATTCTTCTAATAATTTTTTCGTACATTTAACAAAAAAATAATATAAATTTTAAGACTTAAACATAAGCAGACGATAAATTTACATAAATACTTATACATATTTAAAAATGGAAGAAGAAAAATATTGCTACTAAAACAAAATACTAATCAACCATGAACATGAGAAAATAGTACAAAATTAAAATAGGTATGTAACTTACACAGCTTATGCGGTGGAACGCGTAGGGATGCGCAGGCGTACAGCGGGTTCTCGAACAGCGCCTTGTCCTCGTCCGAGAACTGCTCGCCCCAGTCCCACACCGGCCTCTGGACTAGGTTCTACAAACAATATTCAGTGTTTTTTTACTGGGAAAATATTTGGAAGTCCGAAACCATACGAGATACAGATAAACTGGCTAAGGAACCATCAAGTATTTGGAGTGAAAAATGTTTTGGTCAAGTGTGAGTAGTACATACAAATGAGTGAAATTGATAATTTTTTTAAACGCTGATCGACTCTGTTTCATGTAAGAATCATTTTATTGTAACGGAAGAAAAAATCGGAGCAACAGAAGTTAGTCAAATTGTATGAAATGAAAAGTTCAATTTTCACCTTGACAAGCGCGAGGTCTCTATTCCTCGGACAGTTGAACAGGTATCAAACAGCTGATTATGCGCGACATCCCACAAAATCGCCAGTCACACGTCCGAGTACTGGAAGGCCCCTGGCACGCGCAAACCAAATACAAGAAGGACACTGGCGTTCTTCATTCTTTGCAATACATCGACTGCCTTAATAATAGTTCGTTCTTACATTGGCAAGTGTCTCTATTTTACAGGCAGTTTTTTTTTGTTAACCCAGGGGAAATTATGCTAACGTATTTCACGCTACTCGCATTTAAGAATGCTGATTCACGGGGATCCGGGGCTGATCTTTTATAGGAAGGCCGACTCGGTAACAACCCCTGGGGTTGCCTTTAGCCTGGAGGGCTTTGAAGGCTATCGGACCGAGACGCCTCCCACAGCGGGAGGCGCGGGTGTTTACAGGCAGTTGAACAGGTACGTATAAAAAGACTCTACCTCGCGTTGAACAGGTACGTATAAAAAAACTCTACCTCGCGTTGAACAGGTACGTATAAAAGGACTCTACCTCGCGTTGAACAGGTACGTATAAAAGGACTGCTCGTATCAAAGTGGCGCTGGGTCACAGGAGCAGTTTCATACTGACGTCCAACAACCCGCCTCGACTTACCAATCAGTTGCGTCAAATCAGGGCACCCTCTTTCCCGAGACCTGGGAGGGGAGGCAGAAACTGTCGGAAAGTCCCCACAAAAAGTAGTACTCGGCAATGAAAAACTCATTGCCCTAGTATAAAAAAACTTACCTTGGCAAGTGCGATTGCCCTATCTCTCAGCCAGTTGAACAGGAAGGCATCGAACAGCTGGTTATGCGCGGCGTCCCACAATGTCGCCAGGTATACGTCGGAGTACTGGAAGGCGGGGTGGCACGCGCAGTCTAGAAACAGGAGGAATACTGGCACTGATGTGGCTGTGGCTCCTTTTTCTTTCAAAAGCGGCAGCTGTCTTAACAATAGCGCTAAATTCTTACCTTGGCAAGTGCGAGGACCCCTATCTCTCGAGCAGTTGAACAGGAACGCATCAAAAAGCTGGATGTGCCGGGTACTGGAACGCGGCGGAGTGGCGGCATGCCAGCTGCCACACGCAGTCTAGAAACGAGAGGAACACTACTGCTCTTTTGCGACGGCTAACTTAACGATCAAGTACAGCTCCCACCTTGGCAAGTGCGAGGTCCCTATCCCTCGGGCAGTTGAACAGGAAGGTATCAAACAGCTGGTTGTGCGCGGCGTCCCACAACGTGGCCAGGTATACATCGGAGTACTGGAAGGCGGCGGGGTGGCGGCGCGCCAGCTGCCACGCGCAGTCCAGGAACAGCAGGAACACCGGCGCCGGCGTCGCCGCGGCCACAGTCGGCTCCTTGCTGTCCTTGGGGCTGCCGGGCCGGGGGAGGCCCAGTCTGGGTGAACCGCAATACAAACACAAATTAACTATTATAGACCAACCCCCCGACCGCCTAACTCGATTGCTTTGGCTACGTGTATAGTTTATGACGTCATCCCGTAACGATGACGTAGCGACTTTAAAAGCTCGATGAATATGAAAATAGTTTCAACGACTAAGTCGCAACGATATTGTTACGGCTTTATGTTATGGAAATCGGGTGGCTGTTTGCAGCTTTTGCAGTTTTTTTTGATGACCCTAGTAACTTTAGACCTATTTAGAATTTACCTTTCTTTTTCTCAATAAAGAGTGTGAAAAGGCTATGGTGTATTCGCACTTCAAAAAATACCAACTTTTTTATAGTGACCAATATGGATTTATCAAAGGAAGGTCTACTAGAGATATGATTCAAGTCATTTATAAATAAATTATATATATTATTATAATTATTATAAATATAATTTAGTGGAAACATCGGAAGTAAAAAGACATCTTATTCGAAAAAAGTGTTAAAAAAATCTACGAACGCGATTCGAACCCACACCCATATACCGGGTCAGCTGCACTACCAACTGCTATCGTGGCTCTATCCAACCCGCCAAAACATACTTTGTAAGCCAAAGACGCCTTATTCAATGTCGACAACTACGTCATCAACATCCGATCTTATCAGATATTAAGGGGGGGCAGCGCAAAACTGCGAGTTTCAAGTTTCTTTATGATAGCGAGCGAGCGGCGCGTGGCAGTGGCGTGACAACGGCGCACGACAAGAATACGCACGCACACTAATATCTGTACAGAGTAGGCTGGTGATTTAATTAGAGCAATGTTTACTTTCGTAAAATCATAGGCGTTTGGGTAAAAAATAATAAAAGTCTTAATATTTCATATTCATATTTTTTTATTGAAAAATAAGACAACAGTAGCCTGCGGAATATCAATACAAACATTTTGATGTCGGATCATTGTTTCATTTGTGCTATATTTACAAAGTTTCTAAAGAAATAAGTTTTTAGATATCATTACTTTTACGTATTGTTTATGCAGTTTCTGGGTATTTGTTTCAAATTCCAAGACAACCATGGGCTTGTGAAAGGATCAAGCTAACCTACACTAGTCCTTTTAATGTATATGACCTATTCAGCGCCTAGCACCAGTGACTTATAAACACGTAAATTTTCGAAATTCCGCGCGGCACTTACTTAAAAATTAGTAAAATGAAAATTTGCGTAAAATTACACATTACCATATTCATAAAAGTATAAAGGTATGTCTCAGACAGCTTTATTCAATTGTTTATTTAATAAAGGTATATAAGCCTACCTGTCGCAGAAGGGATGTCCCAGCGCCACCCACTCTTTCTGCACGAGCGACTGGAAGCCCGCCACGCTGCGGCTGGCCGGGTCCAGCATCAGCTGCGCCAGGCACGACACCACCGCCGAGTAGTCCACGCCGTCGCCTGCGCACCACCAACAGGTTTTTTTATATATTAACGGGTAAGCACAGTGCCTTGATCTCACCTGATGTTAAGTGATGATAAGGCCAATGATGGAAGCGCACTTCACCCGGGATCTTCGACTAGTGAGGCACTGGCTATCTTATCTAGCTGCCGGAACACAACAATGCTACAAACAGTGATGTTATGGCGACATATTTAGATAAGATGATGGTAGCTAGTCAGGCGGATAAACAAGCCCTACCAGCAACCAAACCGAGTACCACAGAGGCGGTTAGGTTATTCATCATCTCAGCCAAAAAGACGTCCACTGCTGGACAAAGGCCTCCCTCAAGGATAATTAATTTTGAGGGGAATTTGCCATAATCGCCACGCTTGGCAGGCGGGTTGGCGATCGCAGTAAGGTGAGAATAATCACAGAGAGACGCTGCTGCCCATCCTCTAGAATGGTCCCATAGTCGCCTTCTACGACACCCACGGGAAGAGATGGGGTGGTGCAATTCTTTACCCCCGGCACCACACGGGGAGGTTAGGTTATTATCAGCAGCGATTGGAATATGTACAGTCACGAGCATTAACATGATTTGAATTTATTGAATTTTGTATTGTTAACTTTAATTGTATAACTAGTCTGTGTTGAACCAAATTGTAAACAGGCATGTTTATTGAAAATATATAAATAAACTAGCTGACCCGGCGGACTTCGTACCACTTTGACAGTTTCTATGGCATCAAAACAAACAAATCGTGGAACATTTTGTATGGGAAAATTAAATTGTAAAAAAAATGTTTGGGGTGGACCACCCTTATTACTTAGGGGTATGAAAAATAGATTACGATCGATTGTCCTACCTACCGAATATACATATAAAGTTTCATAAAAATCGATCGAGCCGTTTCGGAGGAGTATGGCAACTAACTTGTGACACGAGAATTTTATATATATAGAAGATATAAGAAGAAAGATATATAAAACAAAAGAGGTAAACCCTCGCCCCCACTCACCCTCCTGCAGCACGACGGTGACGTTCCGCTCCAGATGCAACGCCGCCTCGCGCGCCGCCGCCAGGCAGCCCGCCACGTACCGCAGCCAGCGGCTCGCGTCCAGCATCGAGTAGTACGCAGAGTCCTGCATCTGGACAACGAGCGATGGGTCAGGTAACAACCTCGCCATTTATCTGAGCCTTACGTTGAAATTGGAAGAAATCGCCATACAAACATACGACCGGGCTAAACCGCGGCCTAATAAATAAGATGGTAGTACCTATTATAGTAGTGATGTATATCCGTATTCGCGGAAATTCGAGCGAGAAAAGAGATCTGTATCCGTATCATTTACTTTTTGGCGGATCTTGAACGAATCTTTAACATTAGTAAATTTCATTATGTTTAAGAGAATACGAATAAAGGTAGCAATTAAATACTATTTATAAAATATTAGGTCTTTACCTACGAAATTGATGTTTTGTAAGATTTTTTATAAAATTATATTTTTCATACTAACGTTTTTTTTTTAATTTTCTTAACATATATTTTTGTTACCACTATAGAAATTTAAGGGTAGTGTGTTTGTTTCACTAGCTAAATATAGCAGACATTAAAAAGAAAAAAAATCAAGTCCCTTCAAAGCTACAATGAAGCAAAAAGTCAATTCCGCGAAACAAAAAAGAAGTCAATTTAAAATAAATATTGAGCCATAAAGACACAAAATGAATAATCATTGTTATAACTGGAGCCTAAGTAACATAGTCCTAATTAAAGGTGTATAATAATATTAACAACCGGTATTGACTTTTAGAATAATACACCTATTAATAAGTGAGGAAAAAACGTCGATTTCATAGGTAAGGACCCAACATAACATCATTTTCAATCGTAAAATCTCATATTTATCGACGCTGTCCCATATATCCGTTCGCGTATCCGCGGATATACACTGTAACAATCCGGCATATCTCTCATATCTAGCCAGGCATAAAATCCTATCACCAAACCAACCAAACCAAATACCATAACATGTATCTGCTACTGATAATCGGCTAAAACTTGGATCATGAGAACAAACGATTTCTCCAACCTTTTTAAACAACACTAATTCGGCAAACAAGTATAAGACACGCATTACAGTAAGCGGTAACCGCTAGCCTATTGACGCTTGCAACATCATAGGTATAAGACTTGCGATGCCGACCCTGGGGCCATGGGCTTATTATGTAACTATATGCATATGCCCAGCGGTGGGACGTTTATAGACTGATGATGATGAAACTTAAATATCGAAGAGATATTTATTATAAATCTTAAAATGAACCATATGTCTATGTGTTTAAGGTGCTAGAAACAAACTAACTATTCAGAATACATTACCAGATTTTTTATTATTATTAAGGGTCGTTAGTGAAAAAGGGCATAATACTGTCTATTTTATTACGTAACCACTAATAATTCGTAAAGGTCGTCGTAAAAACGTTCTCCTCTCCCCTAATTTCTGCTGTGTTCGACAGGGTCTATACTGTTCTTGACATTATTTTAAGATCCTGGTAATACAAATGGGAAAGCATTAAAGATATATAAAGATAAAGTTAAAAGTTACGTTGAGCTACGCAGTTTAAGGAAACATAAATTGAATGAAGTAATATTTTTACCTCCAATATAATAATATATCATATCAGTGACTGTCCAAATAAGCTAACACAAATAATGTCAGGGCATTTTCCTCACTTCAATGTTGTTACGTAATATTTGTTATTATTACACTCAAATTTAATCAGGTACTTTACCGCGCCTGAGTCAGAGGTTACGACAAACGGCACACGGACCTTTAGAAAGGGTAAACTCTGCAAGACACTGAAAATCTGACCACAACGTAATGCAATAAAAGTCATTTCAGCTTGTGGTTTTTACGTAAACTTAGAATTTGAACCGCTTGTGTTATAGGCTAACGTTCCAATATCAAGAAGTCATGGTGTTCAGTAAACTCTGCAAGACACTGAAAATCTGACCACAACGTAACGCAATAAAAGTCATTTCAGCTTGTGGTTTTTACGTAAACTTAGAATTTGAGGCGCTTGTGTTATAGGCTAACGTTCCAATATCAAGAAGTCATGGTGTTCAGTAAACTCTGCAAGACACTGAAAATCTGACCACAACGTAACGCAATAAAAGTCATTTCAGCTTGTGGTTTTACGTAAACTTAGAATTTGAACCGCTTCTGAGTTATAGGCTAACATTCTAATATCTAGAGGTCATCGTGTTCAGTCCCAAAAATCCACAATTCCACAGTCCAGAATCTAAAGAAATTTACGTTTGGAAGGCATATATATTTATACTCTGTCTAAACATACTAAATCTGATCTAAATCAGACGTATATTTATGAGGCAGAGTTTATACAAGCACTGATTTAAGATGTATAGTGTAAAATTGTGAGCCAAAACAAACGAAAATATTTCTTATATGTTAAATAGAGGATATTTTAGCTCACCCAGAAACCAAAGAGCTTATTTACGATGCAGTGTTTGTACAAGCACTGATTTAAAGATGACGTGTATTGTGTAAAGAAGTGAGCTACAAACAGAAATAGTTCTTATGTGTTGAACATAAAAACTGTTTCATATTGATCAATATTCAAAATTTTTAGAAATAGCTTTCTTATAATTTAGACTTTGGTGCATGTTGTATTTAACTGTAAGTCTTCGATACTTTTAGTTAAAAGTATTGACCTAAGTATTATCTGCTTGGAAGCAATGTAGACAAACGTTAGTAAATCTGATAAATAAAATAAACATTAGTAAACTGTATGTAGGAGAAGCTTGATGGCTGCAATTGTTAAGGTATAAGCAACTATCGCAAAGGCCGGTCATCAAACGCGTGACCAAAAATTTAACATCTCGAGCTCTTCCGTGCATCGGAGGCACGTAAAGCCGTTGGTCGCAGATGCATTAGCAGTCGTAGAACCAATCCCCACTGGGCTCGCGTGGTGGTTTATGGTCTTCCTATCCATCCAGGATCATCCATCCAGGCTCGTGCCCCAGCAGTGGGAATATAAAATAATCTGGTAATGTATTCTGAACAGTCAGTTTGTTTTTAGCACCTTAAACACATAGCCATATGGTTCATTTTCGCTTACCCAGAATCCGTTGAGCGTGGTGGGCGTACAGAGCTCCACTAGCTTCTTGTAGGAGGTGTGTAACGTGGTGAGGGGCGGTAACGCGTTGGACCGGTCGGTGTTCAGGCCGTTGCCGCACAGGTACATCACGTGGGGAGGCGTCAGTTTGGGGTGCGACCGTCGGACCTGCCAGGAACAATGTAATTATATAAATAAATAAATATTAGACAACATCACATAAATTGTTCTGATCCCAAGGTAAGTCGCTGAAGCACTCGTTTCATGGAAATCAGAAACTACGATGGTACCACAACCACCCAGACCCGACACAATATTTAAAAGTTCGTCTTCGACATTGACCCGACCGGGAATCGAACCTGAGATCTCAGAGTTAGCGCCGCCCAAAGTCCGGCTTGAAAGCCACTCTGCTACGGAGGTTGTCTGTAAATTATTATTATTACCATCAGAGTTCACATACAAATGGCCCAGTACTTAGCAATCATTATGGAAAGTAGTGCATGGGATAAGAGAACAGGATATAAGTGGCTACGGTAGGCCAATGCGGGATGGTGGATATAGTAGGTGTTGTTGCCCTTTGTTCGAACTAAGGGCATAATGTGACCACCTGCATATGATCTGGAAACTAGAAAGATACATGTTTTATGTCCCACTCAAAGATTTCTTTTTCAACCCATTTCTCATCCATTAACATATAATTAACATTAAGTAAAATCGACCCATCTCCTTTGTTGTTATCGTAGGTCTGTTAATCGATACATATTATTAATATGACAGTGTTGTTTTTGAAGGTCGGGGTATCTATGGGAATACTGAACCGATTCAAAAAAAATTTTTAGTAATTGTAAACGTCTTTTTATGTAAAATACAATGTTTTCATGGGTACTCGGTAAATACTTTGGTGACAGCGTAAAATTGGCTTGTGGCGGGCGAAGCCACAGACGGAAGGAACTTAATAAACTAACTCCAGTGGTCGTCAATAAAAAATTGAAATGATTTTTTTTTGGTACGTTTTTTCTTTAAGTATTATCATGAAAAACAAATCAGCTGTTTCATACATTCTGATCGAGTTAGTTATTGCATAATGTGTGGATCAGCAGCATATTTCTTTCGAATCAGAGTTGGCCCTACATTTTGCAAAGGGCAGAAACTACCCTTTTAAAAATTTGGTAGATTAAAAACAGCAGTATACACTTACTTGTTCCAAAAGTACACTCTCCGTAGTCGCCGATTGATCAGTCTGCAACAACTCCCCACTTCTCAAAAGGGCAGCGCCTTCAGCCCTCCCCCACACCCAAATAGGCACTCTCCCCGACCGAAAATGCCTCGCACTCTCCATCAGGTTATAGTCTAACACGGAACTTGGCACTATCAGAGTTTCTCCAGCAGTTAGCATGAAGGCATCCGAAGTCCCATTTATACAGGTGATCCTCCAATGGGGACACTCGCACCGCTCCAACTCTCTCTTCCAATCTCCCGGCCTCTGGAACATGTTCAGGTCCGTGGGTAGGGTGGGGTAGTATGGCTCCTTGTACTCGTACGCGAAGAGGAGGTCGTGCCGTTTGGGGAAGGCGTGGTGCATCAACGCCATCACAACTTTCCTGCCGTTGTCCATTGGGGAGTTGACGAAGCTGAAGGTAAGCACTTTCATGTTCTGGGAAGATAAATAAAAGATTTAATAAATATTCGGATTAGTTTACCGGTATTTGGGATATCATAAATAGTCGTCGTCCGTCGCCCGTGTAGGCAAGACTGTTATACGAAATTTGCTAACTGATTTTAGTTTTTAATGTGGTTACAACAACTATAGTAAAAATAAAGCTATATAAAAACATGAAGCTTAAGTTCAAAACTGTTTGCGAAAAAATTGCATAAGGATCCCTTATCTTAAACTTAACATATCATCGCATGTTTGTAGACTAAGTTAAATTAAATTATTAGACAAAACACATAAGGAATACCTCTGAGCATTAGTACTGTCAGCAAAGAAAGTAGCTGAACACTTAATTACCGTGTCATAGTAAAATAAAAAACCTCTCCTGAAAAACTATAGACCCATCTCGCTTCTGAGCCATATCTACAAGCTGTTTTCGAGAGTCATTACGAATCGTCTCGCGCGCAGGTTCGACGACTTCCAACCTCCCGAACAAGCCGGGTTCCGAAAAGGCTACAGTACCATAGACCACATCCATACGCTGCGTCAAGTTATACAGAAGACCGAAGAGTATAACTTGCCACTTTGCTTGGCGTTCGTGGACTATGAGAAAGCCTTCGATTCGATCGAGACCTGGGCAGTGCTGCAGTCTCTCCAGAGGTGTCAAGTAGACTACAGGTACATCGAAGTGCTGAGGTACTTATACCAAAACGCCACTATGTCGGTCCGATTACAGAACCAAAGCTCTAATCCTATTCAACTACAGCGAGGTGTGAGACAGGGAGACGTTATTTTTCCGAAACTGTTCACAGCTGCGTTGGAGGATATTTTCAAGCTTCTAGACTGGAAAGGATACGGCATCAACATTAATGGCGAGTATATTACAAACCTTCGGTTTGCCGATGATGTAGTTCTCATAGCTGAAACCTTGGAAGACCTGAACACAATGCTCGAAGATCTCAGTTATGCTTCTCAAAGAGTGGGTCTTAAGATGAACATGGACAAGACGAAAATCATGTCCAATGCCCATGTTGCACCCGCTCCAGTTAATGTTGGGAACGTTACACTCGATGTTGTTGACCATTACGTTTACCTGGGACAGACGGTCCAGTTAGGTAAGTCCAACTTCGAGAAAGAGATCTCTCGACGAATCCAGCTCGGATGGGCTGCATTCGGGAAGCTACGTGATGTATTCGCATCCAAAATTCCTCAATGTCTCAAGACAAAAGTCTTTGACCAGTGTGTGTTGCCAGTGATTACATACGGGAGTGAGACGTGGTCCTTTACTATGGGTCTCATAAGAAGGCTCAAGGTCACCCAGCGAGCAATGGAGAGAGCGATGCTCGGTATTTCCTTGCGCGATAGAATCAGAAATGATGAAATCCGCAGGAGAACTAAAACAACTGACATCGCTCGCAGGATTGCTCAGCTGAAGTGGCAGTGGGCGGGACACATAGCGCGGAGAACCGATGGCCGTTGGGGCGGAAAGGTTCTTGATTGGCGACCACGCACCGGACGACGTTCCGTAGGCAAGCCCCCTACAAGGTGGACCGACGATCTGGTCAAGGTCGCGGGAAGCCGCTGGAATCGGGCAGCGCAGGACTGATCGGTGTGGCGATCCTTGGGGGAGGCCTATGCCCAGCAGTGGGCGTCATATGGCTGATGATGATGATGAAATAATTAATTAGAGGTTGACAAGCGCCTGTTCCATTCATTATTTTGCTTTGAAAAAGTAGTAAATTGTTGAGCGAATTTTGTTGTTGACTGTTAATTTATCTATGTGTTTCTATTTTTATCATAACGATAATAAAAATGTACAAAATATGCCTTTTTACTTTGTAGTGCCTTTAAATAGCGTAGTCTTAAACATCACGTGACAAAGTTTACATACAACAGACACGCAGAAGGTCATGTTGATTAGATTATGACTCAAAGCAGATTGCCTGAAATATTTGTCTTATCTACAGTTGATTTAGAAATGGTCTGCATTTATAGATGAAGACAGCTGTGTCATCCAATCCTATTGAAAAACAACTAAACTATTGTCGATTTACATCATTATAAAAAGAGCTACCTTTTAACTTTTTTTATAAAAGTTATTTTGTAATTAAAATGTTAACATTTAAAAAAAAAATTGTTACGATCTTCTTCAGGGTAATAAGGTCCCTAAGGTTGAAATTCGGTCGCACATTATAGCCTATTTTCATTTCTATTATAAGCTGACAATCCTTAGTTCCACCGCGCACCGTTCCGATATCATTCCATAAGAAAGTTATATCAGTTATCGCATTGCACTATACCGACGTAGAAAAATAAACAAAATTCCTGAGACACGTCATTCTTTATTTCTTTTCATAATTTTCAAATACCAATTTTCATGTATTTTACTTCAAAACTGACGGACTTTCATACAAACTTTCAACCGCTATTTGACCCCCTTAGGGTACGATTTCCGTAAAATCCTTTCTTAGTGGCTGGTTTCGTCACTCAATTAACCTACAGTCCAAATTCTATCTCATTAGTTTCAGCGGTTTCGGCTCGGCGATGAAGAATCAGTCAGGACAAGTCATTATATGTCACGGTATTATATGACGTCACCATAACGATCACACACACCGACTAAAATTTGTACGATGTTATCACACCTTAATCTCATGAAGGTTATTGATAAAAAATTCGCATACAGTTAATTTTGCCGAGAAGCTTGAAGTTTTCATTAACGCATGTTCTCATAGATTGCATAGTATCTAAACAATTCCATTCAGTGATTTTTTATCGAGTACTACATCAGTAACTACACCTATACTTAAATAGAACTTTATAGTTTATTTGTTTATCTATTTATTTATTTAATACACCTAGATGAACATGCCGGGTATGTCCCGTTTGGAGTGAATGCGAAGTCCGTGTGGTACGTACACACGCCTGCATATCAGATACCACAAACTGTCAAATTACCTCGATAGACTTTGAACCTTATTCATATGACATCTGGTTGAATATTCATTGAAGAAATTTGTGTGAAGACAGTTGTGTCTGTACGTTAGTCACACTATGCTACCTTTATTAGTGGCAGTCTTTTCTTTTTATTTCAAGACAACGTTTGATAAAGTGTAGATGTCCGAACAGAATGTTTTTTTATATTGTTTTCTAAAGTTTACGCGAACATTACACTACTACTACGCGTTTATTTTACACTTTACTTTTAATGTTTATCCTGACGTTTGGAACCCTTTGCAGGGTCCGTGGTCACAGGGAGACTGAGGTGTTGGTCGTCTCATAATTAGTTAGTATAAATGAGATACAAGCGTATAAAATTTATACAATGCTATAAGCGTATACAAGGGTATATTTTCGAAACGTCAGAATAAACATTAAAAAGTAATGTGTAAAATAAACGCGAGTAGATCCGTAAAAGTTGTTTCATTAAAATAGTAACATAAAAAACATTAAAATGTTTTTTATGTTACTGAGCCGGCTAACCAGCATACAAGGTGTGGACAACTAGTGAGTAACAATTCTGCTTCACCAGCTGTCTTCGTATCTGTACTCTGCTTGTGCCAGAGCTTGATACCGTTACAAAATTCCCACTATAAGTACCGGTAAATAACGTTATTTCTATAAAGGTAAATTGGTACCGGTAACGCAGGTAACGTTATCTAGAAAAGTATCGCTACTTTTTTCGTTAAATATTGCGCTTGAACCAATCCGCGTAGAGGTTAGTTAATTTACCGCTAAAAATGTCACCCAGGTAACGATACCTAGCTTACCGGTACTTTTTTACTGGTATTTTCGTTTGACAAAAGTATCGATACCAATTTTTTAACGGAATTCAAAGCCCTGGCTTATGCTCACCATCAGGTGGAGGGGAATAATTTGCGTACTCAAATATAAAACACACAAAAAGGAACATTCAGAGCAAACACCTTAGGCGATGGACACACAGAAAAGACGTAAGACGCGGGCGGGGCGCGGACGGGGCGCAGACGGGACGCCGTCGCGACTTTTTAAAACATATAGAAAAGACTAGGCACGGACGTGACGTTGGGCGTCGCAAGAGATGAGGATTTTTTCCGATATATCGATACATCGATAAAAAATAACCAATATCGAAATTCGTATCAAAATCGATATTTTTTTTATTTTTTATCTCATCACGATCTAACTAAATTCGCTAGAATTCAAAGCAGTAAAAGATTGAAAAAAAACTTATTGTTTTGTTGTGCTGAATTCCATTAATCTAATTTGTGGTAGTGAGTGCGTAACTGTCACTGTCAGTGCGTTGTTTCAATCAAGTCCTGTCAGGTGTGCAGGTGTGCTGCGTATACGCAACGGCCATTTAGTGCTTTCTTCTCTTCTTTCTTTAAGAGTAAGAGTGTTGTGTGTGGTGTTAGCGAGATCGTCAATTGTTTTGTTTGCTTTTTTATTTGGAATTCTATGGTTTTCTCATAAAGAATTACAATATTCACTTACTGAGAAAACATAAACATTTTAACTTAAATAAGAAAACAATACATAATTAGCGTACACATTAAAACACCAAATTCTTATTTATTTATTAGTATTTTAGTGATTTTTAAATTTCATCTAATACATACATTTTAACTCGTCTTTTAAAACCATTTAATGATTTTGCATCTTTGATTTCAGCAGGTAGCTTATTACTTATATTATATTTTCGTGCTTCTCGAATCGCGACTTTAAAAAAAAAGCAGGAGGTTCTCCTTTTTTAAAGTTAGTTAAAAATTTGACCGATATATCGATATTTTTTCGCGATATATCGAGATTGATATTGATACTTTTAAAATATCAATGTATCGATATATCGATATTTTTTTCATTTTCGATATCCCTAGCTATGTGTGACATCGACGCGCGAGTCCCGCCCGGCACCCGCGCCCTCGCCCGCTCCTCTCCCTCGTCCGTTCGCGACCGTGCCCTGTCCTTTCTGTATGTTTTACAATAGGGCGCAGACAAGTAAGCGTCGTGCCCGCGTCCTGTCTTTTCTATATGTTTTGCGCCGCGACGCTTCTATACATTTTGTATGAAAGGGACGCGGAAAAGACATTTGCCCGCGCCCCGTCTGCGTCTTGCGTATTTTCTGTGTGTTCAGCGGTTTAGGTTGAAACATGCCCAAGTGTTGGAGACAGGTCACATAAGAATAGAATTATTTTTTTATTTGTTATGGTTTTAAGTGACAGTTTCTTTGTACTGTTTTTTTCTTTTCTCTTTGATGTCTTTTAGAAAACTAACAATTGGTTTAAAATAAGCGTTTCGTTTAAGCTTGTAACTAAGCTAGTTTAAACTTTCACAATAAATAGGACAATAAACTATAATTTTAGTTTCTCTATTATTGCAATATAAAAGTGTATTCAATAAAGCATATTATCTCCAAGCGACGTTTTCTTAGAGCTCGCAACCTATCTTCATATTTATACAGTTCACTCTCCCGGGGTACCACGAGCGATGGTAGATGTTCACCGATGCGGTAAGTGTGGCGCACTCACCTTGCAGACGACCTGCAGCCCCTTGAGCTTGGCGGGCACGTCGGCGCCGGGCGCGAGCCGCCGCCGGCGCACCGGCCCGCCGTCCGTCAGCCACACGCCGCCCACGCCCGTCAGCGGCACATCGAACCGCCCCAGCAGGAAGTTGCGCTGACCGTACTCCTGACAACGGACACAAAAAGGTGTAACAACTATATCCCAAAGAAAACTAGTTTCGCAATCAATCATTGGCGGAATCAAACATGTCCTATGCATCATCCTCCGTCATTTTTTGGACTTTAGGAAACTCATGAACTGAGTACTAACGCGTTGGAAATTCATTACTGAGTACTAATGTTATGTGGAGTTCTCCCCCCAGTTTCCATCTCCTTTTCCAGGCCTTGTGTTGTGGCCTCAAACAGATATGAAGGAGAAAAACTCAAGTAAACCACCTTTCTTGCTGCTGGGATGAACTTGGACCACCGGTTAGGCAATCTCCAAATAATCACCATGCACTCTGGGGTTTGGCGTAGATTTACAAAGGCCTCGCACGGAGTTCAATGGTATTTCTAGCTCTCTCTGTATGTAGAAACAAAGTACCGCAATAAACTTGCAAACATCCAACAAGTGGGTGTGACGTCTACCTTCCGGGAAACTCTCAGTTGTTCCTCCTCAGGAAGTGCCGCATCCTACTATCAGGCCAAAATAAGGAGGCTGGTATACTCACGTCGCTTTGCGAGAACTCCAAAGGCACGAAGGACAACTTGTAGTTGGTGACGAAGAGCGAGCCCAGCCGGCCGCGGTCGCGCTCGCTCAGCGGCGTGAGCATCACCACGCTGTGCGCTGCGCCCACCACCAGCTCGCCTGCTCGAATCACCATTTGTTACATAGGTTATGTGTTGTAGGGGCAGGTTTTATTGTAGCATAGTTACGTGGTAAGTTATAAGTACTGTACCTGACATGAATAGAGCAAATATGTGACAATGTGGTTTAGAGGACTAAAATGGTTGATAAAAGAATTTTCATTTAAGCCATTTCAGTGACACGAATCACCTAAAACAAAATATTTAAAAAAAAACACCATCGAGGTTTTCAATAATAATAATTAACAATCATGATTATAGTTGATTATGGTTATATATAATTTTACGCAATTTTTTTTGCTAATAAATTACAATTTGAGAAAGAAAGTGTTAAAAAAATTCCACGAGCGGGATTCGACAATAATATGCCGGGTCAGGTGCACTACCAACTATGCTATCGTGGCTCTATCCAACTCGCCTCGCAACTAGCTTCTGTCTTTTAAAAAAATAATAATAATAAAGCAATTCGGAAAAAAAAAGTCACAAGTTTTCGAGACTATTTTTGCTAGAATCAAAAAGTTCCTTGAGGTGTTATTTGGATGCAAAAGGTACTAAAGTTCATACTGCCTGTCTCGAACAATGAAGATGCTAGGGCATGTAAAAATAAGATAACGCATAATTAAGTATGTTAACAGGGCGCAGGTTAACTTGCAAACTTTATGATAAGGCAACGACCTACAGCAATAACAATATGATTCACCGGAGCGACATTAATAAATGTTTAATTACGTGAATTTGTTCGCTGTGTGAGCGCCATACATTGTTGTGTAGAGATAAGATAATTGTGTAGATTAATTAGTATTCAAATGTGGCGTGTTGTTTGGAATAATTTGAAAGGGAAAGGTGGAAATTTTTACAATATGATGGTCAATATGAAGTCAACTTAGTAGCACACTATTAAAAACCCCGATCCGATCCGAACCCCTCCGAGATAGTAGTAGGGAACTGGGACACGCATAGTTCGTGATGCCATTCCCTCAAGAAAACTTCTGACGGTGTCTCGATCACACGGTTTAACCTGTCATCTGCCGCGAGCACTGATCAGTGCCATAAACAATTAAAATTCTATTGTGTCTGTATTCACGATAGGTGACAAGTTAAGGAACCCTTTAATTTTCTCGCCCCCCCCCCCCAAAAATCTGGCTGAAGAGGCCGTTTGAAGACATCATGAAACTCTCTTTAAAAAACTATTGCTAAAAATTGTTTCGATTGATAACAACTGAGTGTTGAACTGCTAAGTGAGAGTCTCTAAATGGCATCGAAGCAACGTCTCCGCGGAGTGTCTAGGGAAGTGAGGGCTGCGGCGGCAATGCACAGCGGCTTAATTGCGCTTTCGGGAAGCGCCCTAAAACGGAATTCTTGGTTTCTTAGAAATTTGTACCAGTAAAGGTCGCGTTGCTGCTGTATGCAAGAGTCTACGAATACATATTATCTGATTTAGCATATAGTGAGCGAGTAGTGGTCAAATGCAACTTTATTATTAGTGCCGTTACCGAGTGTTAGAAACATATTATTATTAGTATTCGGAATTTGGATATTTTTGACCTGACTTTTTATTTCAAATTGAAAATGTTTTAATGCAGTTTAGGCTACAAAAAATTTGCTCTTATGGATATCATTACGCCATCGGTTCATAAGTCTACAGGGCGAAAGAACTATATTTTATATAGGTATTATACATTTATTTTAATGTTCGCGTATTCAATTTTACAATATTTGAAATAAATTAAATTCAATCGGTTGCGAAGTGTTCTGCTACCTATCAACCTTGACGAGTGCTGAACCAGAAATACAATTTTCCATTGCCAATTACAGGTGCAAATGTTTGCGTAACGCCGACCCTGGAAACGTTTCATTGTTTTTATTGTGTAGTTTTTTTAAACAAGCATTTTTTTAAAACTATTTTATGTGAGAAAACGGTTTGCGATACTTGCCATTAATAAACAAACCGGGAAAGAGCTAGTTTAACGTTGTCTGATGGGAATACAGACACAATAGAATTAATTGCTTGATGGCGCTGATCAGCGCTTGCGCATATCACAGACTAATAAAACAATGAATAATAAACTCACATGCTACAAATAATGATATGTGACAGACAGACAACCATGTGAGCGATTTTATTAGAGTTCCGTTTTTTCATTGGATATAGGTACGGAACAATAAAACACAAAACGAGCGCTATAAATTCTTACTGATGTAAGAACTTTTCAATTTAAAGTTACCATGTGATGAATAAAATAACACGCATGTATCATGTTGTTATACATTTGTACTTATGTAAAAAAAACTTTGATTATATTGATCAAAGACAGCAAATAAATAGTAAATAGTAGCAAAGTTACTGCTATGAATATAGATAGGAAAAGAACCCAAGGCAGGAAACTATGAATTATGGGAAATGGATAGCAAGTCGCGGCTTGCTATAGGTACACACGCACTAGAATAGCTATAAATTGTTTTTTTTTCAGGTCAACTTATGCTACTATATTGCTAAAGCCATACACTGTTTACACAAAAATCTGTAAATTTTCTAGTAAGTGTTTTAGTAAATAAAACAGTAAAACCAACCTTCCTTCACGCAAGCCATGCCGCCTGTATCCCACGCACCACTGTCGCCCATGGGCGCTACTTCCCATTCTCATCACAATCACAACACATAAATGGTAGTACAGTTAAGCGTGCGCGTGCGCCGCGAATACATTATTGTTATCGTCGCTCTTAATACAATCCTAATGGAGCTGGAGTCATCAAGGGATAAATAAATAATGTTTGTTTTTATGTTAAAAGGAGGTAGTATATTTTTGAAATAAAGTTTATGGTATACTAAATAAAACTAAGAGGCCTGGTCTAGCGGCATGCGCGAGATTGCCAGCTCATATCTCAGAAGGATCTCATATATGAGATGAAGATAAAGATATTTGTTTTGAATTTTAATCTTTATGCTTGTTTGTTTCGTATCTATTGTTAGAGTATGTACCTATGTACTATATTTTTTTAACATAGCAAAAAAAAAACAAAAACAAATGCTTTCCATTTGATTTTCATTTATTCTATTACATATTTTTTGTTATTGCTGCATACCCATAGCCAAAAATAATAATTCACAAAAGAGATTAAGTTCCGGCCTTTTCAGTTGATTTTCTATTTAGTTACTTATTATTTATTACACAGGTGGGTTTTTTTTTTAATTTTTTAAAGGTTTCTATCAAAACATTCTCATTTAATTTCTTCATTTTCATATAGGACTTACAAGACTTAATCTTATAAAAAGAAGCACTATAAATAAAGCCACAAATGAGCTTGTAAGGCTAAGGTTAAGAGCGATTGATTGCCTCAAAAAGAGAATGAAATCAGCTACAAAAGTTTTTAAAATTTAAGATTTTTTCTTTTTCTTCTTTTTGATTTTGTCAACATCATCATATTTTTCCTGATCAGAAAGCTGCCACATCAACAGCCCTAAAGTATTAATTAAATCATTTAGTTTACCATGTTATACTAAAACTCACCATTCAATAATTTTGGTTTTACTTCTTGAATCGCACCATTTTTTTCACCATTATTCTGAAACACAGAGGTAATAATTAAACATATGCCTTACTACTACTAACTTAACACACGCAAGTCCAAAATAATATGTATTTCTCTTATTAATTAATTAATTAGTTTACTAACAACTTTCTATGTATTGTACTACTAACAGATATGGATCAAGTTATCCGAAATAAATGGTTTTTATTTATTTTATTTATTTATTATTAAACAGCCTTTCAAAGTGAATTTTTTTGTTTCCTGCTATTTGAAAATGTGAAAAGCATTTGAAATAATATTATCTCTTATAAATATCACTATGCCATCAGTTCATAAGTCACTAGAATCCCGATGAGCTCTTGAAAAACCGTAGGACACTTTGGGGCCATGGAGCCACAATGACGTTTGTGGCGATGACAGTAAATATTAAGTACAAATATTTTGCAACCTTAATTTACATACATACATACATACATACCATCACGCCTTTTTCCCAACGGGGTAGGCAGAGACCACATCCTTCCACTTGCTACGGTCCTGACACACCTCTTGCGCCTCCTCCACTCTCATTACTCCTTTCATACATGCTCGTCGGTTATGGGTAATCCTGACCTGACCTTTTCTTAGTATGTCTTGGACTTGTCCTAAGTACGTCCGTCTAGGCCTACCCTTTCCAACAGCTCCATCCACCCTCGCCTTGTAAATTTGTTTCGTTAATCGCCTTTCATCCATCCTTTCCATATGCCCAAACCATCTTAGCATTCCCATTTCAATTTTAGTGACAACATCCTCTTTCACACCACAACGCACCAACACCCCCGCATGAACAGCCAGTCGCGCCTTCTCTGACACTTTCTGACTGTTCATAAAGGCATGCAGCGCTCCAATTTAAACTTTATATTTAAGATTTAAGGTTCATAGTAAGCTGAAGTTGTTGATGCTATCCAATGTTTTTACATGTTTTGTTATTTGAAATTTTAATATATATACTATAGCCAAATTCGATAAAGTGTTGCCAAGCAACCAGTGACAGGCATGTATTGACAACAATGATAAAGAAAGATTTTATGTAAAAGATGTACTTTTATTAAATACTAGCTGATCCGGCGAACTTCGTACCACATTTTTTTCTTTTTTTTAAATATAGCCTATGTTACTCAGCGCTAGTGTAGCATTCTAATGGTAAAAGAATTTTTTAAATCGGTCCAGTAGTTTTTGAGTTTATTTGTTGCAAACATACATACAAAAATATAAAGGTTTCCTCTTTTATAATATATAATAGTATAGATTGTATGAATAATTTTAAACTAAAAACCATAGCACAATCATAGCTTAGTTTTAACCTATTTGAGTGAATGTATTAGCTACTTTGAAATAATTATTAAACTGCACTTGAAGATTCAATAATTTATTTATTACATTAATTAATCAACTGCTGTTACAATGCAATTTTCTGAAAATTCAATTTGTTCATAATTGTTTGTTTTGCATTGCAAATGCACCAGTTGTGCTGCAGATTTCAGAGGTAGTTAGATAATCGACCCCATATGGATACTAGCGTCATCTTCATTTGGAATGCTAGTTTATAATAACGGAATTGTTTAGAATACCTCAATTTTACTAATGACATTTGTTTAATAGGGTTAACAAGTGAAGATATTAAACTTTTTTTTACGTTCTTCATATTATAACGTTTTTACGGACGTTGAGCGACTGATTTAAGTGAGATGTGTAGTGAGAATAATAAGTCTTACAATATCTTTTATGTAAAATGCAGTAATCAAGTTATAATACGAAAAACACAAAAACATTTTTGACCAGATTTGTGATGACCCTAATTTGGTTTGTTTACATTTATTCTTTATCGAGTTTGGCTAGAGTACAGATAGATACATGAGCAAACAGGACTACTTTTGAATGCATTTGTTCCGGATTCTTTATCTAGTTCATTATTGACCGATGCTTTTAGTATATGAAAGTACTTTTGTTTGGAATAAGTAATTTATAAGTTAATCTAAGCAAAAAGACTTGTTTGGTATTTACTATTTTTATCAAAAATAAAAATATACATATGAAAAAATAACAAACAAATATAATGTAAAAAACCCTATTGAATACAATTCTTGTATAATCAATTAAAAGTAAAAATTTGGTAAAAACTGAAATTATTATTATTGAATGCTACAATACAAGTATAAATTTAAAATATTATAATTGGTTTTGCTCTTTTATGTTATAGAAAGTTGGTTAAATAATTTCAAAATCAATAATTTGAATACAGGTTAAGGTGCAAAAAGCAACATTGTTTACATTATAACCTAATTAGATACCCACTACTTATCATAAAATAACTTAAAATATATTTTGAAAACATGTTGGGATCCTATAACCATTAACGGGCTCACTCACCTTGGGTGATACGTTGATGTAACTCTTGAAATTCTGCTCCAGCCTTTTTTTCTCATTCATTGTTGTCACAGTCCTATTTTATGGGTGGCCGAAATTCGGTCTTCAGTCTTTCTTCGATTCACAATAACCTTATGAGAACTTTAAATAAAGTGAAACGGAGGTGGAAGATTAAAATTAATTAAATTATATAAAATCCGCATGATTAGTAAAAGTTGCACATAAAATTGTTATCAATCATCCCATCGAAGTCAGCTAACATTTTGCACTTGATTGAATTACTGTTACACATGCGTAACTATCATTAGAGTATATATAATATTATACAACATAATATTTATAAGAAAAAAGAAAAAACATTTGCCGTTTTCGTTAAAATAAACATTTATTTTATTAACATTCATGACCCCCCCAACTCTGTAGTAACCGTATAAACGTCAACAAAGATTTTTTAAATTTTCATGATAGCTTTGACACAACCAGAAAATGGCCAGTTTTGCTGCTGGAAGTCGCTAGATGGCTCTAAGGTCCTATTCATAGACTATGTATGATATTGAGTTTAGATGTGTGAGTGATGTGACTCTCATAGAAACAAATATTAAAACTATGGTTCATTTCATGTAGATGGCGGTAGTAGACGGTTGTGTACTGGTTTACGCTTGGTCTCGATGAATGGCGCTGAAATATATATTGATACAAATAACTTGTTTAATTTATGTTTGATTTTGTTGTGTATAATATTTTAAGATTGAAATTTAAAAATTAAAAACTCTAAAAGAAGCAAACTGTAGGAACATGCTCTCCAAAACAAACACTGAAAGACTTGTAAATTGGTTGAGGTTATTACTACCCATTTTAAAGTTTAAAATAATTATGATAGAAGGGGTTTGAGTAATTTTGTATGGAGGGGTGGGTTTTTTTTAAATAATTCATTACCGACATAAAATATACTTCAACATAAAAATAAACGCAAAATCGGAAACCTCATAGTTTGTGAAAAATTGCTCATATAAATAAAATACGAAAATGTATGAAAAAAAAATTTTGCTTGTCGCGCCTCAATTTTTATTTTATTTGAAAGAACTTGTCAAGACATAAAAAAAACACTACGACAACATTTCCCAGTGTTGGGCAGTTTTTGAGATATCGACTCTTGTTTGCTTTCCGTAAACCTGTTTATGTCTAAATGTGGAATTGGAATTTTAGTATATTTTCATTCAGTTTTTTAAGAAAAAATAAATAAAAAATTAAAAATAACAAAGGAGCAGATATTGTTTCAAGAGCAACATACATACTGAATATTTTTTGTTTTTGTAAATAAGAAATAGCTCAAAATCTGCCCATGATAGACTTGCTCTGTTTAATAATTTTTTGCTTATTGGGATAAGATATCATGAAATACTTTTATTGAAGCGACATCGCCAAAAAAAACCTCCAAATTAAAAGTAGTGCACAATTATTAAATAATAGATGTTTGTCCAGTGTCGGAAGGACCGCAATGTTTGAAAAAAAATCCAGTTTCGCAGTTATCAAATTAAATCCTATAGCGGCGCTAGTGTGCCTTACTCTTCGCCTTAAGTGTTTGCATTGATTAATCCATTTAAGGAAACACAGTAACCCTCGTTCATGATTACCTCCACAATTCTAATAAGGTTTCTATCGTATACTTTCAGTCTATAACAACAAGAAAAAAACAAGATCTTATAAATAAACAAAAAATACCTGCAAAAAAATAAAACGCCGATAATTTGTTTACCGTTCAATTAAAGCTCATTTCTTTCCACTCGCCGACACCTCCTCTTTATTAGCCATTGTTATATTGGGCTACACTCCGCGTCAAATACATAATTTGCATAGACAACAAATTCACACGATGAGAGCCGCTGACAATAACGCCATCTATTTCGAGCTTTAAGTTTTAACTCCACTAGCTGTTTTCTTTTCCCTCGTCAACGCCACCTCTTTATTAACCCTTTAGAATAATAATAATAATAATAATAATAATAATAATAAAAGCATTTATTCATTGCCACACAAAGAATACAATAAGTTGGTGCATAACATAAATAATTAAAACTAGTGGCCCTGAAATGGCTCCCACTCAGCATAATATCGAAGTACCGGATTGGCACCACGACGCTGGTCTTCCGTGGGTACCAGAAGAGCTTAAATACTACATACAACATTCACATTAAAACATTCTTCTTAAAATTAACATTATAATGAAATTAATCTTAGTCAATAAAAAGGTTATATAGAAAAATAATTAAATACTTTTTTGTGGATCAGATAGTTTTGTAGAATGTGCTAATTATATAGGTTATAGGTAGAACATGTACCACATAGTATGCTCGATTATACGTTATTACATTTCAATTTAATGTTTACTTAGAGTATACATTGCTGGTGTTGTAGGTATTTTTTGTATTTATTTTTAAAAGAGCCAACAGTTGCAGAATTTCTAAAGGGGGGGGGAATATTGTTCCAACACTTTGTAGATAAATAACGGAAGCTACCTCTAAAAGCTGCCGTTCTATGACCAGAGCATACAAGACGAGAGGCATCTCGACAAGGCCGACGGGAGAATTGGAGCTTGTCGAACAAGTATGATGGGTTTTGTGTCTTGACAATGCCGAAAAGTAAACAAGCGAAGTGAAGGGAACGTCTAGACTGCATATTCATAATTTTGTAATGATTAATGTAAGGAGTAATATGAAATATGAATACATTCCACATCGTGTATACATAACTGGGACTATTAGCTATGATAAAGGTAGATACGCTATATGCATACAAACAAAACAACCGCTAATAATAATAATGCACCAAAATTATTGCGGTTTGAATTTCGAACGCAACAGCAGCACAGATACACATTTTTAATGTCAACCAACTAATATTTATTTTGACTTCTTGGCGGGAAAGTGAAGTCATGTCATGTCTGCAGTTTTATATAGGTTTTATATTCTAAAAACTGTATTATGTCGAATCACCATCAGCTCTTTTTATGCCTCCACTGCTGGGGCACGAGCTTTCCATATGGATGGATAGGGAGAACGGGCCATTAACCACCACGCGAGCCCAGTGCGGATTAGTGGTTGTTCACGACTGCTAATGCAGCCGGGACCAACGGCTTTACGTGCCTTCCGAAGCACGGAGGAGCTCGAGATGATAAATTTTTGGTCACCCATCCGATGACCGGCCTTTGCAAAAATTGTTTATTCTCAGCACTCGCACTCCATACATCGAATGATTCCAAAAATTTCATTTACAGCAGCGCCATCTTCCGTCGGTGGAACCTCAAGTTACTAACTGGTTATCCATAATAATGTCACATCGTACTATGGTCTGTACCATATAACTCTTTATAGAGATCCTTGGTTCGATCCTTCGAAAATAACTATAATAACTTCTTGATTTTTATGTTTATTTATAAGTTTTTATTATATTTTATTGGTTGTGTATTATAATCAATCATTGACCGAGCGGCTGTAACGACACATCGTGCTATAAAAGTAGTGATAGAAAAATCCTAGGTTCGATCCTTCTGGAAATAACTAATGATAGTTTTTTGATTTTTATGTTCATTTAAAGTTTTTAATATGTTTATATCAATCTTACAATTAATATTATACACAAAAAAAATGTTTACTAGTTTTTGTAAATATATATTTTTAGCGCCATCTATCGGGAAGAAGCATAAACGCGCACGCAAACGTCTACGATCGTCATCTATACGCTTCGTCTCGATAGATGGCGCTAAAATATATATGTATTTACCAAAAACTAGTAAATATTTCTTTTGTTGTGTATTATATTAATTGTAAGATTGATGAGCTCCCCTTCAAAATGATGAAAATTGTGGTTATAAGAAAGTAGAAAATAACTAAATGTAACGTCCATTAGTTCTGCTACTTGTTCATAGATGGCGCTGTATTTTTAATACCCTTTCTGCATGGTGCTTCTAAGATTTCTCTTAGAAAAGTTAGCCAGATGTAAGGTAAAGTAATCAAAATCATACTAATATTATAAAGCTGAAGAGTTTGTTTGTTTGGTTGAACGTGCTAATCTCAGGAACTACTGGTTTGAATTGAAATATTATTTTTGTGTTGAATAGTCCATTTATTGAGGAAGGCTATAGGCTATATTACATCACGCTATGACTAATAGGAGTGGAGCAGCAATGAAAAATGTTGCAAAAACAAGAAAATAAAAAAGTTTTTATTAGATTGTTCGCTAATTAACGCAGGTGAAACCGCGGGGCACATGTTAGCTAACTCTAGGATATTTATTTAAAATGCCCATACTACCGCCATCTAGTGACATTATATGGATAACCAGTTAGTAATTTGAGGTTCTACCGACGGAAGATGGCACTGATGTAAATGAAAATTTTGGAATAATTATTCAATGTATGGAAGTTTCACCCCTCTGGGCACATCTATATATAATATTATACATATTCTATGGCGTTAACTACTCCGCCATCGAGCTCCGTCGAGTATTCTATGTCGAATATTAATGTGAAATAAGGTTGGGGATATAGTTAAGTGTTAAGTTAAGTGTTCGTGAGCGTGCATGAGTGTTGGCAAACGTAACAAAACAGTGCAACTTCACTTTTCAAATTCTCACAAGAAGTCCGCGTGAGGTCTTAGTAAAGCCCCATATCTTTACTGAGATAATTAACGGGTTAGTTGGTGGGGGGTATATCATTCTCACTTCTCATTTCTACTATCATTCATCATCGTCATACTGGAAGGAAATATTGTTAGGTATACAAGCAACCAACTAATTATGAGACGACCAACACCTCAGTTGTCCTATAACCACGGACCCTCAAAAGGTTCGAAACATCATGATAATCATCAAATAAAACTAATGTATAATATAAACGCGAGTAGATCCGTAATAGTAGTTTCATTTCAATGTGCAGTGTCCGCGTAAACTTTAGAAAACAATATGTATAAACTTGTGAGAAAAATATTTTGACACTGGCTAAATATGTTAACCGCACAAACCAATCAACTAAAGAAAAAATATGTATTTCAATTTGTTGTCAAATTTTCATTTATTTATTTATTTATTTATTTATTTATTTATTTATTTATTTATTTATTTATTTATAGGTACACAGACAGATTACCATCAATACAATCTATCGAAAGTGTTAGGAGATCGCGATTTGTGTCTTGTGTTAATGTTCAATGATGCAAGCAGATCTGGAGCATCAATGCTTGCATGGAGTACCTTATGCAAACAAAGGAGATCGTATCTTTTGCGCCGGACTTCCAAAAAAATAACTCGAAACTTAGACAGCCTTTGATTGTAGTCTCCGAGAGTTTGTCCAAAGTTACATCTGTACGAAAGTATTTTTAAACACCACCTCTGAACCCTTTCTAGATTGTCAACATGGACTCTATAGTAAGGAGACCAGATAGGACAACAATATTCTATAGAACTTCTTACTAGGCTGAAAAAGAGACAGAGAGTGCTTTGTAGTTTTTTAAATTCTTTTGTCGTCCTCAAAATAAAGCCCAAGAGACGTTGACCGTTCCTTGTGATATGATCGTAGTGCGGTCGGAAAGACAGTTGTTCGTCAAATACCACACCCACATCCCTAACAGTATTTGCTCTCGTTAAAGCATTACCATCTACGTACGTAAATTATGTAAAATAAGAAGAAAAAAGCAGCTAGTGCATAGATAAAGTTAATACTGTTGGAAAAGCTAGTGCTTGATATTTGGCATTTTTCTCAACTTTTGGGATTTTGTCTCAAAATAATAAGCTATTGTTCCGAGGATTTTGTAAACAGAAATGTCTACTGACTCAGTTCTCTGGTTATCTGTCTCCTTCTTCGTAAGCGACCGAGGCCAAAACTTTTGACCATAATACAACAAATTCACTTAGTAGCGAATGTTAGAGACACAGGGACACCCAATAGTGGTGCCATCTACTTCGGTTTTTATCTCTATCAGTGAGCTGTCTGATTCATGGTCTCACTGATTGCTACTCAGAATTATGACTAAAGCTAGATTGCTATGCTGATATGCTCTAAGGCTGATTGTTTTCAAATCACATTTCTTATTTCAACTTATGCTTTTCTGGCCAACTCGTAACAATGCCAAAGCTATTGATTTTTATATGTAGTAGACACTTAGAGCATTAAACCACTAACAGCCGAAATTAATAACCTATCCTCAGCAAGAGATAGGCCTACTAGAGATGTGTTGCTTAGTTATTTCTGTTATTTATCGGAAAATAACAGCGGTTGCTAGGTAACTAAACTAAACTAAGATTGGCCTATCTCTTACCAAAAATAGGTTATTAATCCCCAGCGTTAGAGTAGACAAGAGTAGTCATGTAATATAATAGCCCAGTGTGTCGTATCTGTAGTCTAGTCGGTTTGTGTGGTCTGTGCCCACATGCCATTTTCCAGTTTGCTCTATGGTTGTTCTTAACTTTATTTTATTTATCTGTAGAGTGTTCTTTTGGAAAAAAGTTGGATTGTGCATGTCTCAAAAAAATGGCGATTGTTAAATTTCTGTTCAGGTTTTGAAAGCACAATCTTCTGGCAAATATTAAAACACTAATAATTTGTTATTGTGTAACTGTGAATAAAACCTAGGATGGCCGATGCTTTAGTAGAGCGGAGGCCGACCGTTCGGTTCTTCTGCCACAGGTGTAACATTGAATTTGAAGATGTTTTGCAGGTAAAAATCAATATTAACAGTTAATTCAAATGGTTTTATGTAGAATACTTAATGAAGAAATACTCCTTAAGCCTACATGTAATGCTAAACAACAAAAAATACCAAATTTTTGCGACAAAGTCTATAGCGAACATTACGATTCTATTGCGACGAATTCTTTCATATGTAGCCGGTTTTTCTCTCTTCTCCTTTCAGTTGAATCAATAAAGTGAAAAATAACAACCACTAAAGCCTTTAATTTCATTAAAATTTCATTATTTCTGACGGAACATTTGACTGTCACTATAATTTTTTCAGACCATTTTCTGATGTAAACATTGGGTCTGCGGATGTGGTGATCAGCGTAGCGGGAGCGTGACCTTTGTGCTTCCTTTCATTGTTGCCATATTACCATTTCATTGCTTTAAACACAATGTTTGCAGGTTGAGCATGTATCAAAAATTTATCAAAACAAAAATTATAAGATTTTCTTATAAAAAATGTGATCTATAAATAATATGGTTCAAGGAAACATTATAAAGCCAATTGTTATTGGAGTTTATGTAACTGGACACTTTTACTGTTCTTGTTTCAAATATTTTTCGGAGTTCAGTCAATATTACAATAATTTTGGCTACAGAAACCCACACAGTGGACACCATCTGCTGTCTATGATTATCATTAGCCGCATTATATTTTTTCATTGAGTCAATGTGATATTTCACTGCTGCAAAGGGTTCCTGTTGATCTCTTTAGTTCCATTTTGCTACTCACCAACTTGCCAACATATGGCTTAGTTATAACTTTTATGTTGAGCAAGTAATAAAAATAATAAATAAGTTTATTTTCTCACCACAAAATAATGTTAACATAAGTTTACTTAGGGTAGCTTAAAGTAGATTTAGACGGATTATTTTGTGAAATACCAGTGTCCGAAGTAGGCAATAGATTAACTAATAACAATAGACATGCAATGCAGTGTGTAATAACTTATAAATTTGAAATTAAACAAACTGTTTCCAGGATTACACATGCCCATATTGCGCAAGCGGATTCATTGAGCAACTGGAAAATGAGACAGAAGGCCTAGTCCTCTCCGGAGATGACTTCAGTGATGCAGATATGAGTAACTTAGATGACATGAGTAATTTGGATGATATGAGCAACCTTGATGATTCAGACGATGTGCACCAAGTAAGGATTTAAGTTACACTGTATAAAAAGAAATTAAGACTAATATCTTTTAATGCAAGTACAATACAGGTATGCAGAATTCTATTGAAATGATTAAAAAACGAAATTCAACTTGATTGAAAAAAGAACAAAGTAATATTTCTAAAATACAGTGAAAAAATTAAATGCCTACCCGACCCAGCCAGGAATCGAACCTGGGTCTTCCGCAATCCGGGCGGCTGCACTGACCATTATGCTACCGGGAAGGCTGACGTTAGCACAGAATTTTTTCACTGCTTCGATTTTTGACTGCTTTTCAGCGGCAGCAGTGCCATCTATCCAATGGTTATTGCAACCGATTAGTTATGCAGATTCATCTTTACATCTTTACTTTTAATATAATATTTAATTCAGCTTAAGTGTAGCAATTAGCCCTTAAAATAAAAAGTAAAAATTTAATAAAATAGTAGTTAAAAAAGAGATTTCTTTAAATTAGGTTTGTTGTGATGGTGCTGCTTTAAGTTAAATCTTAAGTCTGCTGCATTATTATTTTTTAAACACATTAGTAATGTTGAAAACTTTCCTCATAGAAGTTGTTTTTGATGATTCATTATTTCTGATTACTTGTTGACTTTTAATTGCGTATAGAAATATGTTATGAGCTAGTATCATACAGACTGGGCCAATTATAGTTGCACGTACAGCTGTTTTAACCAATACCCATCAGGGCCCTAGATAATGCTGTTAGTTACAAAAGCTATCCACTAATTGCATCATGTTTTTAATTACATTGGTTGATATTCCAATATGAAGACACAAGCTTAGATTTTTAATCTACAAAAAATGTAAAATGAGTCGAACAAATCCATTCCTAATATTGATAGTATATATGTTTATATCTTTATCACTAGGTCATGCTCATGACATGAAGATAATTGACCTTGAGAATGACGTTATTAGTCTAGAAATTTCGCTCGTACATAAGTAAATTTGGTCATATTATAAATGATTTGTCTTTTTTATTTATTTTTTGTTAATTAACTTAATGATTGCATTATTTAGAACCAAACTGCTTTGTCATTGAAATTCACGCATTTATGACAAGACAAAAATTTCGTTATCAGTTTTGTATCTCAAACTACTGTGGACTGTGTGGTGTTTCAATACTTGTGTGGCAAACCCATTATACAGTGTGTCTTGGCATGAACTAACAATATTTTAAACACAAGTACACAAAATTTTATGATCAAAACCAAACTCTGTAGAGATAGACCATTTTAAATTAAAACATCAAATTAACGTCTTATTTAATTATAGTGCTATTGAGACGAAATTGGGGATATTACATTTTTTACAATATTTTTCATTAACAATAATCACCAAAATAAGCAAAACTAATTGTTAAATGATGAACAGGATAAAAAAATATTGCATTCTATAATAAATGTACTGAATACCAGCTAGTAATCTGCTGAGGTAGCTCTTGACCATAAAATTTGTCCAGTACTAATATACTAATCCATTATACTGTAGTCATGTACAGCTATGTTAAATCTACATATAATTAATTAATTACAAGTGGGAATATATTTTAGCATGTGTGTGTGTAAAAAACGCAATAATAATCATTGTCTAGAGATTGTTTTTACTTTTTTTTAAAGTTTCAGCACTTGGCGTTCATCTCACCTGATGTTAAGTGATGATAAGGCCTAAGGTAGAAGCACGCTTCACCCGGAATCGTCAGTAGTCGTTTATAAGTGATGTAAAAATATCCATTTGCTTAAATCTAAAATCATAGTGACTGTCATTTGTCATTTGATTCTGTCAGTTTACATTTTCCCATACTTAAATTGGTGATTTTAATCTAACAATGCATTGCACCAACTGGTATGATTAGTACCGATTTTACGGATTTATGTATAACTTCAAATTTGATCCTTATGTCCATTCAAATAACTCATCCTTTTGTGGTAAAGCAGATACCACAGATTGCATTCTTTTATTCTGACATACTATGTCAATAATAAATTATTTTTTTATTTTCAGAGTACACCACCAATGTTAAACGACTTGGCATTTTTAATGTCGGTAGGGCGAGTAAGGTAATTATTCAATTTATTTTGTTAAATTAGTTAATTGAATTTCCGTCCTAGGAGCCAAGCATGTATCTCTCTTAGAAAGCCATTCCATAACAACTCCAAATGAAGGAGAAATTAATACAACATTGATTTGAAAATTTGCAAAGCCAATGGTTTAAATAAATAGTCGCTAAGATCATTGTATCTTTGAATAGGTGGCAACAGTTGAGACATGGTAACATACAGCAGAAACTCTGTTGCGTTCCGGCTGTCAAAGGTAAAATAGTTTTGCATCAATTCCGGGTGAAGCTTGCTTCTATCTTCAGCCTTTTCATAAACTTTCCATTAGGTAAGATAATGACTGAGCAAGGTATCAAAATATATATATAAAAGTTGTCAGCAAGATCTGTGGCGCCAGCGCAATTATGCGTTTAATAGTTAAGATACTTTAGTCGCGGTTCGGTACCTTTCAAAGAGATTGCTGCTGGCCGTCTATGGCTTTTACAGCTTACCTAACTGGATTTTTGTGACGACGAAAAACCTAAGGTTTCTCATGCCTTAGTGAACATCCTCAGAAAGGATGGCATCACATCACATGCTGTCCTCTACTAGGTTCTTAGAGGCACTCGAATCGGAATCGAGTAACTATCTATGTATTTAAGATGTAACATAATGTTGCTCTGTGAAGGCTCGCATTATACAGGTGTTTAGTAACACCTGCATAATCCCTAATATGGCAGAAGGTACCAGGCACAGAACCTCGAAAAATTATGAATATACCTAAAAAGCACCACATAGCTGGGATATTCTGGCTGTCTGTTTTTAAGTAAAATAGCAAAGTGACAACCGTAGGTTCAGCTGATACATTGTTCTTGATCGTCAAGTCAAAACATGTCTGGGTTGAAAAGAATAATGTAATAAAATAAATTTTAGTTTTTGTATGAAAAAGTTAATCTATGTAAATATGATTTTGCATGCTATCACAGTGTTCTTTACACTTGGTTGCATAGCTATGTTTCGGAATCATACACCTTTTACCACATATCCTGTATATAGTGTATAAAAACCAGGTAGGGCTCTTTTAAATTAGACATTAATTGTTGTTTGCCGGCTGTCGCAAGTTTGCAATGCGTTCCATATTAGAACAGTCGTGCGGCTGGCGTTTAATATGAAACCGCACGGCAGTGCCCCGATTCCCGTAACGATGACCGTAGGGATATCGTAGCGACTAACAGCCGAAATTAATAACCTATCTCTGGTAAGAGAGTGTTCCCTGTGAGGTGGAAGCTCACGCCAGTCGTCTCAGTTCCAAAAGGAGGTTCATCGGTTGACGTGAAGGGATATAGACCAGTAGCTGTGCTGTCGACACCAGCAAATATCTTAGTTTAGTTACATAGCAACCGCTGTTATTTTCCGATAAATAACAGAAATAACTAAGCAACAAATCTCTAGTAGGCCTATCTCTTGCTGAGGATAGGTTATTCATTTCGGCTGTATGTCGTTGAAACCATTTTCGTATTCACATCCGTCAATCGAATTGATTTTAAAGTCGATCGAACGAAATTCTAACCAACCGTATTCAAATCTACCGTATATTGTTTCCAACCAACAGTGTGCATTTGAATTCGACTTCGATCGAACCATAGTATTAGGTCCTCACCTATTAAATTGATGTTTTGTATAAAGATTTTTTATAAAATTATATTCTTCGTACTAATGTTTTTTCAATTTTCTTAGCATCTATTTATGTTAACACTATAAAAGTTGTAGGGCAGTGCGTTTGTTTCACTAGCTTAATATAGCAGACCTTAAAAAGAAAAAAAAACAAGTCCCTTTAAAGCTACAATGAAACTTTTGTTTCATTGTAGCTTTGAAGGCACTTGTTGTTAGCGGAATTGACCTTTTGGTCAATTCCGCTAACAAAGAACGACATTCGAACGACTTTTAAATCGGATGTTAGTATGAAAATTGATTTCAACAACTAACAGCCGAAATTAATAACCTATCCTCAGCAAGAGATAGGTCTACTAGAGATTTGTTGCTTAGTTATTTCTGTTAATTATCGGAAAATAACAGCGGTTGCTAGGTAACTAAACTAAGATAGGCCTATCTCTTATCAGAGATAGGTTATTAATTTCGGCTGTTAGTCGCTACGGTTAAGGTATTCGTTATGGGAATCGGGGAGAAGGTCCGACACAAAACGTGTAAATCGTAAGCTCTTACTGTCGCACTCATAGACGTCAGTTGTCATTATTGATTACTTATCACCTACGATTGTTCAGTCGAAATTGTGCTTATAACGTCACAGTTAGCGACTATTTTACAATAGACAATTTTAGGTGCTAAGTAATCATTAATGATTATTAACGACTTAGAAATAAACAAATAATAAGCTAAGCTCCGAATAGTTATTCCGTGTTTTGTTTCCGTCATGTGAACATAATTTCAAATAAGAGTAAAAAAGATAAAACACGGAATAACTATTCGAAGCATATTCTTTGTTTATTTGTAAGACCCTAAGCCCCTTACAAATAAACAAAGAATAAAGTCCAAATAATTATTCAGTGTTTTGTCTCTTTTACTCTAATTTGAAATGACGTATAAAGACCCTAATTACCTTACAAATAAACAAAGAATAAGGTCCAAATAGTTATTTCGTGTATTGTTCCTGTCATTTATACGTCATTTCAAATTAGAGTAAAAGAGACAAAACACGGAATAATTATTCCGACCTCATTCTTTGTTTATTTGTAAGGCACTAAGAGTGTGGCAGTTAGTGAATGAAATGAAATGATGAATGACGTTGGTAGCGCGAGTAGGGCGGTTGTCGGCAGGGGCGCGTCGACGGGGCGGCGGGAGACACTGATGGAGCAGCTGGTGTGGATGATCGGCGGCGGCCGCGCGGGCACCGGCGCCGTCACCGCCGGGGCGCCCTTCGTGCTGGTCGGCGCGCCGGGGGACTACGTGTTCGGCGGGGAAGGTAACGTGGACACAGACCTTGTTTACAGTCACATTTTTTTTCCTATTAAGCATTGTTATTGCTGAATGGACGGAACTGGCACAAGACCGAACAAAATGGCGTACTTTAACGTCGGAGGCCAAAACCCACTTCGGGTCGCTGAGCCAGCGAAGTAAGTATGTATTAAGTAGTGGAAAAGGCATCGCCTGCATTGCCGCGTACCACCGCGTCCGGGGGAGACGCTTTCTACTGGGTTCCACTTCCCTGTCCGGGTCCAAAGACCTCGACTGGGATATCGAAGTAGGGAGTAGGCATACCCCTTTAAAAATAACTATTTCCTCTTAATATTGTTGCAAAGGTCAACAGCGATCACTGTCAGGCATTCTGCCCGGCGTTCACCGCATTAATGCTGGGTTCTTGTGTATGATATAATAATGCCTTGTGCTCCGCGAAGACATTGTGAGGGCGATTATGTCTCTACAGTAGTGGTTTAACCAAGTTAAAATTTCTGATGAGCACGTGAATCGGGCGTCGCTCAAGATTTTTGTTGAAGAAAGATTTATTTTTAAATTTGGTCTACAATATATGATTCTACAGTTAATATTGCATAGACAACCAATGCTAGATAAAACAAATTGAATCTAATGTTTTGTGAACAGGCAATGATCGCTAAAATTATAACATGACTTGCTGTCCTAACAGGATTAGACGCAGTAGTAACCCAACTATTAGGCCAGCTCGAGAACTCTGGCCCCCCGCCGCTGCCGCGCGAACAGATCGCCGCGCTGCCCAGCGAGACCGTGACCGAGACCCAGGCCGCCGCGCACACCTCCTGCTCCGTCTGCTGGGAGGACTTCCAGCTGGGTGAGTGTAAACCCAGCTGCTGGCACCACTGGCCAGCTGCAACCAGCCCTAGTAGACCGTGACCGAGACCCAGCGCACACCTCCTGCTCCATCTGCTGGGAGGACTTCCAGCTGGGTGAGTGTATATGCCCATGCCCATCATTATCCAAGCTTATCCCTTGACCCGGCCAACCCGAGCTGATTCTAGCCTTCAGAGGCGCGTTTGGGTCGTTTCGCTCTCGAACCGATCTGAATGCGTCGGAGAATCTTATAAAGGACGGGGACACGCTTGAATCTTGCTTTGAAATCTTTTGACGATATTTTGATCATACGGCTTAAGGGACTCTTAAGTATCTCGCCGCCCTTCAAAATGTAGTAAAGCCATTAGCGGCCAACAGCAAACTCTCCAAATAAAGCGCCTCAGTCTTTTCGTTAACCCATTAACCGCCGCAGTCGCGTATACTTGACAGCGGGATTTAAGGGCACTAACGCCCGAGTCATTTATACATGACTGAAGTTTTATCGTTATTTACTTATAGAATTAGATACTCAATGAGAATGATTATAATGAAAAATCCAAGCTTATGAACATATTGTTTCATTTCAATAACTTCGGACCTCATTACACACCTATTATATCTGTTGTGTTAAAAAAACGAACACCAAAATTACTCGTCGCAGAAAGTAATATTTTCTAAGGACCCCAGCGCCACTGTCATAAATAAATGAGCATAGTGTTGTAGTAAAATCTAACCAACATGGCAATAATTATGTCAATAATGTGGAATATTGTTTTAGTTTATGCAGATTTCAACCCCGAATGATCATTATATCACTATGAATTATTTTGACTAATTATTTTAGCTAGAATGCTGTATTAATTCTAAATAAACGACGATAGAAAACCACAAATATTTGATAACTTGCGCATCACTAGCAGTACGGTATAGACAACGTTTTCATATAATACGCTAGCGCCGGAGTCAGGAATAAGTGACCGCTTATGACGTCATAGATGGACGGCAGTTTGGCATAGTGAGGGTAAGTTGATAATTTTATCGTATGATGAAAATATGAATAACGTCATCCTCATTATTCGCTTGCCCTGTTCCCAGATTATCTAGGCTTTGCATAATACAAAGGGTGTAAAAAGTTCTTAGCGAAGCGTAACCCTACTCACACCACTCTTCAAACTAAGCATATTACCCGAATATTATTGGTGCGATATGTCTTTTTTTAGGTTTAAATAAATATCAGTTTTCACAAATACACCATGGGCGGCATACTGCAAAAGGCTACCCTCTTTGGGACTGCAACTGTTAGTGGAATATTAAGAATGAATATTGTATTTAAATAAACAAAATACTTATATGTGACAATTGAGTTTCAGTAATGATTTATTTAATAAAATGAATATCTCACTTGGCTACTTCTATTAGTTTAGTTTATGAACACGAGCTTGAATCTAAATCAGAAAATGGAAGCGAACAAAATAGTGCATGGCCAGTGCTGTAAAAACACATTTTAATCGAATTTGGTTCCTTCATTTCTTATTTAGTTGAAATAAGTTATACTGTCATAGTAATCACCTACTATAAAAATACCAAATTTCTGTAATTAAAACTTGTATTTGCCAACTTATTTTTGCTTAATTATTAATAAGTAGTTGGTATTCCTCCATACATACTTTTAAAACCGAAATATCGAAATGATTTTATCGATTTACCTTCATCACTAAAAAACAAAAAAAACGCTTGTGTCAGCGCCGGGGTCAACTATACATGACGAACCACCACTTCAAGGTCAAATAGGGCTTGCGAATATCGATATTCTGGAGAATTAAAATTAAAATAAGTTATGTTTTAGGCAATCTCATATTTGTTGGTTAGACTAGAAATGATTGTGTGCTGTTCTTATTTGTTTGAAAACATTTTATTTTGCAAATATATACAAGGTATTTTCACCAAAACGCATCTTAAAATAAAATAATCGCTAAGATGATGCCCATCACTAATTTTATAGAGTTGAGAAGGGCTGTGGCGCTAGGGGCACGATTTGCTGACAGAACTTCCGGCGGTTAAAAGGTTAAAGCACTTATAGTATATGTTTGCTATATTTTTATTTAATGTTTGCATTTACAATGCTGTATGTAGTTACATGATAAAATTTTTCTAGAACAAAATATACAACCAGTCTCAGGGAGCTCGATTCCCACTCGAGCTTCAAATCGAAATCGAATCAAATCAAATCATTTATTGCATTCATGTAGTAACTAGCTTTTGTTCGCGGCTTTGCTCACGTGGGCTACACGACCTGTAACTGTTTTTAATAAAAGCAAAACTTATTTAAGGTAAAGTGTCTATAAGGATAATTCTGAAACACTTCATAATTTCTAACCAGACCAAATACCGAAAGATTTAACTTTTATAATGACAGATTTCCATACAAACTTTAAACCCCTATTTCACCTCTTTAGGGGAGGTTTTTCCAAAAATACTAAAACACGTCATTCTTTATTTTTATTGAAAAATCTAAAGATCGATTAAATTATTCATTGTTGCTTCTTATTTTAAAAATATCGATTTGCCCAAAAAACTTTCTTCCCTTTTTTACTTACAAGGAAAATAAACAAAGTTCCTGAGACACGTCATTCTTTATTTTTTTTCAAAAAGCGAAATACCAATTTTCATGTATTTTACTTAAGAACTGACGGACTTTCATACAAACTTTCACCCCTTATTTGACCCCCTTAGGGTATGATTTCCATAAAACCCTTTCTTAGTGGCTGGTTACGTCACTCAATTAACCTATAGTTTGAATAGCTTTAGCGGTTTCGGCTCGGCGATGATGAATCAGTCAGAACAAGTCATTATATGTATACAGATAGATAGTAGTAGTAGGCGGTACAATATTTTTTTTCTAGTAACATTTTATCTTGTGTTTGTTAAGCGGTGTGTGTATAAAGAGCGTGGTTCCTGTGCGCAGGCGAGACGGTGTCGCGGCTGCAGTGCGAGCACGTGTTCCACGCGGCGTGCATCGCGCCGTGGCTGCAGCTGCACGCCACGTGCCCCATCTGCCGCCGCTCGCTGCTGGCCGCCACGCCGCCGCCCACCAACGGTCACTACACCTTTATATTACACCCATCATACAGGGTGTAAAAACACCCTTAACCTGTCATCTACCGTGAATACAGACAATAGAATTTTAATTGTTTATGGCACTGATCAGTGCTCGCGGCAGATGACAGGTTAATCCGTCGTCTGCTGTGTCTGATTTGTCTCAGTAAAATCAATCGGTATATCACAAATATAGTCCATAGCCTGTGTCTCCGCACCGAACGAATTTCTTGAAAATCTTCCAGATTGCTTTCAATTCAGCTGAATAAATTAAAAATGTTTGATGATACAACAGCGGCGGCGCCTGAGGCGGGCCAGTCGGGCGGGTCGTCGGCGGCGTCGTCGGCGTCGGCCGCGTCGGCGGTGACGGCAGCGTCGGCGGTGTCAGCCGCGTCCTCGGCCGAGTGGGCGTCGTCCTCCTCCACGTCGCTTAGCTCCGAGCGCGAGCGCTACAACATGGACATCGACTACGACTAGGCACCGTCGCTACGCCGTAGCGGCCGCGGCGTCCGGCGCGCTACGACCGCCGGCTGTGCTACGAGGCCGTCCCCGTTATGACTGCGGGCGCGAACACGACGAACGACGCCGAACGCTCGGCGCCCGCCCGCCGGTCGCACCGCGTCGACGCTCCAGTGTCGGACGTGAGAGCGAAAGCCGAATTCGTATTCGCGGCTCGCCGGCTCGCCGCAGTGAACGTTCGTCGAGTGCCCGCCGGACTGTGCGGACGGCGGCGTGGCACCCCCGCGTGCTCGTTCGAGTATAATATTGTTTTTTTTGTGTAAATTTTGTAAATATAAATCGTATTTTTAGGCATCCGTCGCTGGTGGCACGTAACGTCACGAGCGCGGCGCGGGAGCTCGCGCCGCCGCAGATGTGAGGGGCGAGGCGTCTCGCGCGATACTCGCCCGATCGCGCTGTGAGCTGTGTAAACATCGTCTGCGAGTATTGCGCGAGACGCTTCTCTTCGTTATTTAAATTGTTTGAGTACCTTCGAACGTGGGTCCTGGCACGTTGAAATTTTTACACATAAAAATTAATTAAGCGACGTCGTTGACATCTTATCTATTTATTTAAACGAGAACAGGCTAGTGACTGATAGAAAGGGAAATACGTTATGCCTTACCGAACCGAATATATGCAACTTACTGTCTTAAAAATTAAAAGACGAATGAGTTCCGTGCGCCGTGCGTCTAGTGTGCGATTGTGCTCAACACAGTTGTTAAAGTAATACTTTTGCCGAAGAATTTAAGTGTACTTACTAAATTTAACAACCGATTGTCACATTTCGGATACTGATGCATATTTGTAGTAGTGAGTATGGATAAAATTAAAATGTACATGCTGACTGACATCTCCAGGCTGCAAAATTGCATTTAATGAATTTGAGTATTACGTAACAAATTGGTAAAGTTAAATATATTTATATTAAATTAAATATATGTTTGTGTCAATCAAATTAATTGATAAAGATGTCCCTTGCTGATATGAATAAAATATTTATCGTAATCGTGAATATCCTCGCAGTTAGCATTTTAAAATTATATATAATTAGAGAAATATAAAATAATGTAAAGCTAGATTAGAACATGTTACGATCCATATTGTTTTCAGTTTTTTGTAGCTTATCTTTGTGGGGCTATACAGTGGAATTATCTATGTAAGTTTATCCATCGCGAACGTTACTCATTGGTATAAAACTTTATACGGATCTACTCGCGTTTTGTTTTACATAATGATTATTTAAGCCTTTCGCAGAGATCGTGACCGCAAGAGGACTGGAGAGTCCGTCGAGAAAGATGGAGAGTAATCGAAGGGTGGATTCTGCGATCACTTATTCCGATCTCGGCCTGTTTCCATATTAACTGAAAGTTGAGTCCGGGAACACATAATGATTCCGAACTTCGATTCCGCTTTTCATCTATTGAGTCGTGATTTTTTATAATCGATTTTTTTTAAATGTAAGTACAGCTATCTGTAAGGTTAGGTTATACTTGTTTTTTTTAGAGAGTTTGCTGATTGCCTCAGACGGCATTTTCAGCTTTGCCGGGCTTTTTTGGGGGCGGCGAGAAACCTAAAGGGTTCCTCAAGCCGTGTGAAACGAAGCACCTTCGGAGGTTTTCTAGAGGGAACGGCATCACGCACTAGTGCGTGTCCCCATGCCCTACTAGATTCTCCGAGGGGTTCGAATCGGATCGGGGAACGGATAGACTTGTGACCACGCGCAATGGAGCGAGCAAAGCGATATTGAATTTTTCTATGTTCTGATTTCGGCATTTCAAAATACTTGATTCGGAATTAAGATTATCGTATTTATGTAATGTACTCGTTGAATCCGCTTTGGATCGAAATAAGTGATCATGATCCAAATAGATGTATCTAGTGGTGTGGCCTAAGGAGAGTCTATTTGCTAAAGCAAACAGTTTTCATGAATATTTTTACATGCGAAACAACCGCTATCACCTAATTATATGACAAGAAGAAAAAAATGATATCATCTATCTTCTTCAAATATATGATACAAACGTATCAGAATTAATAGTATCTTCAATGCATATTAATTTTTTTTTGTAGACTGATCAATAGTATAGACTGGTAGCCAGTCAGAAAGTGAGATGTAGGTTAAAATAATTGATAAAATAGATAAAATAAATATAAAAATAATTAATAATAACGCGGTATAATATCAATAGACGTACTTCCACAATAGATAGAAATTCTTTAGGATAATATTCAAATGATGTAACTATCGTGGTCTCTAAAATTAGAGTGATTATCTTCGAGACTGTTTTTTTTTGTTTTCTACGGGGATGATTTTATTATCTTCGCTATTTTGGTATAGATAACAAAAACATTGCTATATTTTCGCCAATAATTATTCTCATTTTATAACTAAGTTAAAAATTGATGAGAAAACATCATTTTATGTAGTTAATAATCCATAACAAAATTTAAAACTCTTCATTACAAGTACACTGTGTCACTGCTTATGAAGGCTGATGCATTGCATAAATCGTGTCATGAGGATTGAGGACGTCAAAAACTATTACTGCCGTACTCAGAGACGTCTATTAAGTTTTAATGACAATTAAATGTCTTTCCTTCTCTATTTAGCAATATACATAAGAAAGTGACAGCAAGAGACTTAATTGTCATTAAAACTTAATTGACGTCTGAGTACGGCAGTTAGTTAATTAGAATAACAAATTATTTTCCTCAAATATCTTATTCATATACATTCAAATATCTGAATATACTTGAACTCAAAAAAGATAGACAAGTGCGAGGGCCCATGTTTTCGGTCTGAAATAGTGTAAACGAGAAATATAGAAAACGTAGGTTATGCTCCGAGTACCAGTGAGTATTTTGTAAAAAAACCAGCTCCGGAGTCGAAATGTCGAATGCATGCGTGTCAAACACCCAAATGCTGTTTTTCCAATAATAATTATAAATGTTAAAGTATAATTTAAAACTTACTTTTTATGTTCAGTAGATGTACAGGCCGATGCCATAGTATGCAGGTATGCTTGTATATAAGGAATGAATGCTTTTACTAACATTTGGGGCTGTTCATATTTTATGTCACACAAACGCTTTGAGAGAGGTGCCATTGTTACATGAGTGTATATACTATTGAATATGTTCAGATACTCAGATTTATATATTTATAAAATCATAATGAAATTGTGTGTTATTCATCAACAGAAACTGATAACCTTTTCCATTTATCTAAATCCTGACTATTTTATATTGGACGGGTTATTTCAATTTAGAAATATAATCTCATTCTTGGCATCATGTTCACGTTGGGTTTGCCACAAGTCAGGCTCGTCCTAGTGTGGAAACCGCTGGCAACTCTATTCTTTTGGCATGTATTCTTCTTTTTTTGTAAACCCGTTATATATATATGTTACTTACTTGTCAAAAGTATGTAAGTTTCAATGTTAATAAAGATTATTTCTTATTTCTATTTCTAAATAAGTACAGTTCCTGGTTAAAAACACTACTATTCTTGACATAAACAATCCTTTGCTTATAAATGTATCTCTTAATTAATTATGTTGTTTCAACCACTGTGATGTAAGGTATGAATGTCTCCTTAGGACCAGACTTTAGTCTACACTAAAACTTATTATATATACTTTAAGTCCAGTTAAATTCCTCATACAATACTTTTATTTCAATCTGAAACTTTAAAATATGCTTGTAGATAACGAAATAAATAGAAGCCGTTTGTGAGTTCATAGTAATTTTAAAGTATGAAAAAATGGCTTATGAACTCAAAAATGTATTTATTACATGAGAGTTGTTTGTATGGAATGTTTGTAGTAAATTATTATCGGTTGGTTATTGATTGTGAATGAATGAAGTGCGATATATTTTTTTCCTCTTTTTTTCCTGAGGTTTATTTGCTCATGTGTACAAAATTATAAAGAGGCTACTGGGATGCATAATGCCAGTGAATCCATGAATTTGTGGCTAAGATCTGGCCACCCCTTGTTTTGCGTCGGTATCTAAGATATTGGTTAAATATACAGGGTGTTTAGTAGAGGGTTGGACATACGTAAATGACGGATAGCAGGGGGTATTCTGCTACCCAGCCATCCCCAGTAACATCGCATTGGCCTCACAGTTCAAGAGGCTTTTTGTTTTTTTTAATTTTGGTTAAAAAATATCCGAATTAATTACTTAAACTCGTGTAAATGTACTGAAAATGGCTAAAATTGCTAGGTTTTTTTGGTGTTTTATCTGTTAGTGTTCACGTATTCTTTTAATAATGACATTAAGCGCAAACAATTACAAGAAAAAAAATATAGGCCTCCAGGTATACTAGGTGAGGTAAAAACTTTTTAAAGTACAACTTTCCGTTGATTAAAAAAAAAAGTAATGGTAATTGAATGATTACAATTTCATTAAAACATCTCTGCTTTATACCCTTTCCATCGGTACCTCAAGTGTATTGCTATTGCCTTTAGAGCCGAAGTTATTCGCGAATTTCGCCCAGCGGGTTCACTGTTCAAAAAACTACTTTACCACAAAATTCACATTAGTTTACGGAAATAAACTGGTTTGGATAATAAAATGCAGGAAGAAATGTTGTTTCTCTCTCTCAGCCATAAGATGTGTATCTTCCCTCTCTTTCACTTTCTTGTTAGCGCCTTTTATTTAGTTTTACCTGTCCTGATTTTTAGTTCTTTTTTTATTAACAAGTAAAAAAACCTTGTTTTTAAAAAGTTTAAAAAAAAACATGCATGCAAAATTTCAGCTCAATCGGTAACCGGGAAGTGGATCATAAACTTGCAAGATTTGATTACAGTCAAACAAACAAACAAACATCGGGACAGGTAAAACTAAATAATAGGCGTTGACAAGAAAGTGAAAGAGAGGGACGATACACATCTTATGGCTGAGAAAGAGAAACAACATTTCTTCCTGCATTTTATTATCCAAACCAGTTTATTTCCGTAAACTAATGTGAATTTTGTGGTAAAGTAGTTTTTTGAACAGTGAACCCGCTGGCACAGAATACATAATAGTACAAGTACAGAATATCCACTTCGCAAAGTAATTTAAATAAATAGCGACTTTTGCAGAGACACAATAAAGTGCAATTCAGGTCGCACACCGCTCCTTTACCTACAGTTATATTCACCTAGACGTTGCCTCTCTTTCTATCACGTAGCTCTTATCTCTTCGAATGACTTCAGGGTTGCCTTCTTTTAAATAAGAATTATTCTAAATACTTAATTTATTACAAGTTATTGTGTTTATAATATGTACTTACATGTGAACGAATTACGTTTCAAATAAACCTAGGCTAGGTATGTAAGTACAGTTAATGCCACATCAGACTACCTATACGTGTTGACTTTGAGGCCGTTTTTATGCTGCCGTATCGTTGTCGTTAAAAGAGTTTGTAAGTAGGTAAGTACCTATATATCAAACTAGCTATAAGTACTATAATATTTAATAATTTAACTAGGTACCTAGGTACGTAAATACGGGAGCCATAAAGATAACAAAAGTCAACTTTTGGTCTTGGTAGTTAAAACGGTATCTATCCTAAAGTACAGATACTAGATAGGTGGGTAGGTACTTAGTTGTAAACAACTAAGTATATATATAGGATAAGTAAAGATAAATCCTTACTTGCCCTATTTAGTTATTTAGTAAACAGTTTCGTAAGTAGGTAAGTAAGTAAGTATCTACCAAATTATTATTTCAATAAGTATATAGTTGGGTGAAGATTGTTTAGCAAATAAGACAAGTACTCCTAAGAATAAACGCACTACTAAATACTAACAAGGTAGGTAAATACTATAAGTAGTCAAGCATTCTTTTTACCTCTCGATGTCGTTTGGAAGTTTGAGAAACGAGAGGTTCGGATCCTTTTTATTATTATTAAGACAGCGATGCTATATGCCTTCATTTTGGTCACATCATAAATGTGCGAACAAAAGACGCGATAAAATACGCGAACGCGGCGCAGCGCGTGAGTGAGTCGAACTAAGTGAGAAATGAACTAATGTTGCTAATGTGCGACCCGGCCGGCACGTGGCAGCCCTCTGAAATTAGTCCGTCCGGACACTCGCCGGCTACTTGTAGCTTCATACCTAAAGCGCGGAGTGCGCCTGGCCTGCCGCTGGGCGAAATTCGCGAACAACTTCGGTTCTAAAGTCAATAGCAATAAGAGCTATTTGTAGCCTAAACTGAATAAATGATTTTGAATACACTTGAGGTACCGGTGGAAAGGGTATAAAGCAGAGATGTTTTAATGAAATTGTAATCATTTAATTATCATTATTTTTTTTAAATCAACGGAAAGTTGTACTTTAAAAAAATTTACCTCACTTAGTAACTCTGGTGGCCTATTTTTTTTTCTGGTAATTGTATGTGCTTAATGTCATTATTAAAAGAATACGTGAACAGTAACAGATAAAATACCAAAAAAAACATAGCAATTTTAGCCATTTTCAGTACATTTACACGAGTTTTAAGTAATTAATTCGGATATTTTTTAACCAATATTAAAAAAACAAAAAGCCCATTGAACTGTGAGGCCAATGCGATGTTACTGGCTGGGTAGCAGAATACCCGTGCTATCCTTCATTTACGTATGTCCAATCCTCTACCAAACACCCTGTATATATAGATATAAATCATTAAGCTGTCTGTTTAACTGAGTGGAAGATTGATTTATTGGATTACTTCTAATAAATTTAATTAAAAAAAACAATAAAATAAATTTTGACAGGTACATTCCTGTGTAAAGTTTGTGAGATGCTAATTTTAATATAGATTAAAAAAATATTTTCTGTTTGTAGAGCCTTTTCCACTACGAGTTGCCCGGTGTTGCTCGTTCAATAAGGTTTACATAGTCGTATATGACTAAAGTAATGAATTACCCAGTATCATTTTGTATAATATGTTTTGAAGATACTATAGACCTTTAAAAGTTTGGTTCAAAAAGAATTATATACTTTTATCATAAAGAAAAGAAACAGCATTTTAATACCTACTTAATCCAAAGTACCTAGTACATATTCGGGACAAGTCTGGACTAGCAAATCTCCAAGCCTGCTAGTTAAAAACTATTATTGTGTTTTTATTTAATAATAATAATTGCGTCTCACTAGCCAGATTCTGACATTTTGTTCATAGTCCAAATGTCAAAAACAGGCCACTAAGACACGATTGTGAACGTATTAAAATATCAGAATCGAGGTAAAGGTGGTTTGTGCTATGGTAAGTTATCACCTGCAGTTAGGGTTACCATATCTCCGGATTTGACCTGAGATCTCAGGATTTTTAGGCTCCTGAGTCCTGACAGGATTGCGGCCGGATTTTGGAAATCTCAGGATTTTTCTATTTTTCAATAAAGCACCTACTTGCCATTTTTGACTTTGTTAAATATCAGTAACAACATTAGATTATTATCTAGTTATTTTTTTTCCACAGAGTTGCGAATTACGTCTACGACAAAATCTCAAGATTTTTTTTATTGAAATCATACTTTTTTCTCAGGACTTTTCAATTTTCCATCTGGTAACCCTACCTGCCTAGCCTATTAACAGTAGCCTATTATAACATAATGAATGTAAAGGTACCAGTTGGCAGCAGACCACGCAGCAGCAGCAGACGACGTGTGGTCGCGACACTACTGGTTGACGACGACGACGCTGAGCGACGTGTCGCTAGCTACGGAGGGAATTTCATAGAAATATATAGAAACCAGTAGTGTCGCGACGACACGTCGTCTGCTGCTGCTGCGTGGAGTCGGCTGCCAACTGGTACCTTAACTTGCACGTTGCTGTAACAGGTCTTGGTTAATATGGCCAGATTGGAAAATCATGCACTTTCAAGAGAGGCTCACAAAGTGCTTGTCTATACTAATATTATAAAGAGGAAACCTTTGTATTTTTGTATGTATGTATATGTATGTATCTATGTATGTATGTGTGCAACGAATAAACTCAAAAACTACTGGGCCGATTTAAAAAATTCTTAGAATGCCAAATTAGCGCTGAGTAACATAGACTATATTAAAAAATAAATATATAAAATATGTACCTACTAAAAACGACAATTTAATTTTCCAATAAAAATGATTTGTTTGTTTTGTTGTCATGGAAACAATGATATTATAAACTATAGATATGTTACGTTCATAGTAATTTGCGTTTTATATCTGTTCCGAGCAATCTAAAACTGCACACATTGACAAGTTTCACTGATAAAAGTAAAACAAAAGATACGAAATAGCACGCAAATGAAAGAGATAGATATAATTTTAATGATTGCACTTCAAATGTTTCTACTAGATAGCTCTCTCTTTCTTCACCTGGATGGACATGGCCAGAGTTGGGCGTAATCAACTACTTTTTTAATCAGATTAATAATCTGATTGAAAGTAATCATGATTACTTTTAATCAGATTAAAGTAGTCGTGATTACTTTTAATCAAGATTAAACATATAATCTTTAATCTTGATTACAGTAATCAGTAATCTAAATTACATGATTATTCTTAACTAAGTTTATATGAATTATGGTTTAGAAATTTGTCATTAATTATCACAAGTTGTAGGTATGCATCTAGAAATTGAGTGGTTGGCTTTATTGTACTATAAATTATACCTACTACGTAAGACGCGCGGTAAGGGTGCGGAGGACAGGGTATTGTACGATCACCGGCTAGCCAATCGCCGCGTCCGCATTGTCGATAGTCGACAAGTGCACACGCGCCATTTTGTTCAGTGCGCATCAGTCAAACGAATCGAGCTCAAGGAGAAGATACGAGACGACGTAATTCTTTTATCGTACGTGATCGAGTATTTTTTTTAAGTTTAAAAGTATCGAGTACCAGAAAAATTACTATTCAGCAGTTTTTTTGCGTAAAATAATTATCCTAAAAGCACAGTGTATGAGACTGATAAAAAAATAAAGTTCTTTTATTTTTTTACGTTCCGACTGTTGGTTTTATTAATCAATCAAATCAATCATAAAAGTAATCAAGATTACGATTACAGATTTATAATCATTAATCACCGATATGATTACATTTTTGATTAATTTCTGTAATCTGTAATCGTGATTGAAGATTACAAATTGTAGTCGTAATCCTTAATCATTAATCTGATTACTTTTTGCCCATCACTGGACATGGCGTCTTTGCGTCAGTCATTAGATTGTTTGGAAAAATAATTGAAATATACTAAATAATCTAAGTATCTTTGCGTTACATGTGGTAAGAGATCCCTTGTGTTTTGTTTACTTTAAAGTCATAATTGGTACACTTCCGAAACACACGATGGCATTTTTGATTTTTTTGGTAAGGACACAGGAACCTACGGTGCGACACGCTCGTGACATCGCTCGAGCGCTCTCGACGCAGACTAATTACAAGAAGACCCAATTGGGCGTATTTGAATCTTCACAACGCGCGCTTATTACAATATCTGCTTCTTGTTTTATATAATATCATTGCTTGGAAACCATTGATATAATATTTAACTCAATGATGGAAACTGTCAAAGCGGTACAAAGTCCGCCGGGTCAGCTAGTACTCTATATTTTTAACATTTTAAATGTTAGAAACATACCTACCACATTAACATTATAAATTTTAAATATATATACTACAAAAGCCTTCTTTGAAAAGTTATGATTTTGTACTTCGACCCCTTATACACAAGACCCATCGATATGCCCAGTAATTTAACGGGGTTTCGCGCACCCCTTCGAACTAGTACAGTCGCAAACATTAACAATATTGTTCTGACTCTTATTCCATTGTGTTAAGCGATAATTGTTAACATGTTAATGTTAGTGTCTGTACACGGCTGCATGATGATCACATAAGTAAGGCAAGTAGGCAGTTTTAATATGCTGCCGTTTGTGCCAGCCGTTGTAGCCAATGAAAAAGTGTATATTTTTTTAGTAATACAAAAATAAACAAAATTACAAAATGTATGATGATGAATGATAATAGATATGAGAAGTGAGAAATAATATACCCCCAACCCCTCGAGTATCTCAGTAAAGATGTGGGGCTTTACTAAGTCCTCGGGCGGACTTGAGAGAATTTGAAAAGTGACGTTCCACTGTTTTGTTTAATTTGCCAACACTCATGCACACTTACGAACACTTAACGGTTAATAATCCACCATTATTTCACATTAATATTCGACATAACACAAATTTTAGGAAATAAAACAAAACTGCAGACATGACTCTTCACTTTCCCGCCAAGAACCTCTAAGCACTTCTTACAAGACGCTACTCGTAACAACTAGTTGCAATAAAAACTTTTACCACAGAATACTTAATGCTGTTGAGTGCCGATGAGTATCTATTCTAGAATGTCACACACAATAATATAAACGCATCAGCAGATTTTATGGTTACTAAGCGTTAGTAATTAAATTATAATCACTTCCAAAGTCGCGAGTACTCGCGACCCGTCATCGTCGCATCAAATTCATTTCAATTTTAATTTTTCGCTACTGATTTCTAATGAATACTGGGTGCCTATTGCGAGTTTCATTCGCCATCCGTCACGTTTACCGAAATTTGTATGGCTAAATTTTAAATCTTTTCGTGTGTCGCCAGGAGGCGCTGCTTCAATGCCATACTAATTTTCACTAGGCACCGGAAACTGTTGTTTATTGAGATGGTTTTTCAACTCAAGTTTGGTAGCGCCTCGTACGAATCCGTGTTATTCGTTTTGCTATTTTGTATTAAATATGCAAAACACTGATTTCTGTAGCCTATCGCGCCTAAACCCAATTTTACAGATCATTTAAAAGCAAGTTACGAGGTCCTATCAAATGCTATTAGAATAATACCAGGCGCAAGGATATCAGTAGTTAAATACCACATACCAAATAGTAGGTATCATGTTTTATCTACAATTCTACATCGTCGTGGTAAATGTCTCTACCGTGCCGAGAGTTGAGATAGCTTTGAGGTAATGCAACCTCAATCATGCCTTCAAGTGAGCGAGTTGTGATATTGATTTAAGGAAGAACTTGTAGCTACAGCAAGTATATAAAATACTGCAGTCTTTAAAATATAACAATAAAAATTTATGAGGCGGCATCGGCCAGGTAGGCGGTCAGATGCAAACTGAGGCGGTCGTAAATTAGGAGGCAGATGTGTGAGCACGCGCCTGCGCCTGCGCCGCGCTGCCGCGCCGGCCGGCCGATCGGATGCGTTACCTACTCAACTGCCGTTGCTTGATATTATTATTTCAAGAATTTTGATTTGTTTTCGCGGGGCAGATGATGTTTTTATGTAGCTATATATTCGAACATACCTATTATCATCAACAATATCATTCGGCAACACAAATTTACATTTCTGTAACCTATACGAACTTCAGAGCTCTAATTCTTTCAAATAAATAAGCCGATTTTCTTTTCTACAAGAAATTATAACATTTAATAGGAATCATTAAAAATACATGAGTATAACGGAATTTATGCGATTTATACTTAATTACTTACGAGCCGATGGTATAGTGACATTCACAAGAGATACTTGTAGCCTAAACTGAATAAATGATTTTGAATTTTTTTAATTTTGAAATAAGTTTACATACCTAGAGTTGACGTTTTTTTTTTATTTTGTCAGAATTAAAGCTTAGAAGTTTGCATAGGATATCAAAATGTGAAATGGCTCATTAGGTATTTTTAACATTTTTTTTCAGATATCCGGACTGCTAAGTCAAATCACGGTCGTAAGTTCGGTGTGAGGTAAAACAACAAATTATTTTTTGCAAGCACTACACTTAGTCTACTGAATAATGTTAATAAAGTACCTATCCGGTTTCATAAAAAGATTCAAGGCTTGGTTAATTTTGATATGTGAATTCATCTAACCAAATTTGATAATTAATGTTATATATAATTTTACGCAAATTTTGTTGCGAACAAATTACAACTTACAACTATATTACACCTTTTTGGTGCACCTGACCCGGCATGTCGTGGGGTGCGGGTCCGAATCCCGCTCGTGGATTTTTTTAAATTTGATAAATTAAATGAATGTGACCAAGATAGTAATATTAGATACGTAGCGTTTCTAAGGTACCTATAAGTAAAACACTCTATTCCCAGATTAACCAAAAAGGCACGTGCCTACGGGCCTTGCGTCGCTTAGGGTCCCGTCCCGTCGCGTCGGTCAGAGAAAATAAAGTATTTTTTGTCCAATATTCCAAAGAGAAGCCCCAAGTAGAGTTCAAAATTATAAACTCAATATTTTAATGTACGCCTTCCCATTTATAGTTTTTGAACGAGTATTTACATAAAAAAACTAAGAAAAGTAAATCATAATCAAGGTAAATATAGAGATCCACTATCTCTAAGGGTACGCCTCCTACAGCAATGTTAGGCCGAAGTTCTACCTGGGGCACATGACATAGTCACCTTAGTTTTAGCCATGTTCATTCTGAGACCTATTTTCAGAGACGCATCGTACAGTCCTTCTAGCATAACTTTGAGATCTTGCATTCGCTCCCTGAATAGGACCAAATCATCTGCAAAGCGGAGATGCGACACTGAGACACCGTTGTTGTTTATTCCTTTCAAAAATGTCTTCATGGCAAAAAGTCCATTTCTTTCCAGAAAGTCGACCAGAGACCAAGCACGTACCCAGGATTTTTGTCGGGTGGATTGTTGTCCGTTTGGGTAAATTATTAAAGTACCTAAATAACACGTAAAAGCTTCACGGAAATAAATAGCAAATCAATTTTAATAATGTGTGTATATGTATATGTGTGTGTGTTGGAGCACATCTTCGTAAAATTATTCCACTTCATCGCTGTGCGCAGATGTTGGTGCGTACATCTGGATCACCTTGAGCGAATAGCGCTGATTGGGTTTCAAAACAACAGCAGACACGGGTAGAAATAACGAGTCCTCGTGGCCTTTGTAGTAGAACATATTAGTATGTTAGTTTAAGGAGTTCTCCGCCTTTTCTGTGGACCTCAGAAATTCCTATAAGGTCCTCTTAGGCTCTTTATCTCTAGAGTTTCTTGCTCCATTTCGTGGAGTCTCGTCCGTGCGGAGCGTCCTAGCGTTGAAACACGCCAGAGTCAGGGTTATTTGAGGTTGGTGACTGGATCTCTTCCAGAGATTCTTGGCACCCTCTGCCACGCCGTTACCGAAGCCGCCACCAAAACCTGGAATAGAGGGGCTGCTGGGGACTGAGGGCCCTTTACTATTGACATTCACATTAGTTATGGAGGTGTTTCAAAATTTATTATATTATCATTATTACTTATCTTTATTTTATTATTATTATTTATTTATTTTATTATATATATTTTTTTTTTCAGCACAAAACCGGTCATTGTGGAGATCCTCGGGGGAGGCCTTTGTCCAGCAGTGGACGTCTTTTGGCTGAGATGATGATGATGATGATGATGATGGAGAGGTTTTGGCCATAAAATGCCACGCTGGCCAGTGCATCTTGGCGAGTCTTTTAGGGGACACCAGGTGCAGGTGAGGTTGACTTGGGCGGTTTGATGTAATGCCACCCCTTATCCCCAAATATTCACAAAAATTTATAAATTTTTCAAATATTTACTTTAAGAAAAGTAAATATTTGAACAAATTTGTTTTGTATTTTTGATGATAAATTACAAGATGACGAAACATGATAAATAATTGTACTTATATTTAATAATTGATAAAAAAAAATTTTTGCTTACTCTAGAAGATTTCTATATTGGTTTAATAAAATTGTAGGTTATATATAGTCTTCGCTCAAAAAAAATGTGACCATTACATTATCTATGTAACTTATCAGTGATACTGGTGAAATACACGTTGCGTTTTGTGTTTTATCTGCCACGTGCTCTAATAACTAATAATTATTTGCTCAAATTTGGCTTACTAAGATACGAGGTGTCCACCTGGGCGCATATGAATGAGCTGTTTTGTTCGTGATTATCTAAATAATATTTTTAAGACATTATAAAAGACCCATAACGAAGCCTAAAGCCACGTATTCTCCTCGTCTTTAGGATGCTTGTTCTTAACTGGGCCATCTCGTCCTGAAGATATTGAATGACAGTCACAATTTTTCTCAACAATGTATTGCAAAAACAGTACTTACAAAAATGTGATGAGTGTCGTTCTTCGGTCTTTTCACTTTAAAGCGATAGACATATCTAACTATCGCTTTGAAGTGTAAGACCGTAAAATAAAAAATAAAATGCTTGTTTTTTGAATGTAAAGTCTGGTATAAAATAGTTTTTTTAATATTTTATCTAACAATTATAAGAAATTCTTTTCAACACATTTTAAAATTTTGAAATTCAAAATTATAAAATATTCGATTAAGGAAGACCTAAAAAATAAGTTATCCCACGGACGAATAAATCCTTTTATCTCATAAGGACAGATTCTCGTAAGGACAGATTCTCAAAAAGACAGATTCTTATAAGGAAAGATTCTCAAAAGGACAGGAGTACCTACACGTAAGTACATAGAGAAAAATTATTATTATCACGCTATTGAACTTCATAGTTTATTCCACAACGGGGAATTGATCTGTCCCTAAAGTATTTATTTTGGTTGAAGCTCTTCTTGGTTTAAGTTATAGAAAATATGTAAATAAAAAACATTTACATATTTCGTATCACAAAATAGCACATTCATACAAATCAAAAATAATAACATACCTATAATACTGAAAGGGCATCTTCTCAGCATACGTCTGTATCGTATCGTTCATAACATTTTAGTAATGCCAAGACGCTGGTCTTCCGAAAATATGTTTTATTTAAAACAGTATAATATAGTCAGACAACAAACAGTAGTAACAGTAGAATAGTCTGTAGGTTTTTACCTACTCATACATGGTTAGGTTTAATAAAGAAAGTTTTGTTAACCATTGTTGCAGACACGACACCTTTTTTTTTGTTAAATTAATTTAAATGATTCTATCAAAATGCAAACGTTCTCAAAGATCACCGGTTCATTTTTTATCAACATCAAATGTGTCAGCGGTGCACCCGAAAAACGGAAAAAAACAATAGATAGAAACGCGACCACGTGGCACCCACACCTGGCCTCCAACCTTCCAATCTCGAGACGGCAGCTGCCATCCTTATTATCCTAGAAACCGCCTTGAGACATCCTCTCCCAGTCAATGCACGCCAACAAAGGCTTTTAATAAACGATGCGGGCGTCAGCTGTCCCAACAGCTTGCGCCATAAAAAATAGGCCAATAACTTCGATGGCGAAAAAAACTTAAAGAAATGTTAAAGATGGCAGGTGCGGCGCGGGCGTCAGCTGCGAGCGCACCTTTGTGGTAATTGCCGTGCGCGAGCGCCGCTTTTATTTTGTTTACGTCGCGAGGAGGTCAAAGACATAGAGGTTTGCGTCGTTTTGCGTACGCAACCGCCACGGTTATTGCCACATGGTATTTGATCGCGATAAATCCATAGAGAATCAGGCAATATGTTTTAAATTAGGCGTCCAACCTACAGGTTGTCAAGGGCACGGCTATTTGCGTTGGACTGGTCCCGCCACATTGTTGTACGTCTGTTGACTGTTGTGCCAGCCACCTGCCTCTGCCGTAATTAGCCATAATAACATATGCACTTACTATAATATACTCGGTTCAGACAAAGAGAAAGGGTTCGCAGTTTGAAGGGCACCTTGTTGGGAGTTTTGTGCGTGCCTGCAGCGGTAGGTAGGTAATCAATGTATTCCTGGTGAGATTATTGAGTTAGATTCTTCATAAGTTACTAGTAAGAATGCCTCGCATCAATTTCGATTGTATTTACTGTGGAATATTTTATATATATACTAGCGACCCGCTCCCGGCTTCGCACGGTTGCAATGCTGATATTATCAGTGTTGCTCTACTATATGCATGTATTATACATATAAACCTTCCTCTTGAATCACTCTATCTATTAAAAAAAACCGCATCAAAATCCTTTGCGTAGTTTTAAAGATCTAAGCACACAAAGGGACATAGGGACAGAGAAAGCGACTTTGTTTTATACTATGTAGTGATAATATACTAGGTATGTTATCTTTCTTATTTATGCGTATTCTTTGTTTGTAATTATAAACGAAGAAATATCTGTAATCACGGATATTTTTTTATCATACACGGCTGAAGACTAGCGGTTGGTCGAACAATAGACAGAAATTGAACATAACTATTAACTAGGTACTATCAATTACGAGTTGTGTGTTAAACATTCAACAATTTATTTTATAATAAGCTGACCCGGCGGACTTCGTACCTACAGCATTTTTAATTATTTTAAATTTGTATAGCCTATGAGCCTATGTTACTCAGCGCTAATGTAGCATTATTAGCAATAGTGACATAATTTTTTAAGTCGGTCTAGTAAGTAGTTTTTGAGTTTATTCGTTGCAAACTTACATAAAAAATAAAAAAGCTTTCCTCTTTATAATATTAGTATAGATAGAACGCGACAGTTTAATAGTGTATACTATTATACCTATTGTTTTCTAAAGTTTACGCGAACACTACACATTTAAATGAAACAACTTTTACGGATCTACTCGCGTTTTTTTTACTTTACACATTATTTAATTAATGTTTATCCTGACGTTTCGAATCTTTTGCAGGGTCCGTGGTCACAGGGAGACTGAGGTGTTGGTCATCTCATAAATAGTTAGTAGCTTGTAAACCCTCAGGTGCGTTCCGTTTTACGCAGAAAGAGCTTACAGTATCTTTTGGTCTGGCAGTCTGGTGGTAGACTTTAACCATCTTCTCTATTAAAATTAGGATGTTTTTTAATTTCAATAGCCTCGCGTATCATCCAAGGGATGAATCGTTGTTCTCTAGCGAGCACTTGCGGTTTATCAAATCTGATGTAATGGTTGGGCCCTTCTAGGGAATGTTAAACTATTATACCTATTATAGTAGTGGCACCAGTGTTCGACACAACCCAGAAGTCGACATCAGTTTTCGTCGCCAAAAAATAAGGATAGTTCCCATTTGTTCTATAGAACTGACGTCACCGGGACAAAAAAAGAAAGAAACATTCTCAATTGTTCCATAGAACATTTAGTATCTATTTTTCTCAAATTGTTCTATAGAACAAGATAACAAGACACCTTGATGATTATCAAACTGGCCACCTGAATTAATTACCTACTTCAACGTGTTTATGCACCGAACTGTCTTTATGACTACATTATATTTGAGACACCAATAACCATTGTTATGTATTTCGTTACGTGGGTTCGTAACAATGCCTCTTAAACCTTAAAAACGAAAATGGTTAAACTCAAATAAGAGCCTCAGCCCGGGTAAGGGTTAATTATTTCTGATAACATGACGTTCACAAATTGACAAAAATTGTAGTGAACTGTTTTGGAAAAATTGATTCCCAATTTATATTAATGAGTAAACCTGGATGGAAAGGCAAGTACGTAGTTCTATGGAAAAAAATAAGAGAAAATTGCCATTTTTTGTCCCATTGACGTCAGTTCTATAGAACAAATGGGAACTACCGAAAATAACATTGGAATTTTATTGGACGACCGCTAAGAAGCAGTGTTATTTAAATGTTGCTAGAGTCAAAAAACAGTCTATGAAAGAAAATGTGTCAATTACTAGTTTCTGACAAACCATTGCCACTTAAAGCGAAAGGTAAGGCACACTAGCGCCGCTAATGGATTTTATTTGATAACTGCTAAACTGGATTTTTTTTCAAACATTGCGGACCTTCCGACACTAGGCAAACATCTATTATTTAATAATTGTGCACTACTTTTAGGTTTGTTTTTGTATTCATTCGCTAACACCAACAGTGGCCATTGTTTGTGAATAAATGCGATAGCCTGTTTTGTGAATAAACCGCGCAACAAAAAGTAGTGCACAATTATTAAATAAATACTATGGATGCTTTCCTGTTGTCGGACGGTACGCAATGTTTAAAAAAGATCCGGTCCGTTAGTAATTGTCAAATTATCAATTGGTGGCGTTAGTGTGCCTTACCCTTCGCATTAACTATTTATTTTAACTTTTTCCGTCATACAATTCATACCGAGATGTAAGGATTGATTACTAAAGTTAGTTAAAGTTAAAGTTATCGTTCCCTGGCATGATTTGGATTACTGAAATTATATTACGTAATATTTATTTTTCAAATTCAAATTCAATATTTTTATTGCTTATATATAAATAATAATTAGATTCAAACATAGGCCCTGAACAGGGCATTGCAACAGAAAATATCAATTAAAATACAAATACCAACATTCAAATTCAATTTGCGAAACATTTTAGTAAATTATAGAATAAAATAACTAACGACTGATTACATCAATACAAAAAAAAACAATTAAAATTAACAAAAAATTATTAAACATTAACATATAATATATTTGAATTATTTATATCTATGGTATAACAACATGTTTACGCGATTAGCGGATAGTTCATGACATGATGGATCAATGGCTCAGAAACGGGAACTGGGTCACGTCAGGGGCCCGACGCACCTCACAGGGTTCGCAAAGTATAATATACGTATCAATAACTTAATATAACCATGAAGGGGTTACTTTTCAATCGGTTCTCCCTCCTTTCGTCCAACCACTCTTGATTTTGTGTAATTTTATTTCGTCTAAAATCTATAAATATAATTACGTAATCACATTTTGCACTAATATTATTTGAAATAAATATTTATTTATTTATTCAACAATGTTTCAACAGCATTTAACTAAACACAAGGTACAGATGATGTTACTTAAACATAAGCCAATTATAGAAACATATTATGCTACTAAAAATGTTGACATAATTAATGAACGCAGGTAGGTAGTCTAAAAAGAAAAATAGGTAAGTAGATGAAATTTTGTCGAATGATAACTTGCAGAATACGTGTGAATCTGATTGTGTTGTGTCAATGGGTATAAGTGCGTGTGAGTGTAATATTGTGGTTGGTTTACATGGATGCTCGAATTGGTGATGACCGTTGGTTATTAATTGTAGTTTACATTAAAATATTTTAATTTGTATTCTTAATTTAATGATTTAATTAAAACACTGTTTTAACTTAACTTAAGCTTATGAACTGCAGTTTTGAACATAGTTTTGGATGTTGTAAATATATCAATATCTGAATAAAAGTTATTGTACGTTTTTGGTAATAGACATAGGTATCATTAGCCCCGTAGTTTGTGCGCGCGAACGGTATACGAAAAAGATGGGTGTGACGAGTTCTTTTACCAGGGGCGTTCAAGTTAAGTATTCTATTTGATAGTTTAATACAGTCTAGTTTTCCAGAACATATATCATGAAATACAGCCGTGTCTTGCATCTCACGTCTGTCAGCCAGAGTTATGAGGCTGTTCTTTTGACATGATCATTGATGATTCATCAATTTTTTAATTTTAAATATTATTTATATATACTTAGATTTTAACTCCTGGTGACAAACAAGTTAAGTAAAATTCGTTTTCGTTAACGTGATTGAATGGCAAATAAAACTCACACTAGGTAGGTACTCATCTCATCGTTTCGCTCCCGATAAATTATATTATCAAATTAATATTAATATTTATACCATTTGAAAATAAATGTTAACGTTATATGTTATTAAAAATATTTTAGACAATATATGGGAACTATAATTGAATGTAACTGTTTAACAGTTGACAGTAGATACTTTAGAATTAGATCTAAGTACAACAATAAAAACACTTTGAATCCACGTTTTTGTTAAAATAATCTGGGCAACTGTAGACCCTTTGTACTTTGACGATATTTACTCATGTGCTTTGGCCTCATAAAAATTAATTCAGTCCTCTAACATATCAATCAGTTGCACTATATATTTCGTGATTTATATTTATGGTTTTTCGTTACCATAAATAACGGTGCAGAGCGGTGGTCCTCGATGACCTGGATCGATGGTGCAGGAACACGAACTAGGTCATGGGCCCCTTGTCGCACCCCATGGGATACGACGCGGACCCCTATCAACTGGATATGCCTTTAATTAAGTATATGTATTAAACTTTTGATTATTTTTAATTTGAAGCGTGTCGGTAGCAGGACGGATATTATAGAGCTGAATGCGAGAATTCGTGGTTCGATCCCTATAACTCCGTTAGACTGCTGATGTGAACCCATATTGACAAGCGTATTATTATGCGTATTATCCATCTGAATGGTTTAACAGCAATATTGTAAATGTGTTTTATCTTTATATAAAAATAAAAAACAATGTTTGCTATAAATGAATAAAATATAGGGCTACCTTTAAAAAAAACATCTCAAACTTAACTTATTATTAATCTGAACTTTCTAAAAAAATTTACAAAAAGTTAGATGATAAAAAATAAAGTAACACATAAGTTGAATTAATAAGTGAAGTATACTTTGCATTGAAATGACGCAATTCAATTCAAAATTCAAAATCATTTATTCAGTTTAGGCTCATAAAGTTAAGGTATATTAACTTTATGGTTTAGGCTACAAGTAACTCTTATGAATGTCACTATGCCATCGGTTCGTAAAAGTTTGCGCACAATATGTTGGGCCGCAGCGGGGCGGAGCCGGCCGCAACACAGCGCATATGCTTACATAGCACATTAGTAACAGGCCGGGTCGCAGCGCATTGTCGGATTGACGCTTGCTTTGCTATACATTGCTATAGCACACTGTGTCGGGGCGCAGCGGGGCGGGGCAGGCAGCATCGCACGCAACCAAAATCCGCGGCGGAATATGCTGCCCGCTGCGCCCCGGCAGTGTGCGATAGTTCATATAAAATACATACGAGCGATTTGAGCGGATTTTTGCGCTGCGACCCGACCCTCTGTGACCCGACCCGCTGCGGCCCGACATAATGTGCGCGAACCTACACAGGGCGGGAGACCTTGTGAGAAGTACCGGCAAGATACTCAGCAAGGGTGTTTCTTTTGTCCCTTACAGAGTAGATATATTGAATAATACCCTTTCATAGCAGGACACTTTCCATTACAAATAAACACACAAAATATAAAAGACAACCACAACATGTAAAAAACTCAATAAAAAATCAATGTTAGCAAATTTAAATCAGGTACCAGTTTCAATTTCCATAATGTCATACAGGGGTCTGATATGTAGTTTCGAATGCCGTCGTTGCGACGCACGCTGTTGCGAAAAACATTTCAAGTGGTACGCCCTTGCGAAAAGCCGTTGTATCGAAAATCGCTAAATCAAATGCCGTCGTTGCGACGCACGCTCGCTGTTGCGAAAAACATTCAAGTGGTGCGCCCTTGCGAAAAGTCGTTGATTTGAAAATCACTAAATCGAATTAGGACTCGCGAACACGCTGTCACGAAATCCCTTTTATATGTAATACGCTAGATCGATAGGTACGATATCGAAGCCAATTGTTGCGATTAGAGTGCCTATTCAAATCTGTCGTATGGGAATCGACCTCGATGATTTCGACGCACAGCGTGCGTCGCAACGACGGCATTCGAAACTACATATCAGACCCGTCATACAGTATCACTACAGTACTCTAGTAAAAGTCAAAAATTGTCCAAACTATAGATAATTAATAATAATAAAAAAACGACAAGTAAGTATGCAAGAGCAGACCAGCCTCCACAGGCGGCACCCGTTCACGAGTATGACATATGAATCTGCCATCGCTTCGCTTGACCATGTTTAGGGAACGTAACGACTTTAAGTTTGTCTAGTCTAGTTAGTCTACCTCTGCCTTGCAATGTATCGCGTTGATGTCTCTTCCAGTGGCTCTCGAAAAACGCTTGCGTTTTGGTCGCGTCGTTGCTCAAAGTAGAGCTGTATGTCCATATTTATATCATCGACGACGACTATAGGTAATTGTAGAAAAACATGAAATGAAGGCAGAATTTTATATAACCACATACCCTACTTACGCGTAGAGAAGTAGTAATAGGTGCTAGTTTTATTTTATTGGTCTTTAAAAGTACTTTAAAGGTAAAATTTAAATTTAAAAACAATTATACAAAAAGTAAAATTTACTTTAAAGGTATAGATCATTCTTGAAATAATAGAAACACTTATTAAAAAATTATCTTCTGTTTGCATTCTAATCTTTGCTACTTAATTATTGTATAATCAAAACAAAACGGTATAATCTTTATATGGTTTGACCTTTTAAAGTTCCAAAGGAAAACAACCATTCATGACCGTATGACGGTCGTAGGACTTATTTTTGTCGAGAAAACACGTTGCGGAAATGTTATGAATCGTCAAAACCAACTCTTTTCACGTTAGAGTAATTAATTACTATCAAATTATTAAATTAAAAAGGTTGATTTTTACTTTTTATTTTTAAGTGTTAATTGCTACACTTAAGCTGAATTAAATATTTTTTATATAAAATTATTTAAAAAGGTTGTCTTTGAGTATTCTTTTAGCTACATTTTTACTGATACGGAACTGATATTAACTTGTATGGACGAACGCTACATCTATATATAGCATAGGTATATCTAGTTTGTTTAGTAATTAGATTTGCAGCACTAACACTTTTATATACATAAAGTATACGTACATTACTAGTAATTAAGTAACCTTTACTGTCCCGATGTTGGGCGAAGGTCTACATCAATCAAATCAAGTCATCGCTACAATGGATGGGTTTTCGTATAACCACTGCGCTTGCTGAACGCGGGTAGGTAATCACAAATCAGGGTTATGCATCGTACCTAATATCCGAAAAAAACTTTGCCCGTTCTGGGGAATAATTCCCCAGAACAGGCAAAGTTTTTTTATTGCAGCCGGGACCTCGGCCACCGTCCCTCTCGTATATAAGTGGTTGTAGTACGACAGGGGGGTGTAAAGGGGCGATTTTGGAACCAGTGACTAATTCTCACACTATGATATCAATTACGAGTGATCCTTTTTTTCTCTGTTCTTTCTAAGTTCTGGTGATTTATTTTTGATACCATTTTTTTTAAATCATCAGCCTATATCAGTCCTCTGCTGAACACAGGCTTCTCCGCGTGCACGCCACTGAGCAAGATCCACGGCTACTCTCTTCCAGCTCATGCCAGCCACCTTGCGAAGATTGTCGCTCCACTTAGTCGGAGGGCGTCCTACACTAAGTTTGCCGATACGCGGTCTGTATGTATGTATTTTAATAATCAAATTGTAAATAATGTTAAAAATATTATACTTCATAATGTATTTTATCGCATCATTCATCATCATTCGTCCCCTAATCCCCTTGATGTCTATTTTATTCTAAATCTAATCCACGCGAGTAGCCGATTGTATGAGCGTTACATGGTGGGTGGCCAGGGGTCGCGAGGGTGCATGGTGGTCGAACACTGCGGCCCTGCGTTCACAACCCACAGCTCACAGACTATGGTGTTAACACTAACATACGACAAGGTGACCTAATTGCGGGTGTTTCTTCGAGGTCTCTTCGGAAGTGGTCACACGGTCTTTACTCCTAACCATTTAAATATATTTATTATAATATATTGCCAAGGTACAAATGTGAAGAAAATTAGAACAGATAGAGGCGGTGAATTTGTGAATGAAAAACTAAATGAGTTGTATGAAGAAAATGGCATTAAAAAAAACAACATGTAGCTATTAATGAAAAACATGAAAGAATGTAAAGGCACAAGTACACCAATGGAGGTAGGAATGAATATAAATGAAAAAGAAGAAATATTGACTAACATTCCATATAGAGAACTCGTCGGATCACTTATGTACTTAGCCACAATAAGCAGACCAGATATTGCATACGCAACAGGATTTATCAGCAGATATATGCATTGTCCGACACCAACTCTATGGAATGCTGCAAAAAGGATTCTAAGATACCTGAAACAAACAAAAGAAAAAGTATTAGTATACAAAAAACAAATAAATAATCACCTAAACAGTTTTTCAGATGCCGATTGGGGTGGAATGAGAGACGACCGCAAATGTATCAGTGGAGTTGCCATATTTCACTGTGGCAATCTAGTAAGCTGGAGCCCGAAGAAGCAGTCAACTGTTGCACTCTCAACAGCTGAATCGGAGTTTGTAGCCGCAGCACAAACTGTAAGTGAAATAAAGTTTATCAGAGGAGTGTTGAAAGCAGGGTTTGAAACCGGTTCAAAATTAACCGGTTTCATTAGGGTAAAACCTGTACTATCGTAAAGTACCGTTCCTGAGCGGAACCAAATAGGAGCGATATTTGGAACCTAAATAAACCGGTTTATTTCTAGCGATCGCTGGCTGCGACTTGTTGTTGTAGCTTGTTAGACGAAATACCCGCGCGGCGCGCACCAGTGTTGCGTCGCGAGCGCTATCTCATTTTGATAGTTGCTCAGTCCTATCAATATGGGTCGAAAACGTAAATCAGGTATTTTTCATTTTAAATTTTAACCGGTTTATTAAAAAAAAACCATTTTTTTTGTAAACCGGTTCGAAAACCGGTTCAATGGAACGTAACCTTTTTTATAAAGTTCCATGCATAATTTCGTGAAACCGGTTCAAAAAATTAACCGGTTTCCAAGCCCTGGTTGAAAGACTTCAATTGTGATAAAGGCTTATATTGTTCATTGTTAATAGATAATCAAAGTGCTATAAAGATGATAGAAAGTTATGAAAACAGTAAGAGAACTAAACACATAGATATAAAAGTACATTTTATTAAAGATATTGTAAACAAAGGTTTGATAACAGTAAAATATGCAACTTCAGATGAAAATAGAGCTGATATACTTACCAAATCATTACCAAAGGTCAGATACAACTATTTGTGCGAACTTCTAGGTTTGTATTGAATGAAAAGTTAGTAGTTTATTGTAAAACATGAGCTGTTGCTATTGTGTAATTTTTAGTTTATATTCAATGAGATATCTGCGGTTGATTTATCTCATGGTGGTAAAGTTATTAGAATAGTTTTATTTTATTGTTGATAAATATTCTAGTTTTTTTTTTGAGCAAAATGTTTCAATATTGTTTATTTTAGAGTAATTTGGATTTTTTTTAAAGTGGCTTCACATGTCTTGTGGTTGAGATTTATTACTTTGTTTTGTTTACATTATTTTAGAGGTAAAGTTTTTTTTTTTTTTTTAATAATGGCTTTGCACAAGCATTTAGCCAATGAAAAAGTCTTACAATACTTAAATAATAATAATTTCTTTCATGTATGATGAATATGATGATGATGATGAATGAATAGAAATGAGAAGTGAGAAATGATATACCCCCCAACCCCTCGAGTATCTCAGTAAAGATGTGGGGCTTTATTAAGTCCTCGGGTGGACTTCTTGAGAGAATTTGAAAAGTGACGTTGCACTGTTTTGTTTCATTTGCAACACTCATGCACACTCACGAACACTTAACGGTTAATAATCCACCATTATTTAACATTAATATTCGACATAACACAAATTTTAGAAAATAAAACAAAACCGCAGACATGACTCTTCACTTTCCCGCCAAGAAGTCAGGTAAAGTTAGAGGTTATGATACAAGTTGTCAATGTCAAAGTTATAACTGTCAAAGTCATGTCAAGTAACTGTAATGTCGTATTGTTGTTATTAGGGTTACCATGATATAAAAAAATGTAAGGAGCTAGTACAAGTTTATTTTGTTGTTATTCAAAATTTAATAAATTTTAATTTTAAATAGAACTTGAACTTGAGCCGGGGTATTGGAATATTATATTGTCTGTGCTTTCGATAGATACTCTCTGGCTCTTTTCGTCGTAGCCGTCTGTCATGGCGGATTTTTGGCGAAGTGTGTATTGCGTGATAGTAATAAAAGTAAAACAAAATGTAAGACTTGGTATCCTTTATTAAACGTTATATCTAATTTGATTACGGACTTTTACTAATAATACAATATTTTAATTATACATGTTATTGTTTCTTTAAGTTTCGAACCCTATTTTATTTTTAATTAATAACAGGTTACAAAGACACAAAATAACAGGCCCTTAGAAATATTTACTTACCTAGTTTATAAACTACCTTACAGGGTCCGTGCGTCTCACTAGATAGGCAGTAGACTAGAAAGTAAGTAAGTAAGTAAATAAATTATTTAACTTCCAGACAATACAAAAACTTACAAATAAATTACAACGACAAAATTTTTTTTAAACTAAAACTGTCCAGCCCAGTTGTAGTTGCAGCTTAACGCCATAACGCTGATTTCCAGCTGGGCTTGGGAGATTCGCTAAGTAGATAACAATGAAAAATTTACAAAAATACTCTCTTAAAACCATATCCAGTGATTAAAATTAAACGCTGGGAAATGACTAGTAATGCGTATTGTTTGTATAATCTATATTGGCTTTATATAAATAATAAAACGTTGTAAATGTAGATACTTTATAAATACGGTTTAGGTACGTGTCCACCACACTTCCACCGTCGCGTCGGAAGTTAAAGTTATTAGGGCTATAAACTAAAAAGTTCATTTACCTCGGAGGGTGTATAGGATCGATCATTGATTTTATTCACCAATTCTGTTGCGTGCCGAAAGCCAGCGGAATAGGTTCAGCGTATTGATCAATCGTAACCACATCGTAAATGTTGGGCGACCTAGAAAAAGTTAAGTTCAAAAAAATAAAAAATAATAGGTTTATTCATTGCTTTCGAATGGTTTTGTAATCACGATAAGGGTATTTAAAACTTTTACTTTGTGGTTAATTTTGGACAAGTCTTTGATTGTGGTTTGTTTGATAGTGTTTAAAATTGCTGAAATAAAATTTAAGTAGCACCTTCTTAACGTAGTTACAACCATTTAAAATTGAATAGGTAGGTAGGTACTTTATTTGGAGAAGTGAAAACAAATAAGAAAAAGGTGATGACTGAACTTTGAACTGAATTCCTGGTCAACCTATAACTCTATGCCAAACATTTTTAAAATAAACCTAGTGTTCTTAAACAATGTTTTTGAGGAATTATTTAACCCATATGAATGTAATGTAACACACAATAAACTTACATAAATTTTATATTTTAGAACTCCTTCTTCATATAATCTCCGATTTATCCTTATTCCTCCGAGCACGCAATGTGCTTGAAAGGGGCACGAGGATTTTGCTTCACGTATTAATAATAGATTTGAATAAAGTATCAGTTACAATACAAAAAAACAATGTTTTGGCGAAGTTTCAATTAGCTAGACACCCCATGCACGGCGTTATAAATACCGTCAATGCCTGGGGAGGGGCTCTTGTCCAGTTTTTTATTTCTCTTACACCACCAGGAGAGCATGTATCAGTCGGAGGTAATATTGATCTTCGCTAGGGAGCGCGGCGCATCTGTGAAGAGTACACAAAGCAAACGCTCAGTTATCGGCCCTTTGAAAACAGATAGATTGCAACTTGCCAGCACCCGTCTTCCAACGGGAGCTATAAGTTCCAAAAGCTTCGTCGCAGAGGATTCTTACAAGGAGATTACTACAAGGGTGAATAGTGCGAGTTTTTCTCACTATTAAAATTGCCTTATTCTTCTTCTTTTTTTTTAGTTAAGACACTGCATCTGCATATAGTATACATTTGGCAAAAAATTACTTTGAACACTTTTTGAAAATCTAAAAATAAACAATTATGCTGCGCTGCTAAACCTGCCAGCATACCAATCATCATCATCATTATCATCAGCTCATTTTTTGTCCCCACTGCTGGAGCACGAGCCTTCCCTATGCATGGATAGGGAGAACGGGAGAACCACTCGGGCCTAGTGCGGATTGGTGGTTATTAACGACTGCTAATGCAGCCGGGACCAACGGCTTTACGTGCCTTCTGAAGCACGGAGGAGCTCGGGATGATACATTTTTGGTCACCCATCCGATTTCCGGCTTTTGTGAAATTTGCTTAACCTTAGCACTCGCAGACCGGGCGCGTTAACCACTGCGCCATCGAGCTCCTCTTATACCAAGTATACCAAGAAAAAGCAAAATTTTTCTACAAACAATTTAATGCGTTGTGGATACTCGAAGTAACTATTAGAAAGCTGAAGTGACAATGGCAGAAGGAGTCTAGAACGGCGTGGTGGAGCAATGATATACGCAAAGTGGCTGGCAGCAGTTAGAAGAGAAGAGCCGAAGATCGGACTTAGTGACATGCATTGGGAGATGACAATCTCCAGCAGTGAACTGATATGATGACGGGCTGATTGTGATAATGTCGATGATGATGTGGGTACAGAATAAAATGTACATTATGCAACAGTGAGCTTGAGTGAACGCCAAAATTATGATGGCCAATTTGGAATTTAATTTAATATTCTTGTTAATTTTGAAAATAGCATTTTAATTATTGTTTATTTTTTATTGGTTGCACATATATATATTTATTGCAGAAACTGGACCCCTCTTTTTTTTGCATATCATTTTTTTGGTAAAACGATAGATGCTATATGGCAACACTTACTACATTTACAGATAAAAAAAGCTGTAAACAATAGCTTGTATATAGCAGCAGTTACCGCTGCGAGTGTGCACCGCGCCGCGACTGTGTGCAGACCAAATATTGGCGGGCCGTCTGCGCCCTGCCATGAGTCACCATGGTAATGGTAAATCTATTTTGCCCCGGTATAAGTTTCCCACCTCAATCAAGCGAAGCCTCTTCCTGCCTCCGTGTGTACTTTATTATACAACTTCATAGATGAATCCTCAACTATTTAAACTATTGTGGTCACTTGCATTAGAGTTATTATTAACGGGATTCTTACCATGTTTATTTAATGTGAGTATCCGATATTTCGGCACAGTTGCATGCGCCATGATCATGTGCCGAAATATCGGACCTAGTTAGTAATTTTTAAAATTTATAAAAACTTAAGAAGAATAGTTTGTTAGCGCATTGGGATTGCTAAGGTTAAGCAACGTTAGCATCAGATGGTTGACCAAAAATTTATCATCTCGAGCTCCTCCTCTCCTCTCCGTGCTTCGGAAGGCATGTAAAGCCGTTGGCCCCGGCTGCATTAGCAGTCGTTGACAACCACCGCACCGCACTGGGCCCGCGTGGTGGTTGATGTCCCGTTCTCCCTATCCATCCAGGACATAAAGAATGAGCTGGTCATAATAAAAACATAAAAGTGGATACTAAAATAATATACACACTTTTGGAATGAATGCCATCTGAGGGAAACTACACAGTTACAAACAGACGAAACAAGGAAACCAGTAACTAAGAAACAACTTCCGAGGCAAGTATTGATTAATTGTGATAAGAAAATATAAGTATACTGGTGTATTAGTGATAAAGACGAAGGTGGAAGCGTTATTCAGCCTCAGCGAAGGTGGAAGCGAATCCACAACCACAGAGAAACAGTCTTTCTTATATTTAGCTGTTGGACACACAGCTAAGCTACTCAAGCCATTCAGGCGAAATTAAGACAAGCCTTACCACCAACTAAAACGAGTACGAGTACAAACTGTACCCCCTGCTAGGAATCGAATCCGGGACCTGTGTCTGAGACCGGAAGTCTTAACCACTCCATCTGGTGGTATTTCATCTGCAAAGATGAATCTGCATAGCCATCGGTTGCAATAACCTTTGGATAGATGGCACTGTGTCGCTATAAGCATTCAAAAATTAAAAATCTGACAAAATTCGGCGCTTACGTCAGCCTTCCTGGTAGCATGGCGGTCAGTGCAGCCGCACGGATTGCGGAGGAAACAGGTTTGATTCCTGGCTGGGTCGGGTGGGCGTTTAATTTTTTTTTACTGTATTTTATAAATATTTAAAAGACATTGCCTTTGACTTTGAAATGTGCACATTTTATTGTTCTTATTATATTAACACCTTGGGGGCCAAGTGGCAATGCGCTCGGCTCGATAGCCGAAGGTCCCGGGTTCAATCCCCAGGTCGGCCTAAGTGTGTTTCGGATTTTACGATGCATACTATAGCCCGGGTTTGTGGTCACCAACCCGCATTTGGCAAGCGTGGTGATTAAGCCATTACCCATCAATTGTAGCGATGACTTTATTTCAACGATAGAAGCCTTTGCCCAGCAGTGGGATAGTTATAGGCTATTCACATTTTTCTTTAGATTTTCATAGGTATTGCAAAATAAGTTTCTACATTTTAAGCAAAGAGTTTTGAATCATTGTGTTATGAAAAATGTGTACAAAGATTTCATTTCCCCATTAGAGTGGTCAAGGCTATTAACTTTTTTATTATCTTTATAACTTCCTCGTCAGTCAGCCAGACATACATACATTTATACTCAAACCTTAATATTACATCTTATCTTTACATTTCAGTTCCAAGTTATTGCAGTCGCATTGTAATTACTCCATACGACATCAAAGGAACTCACCCTACACGAAATCAGAGCCCGCCTATTCCATAGGAGGCACTATAAACAGGTTCGCATATGCAGACGGACAGACGGATCAATTCACAGTCTAGCGAAGGCGGCAAATTAAATATTTAATATTGGAGGGGCGGCTGGGAAAGCCCGGACATCTTTTAAAGCTAGTTTTTGTTTTGAAGGGGATAATTGCAGTTTAGCCCCAACCCCAATGCTTACATATATACCTAGGTACCAGTGATAGACACTCTTTTTTCTTTAATAATTAAAAAAGGGGCTAGCAGCAGATTTTTTACTTTAGCAACCATTGAATACAGACCACCTAGTTGTAATCCAGTAAAATTTTAAAGATAAGTTCTATCGTGGTTTTTTTCAACATTTGTGTTTTTGTAATTTGTTTCGCAACAAAATTTGCGTTAAAATTATTTAAACATTTTATAATAGCTTGCCTACTTCTTAACTGATCTTTAGTATTTGTAAAAATATTATGATCGGATGTTAATGACGGTAGTTGTTGACATTGAATGGGCGCCTTTGGCTTTCAAAGTAAAAAGTAAATAGTGTTGAATAATTTCGTCGGGCTGGTTAGAACCACGATAGCTCAATTGGGAGAGCACCTGACCCGGTATGTCAGAAGGGTGCAGGTTCAAATCCTGCTCGTGGAAATTTTTTTTCATCATTTGTGTTTTGAAATGTATTAAAATTTTCGTTAAAATTATTTAAACATTTTATAGGTATTCTATTTTATTTTAATGATATTCTATTTTATTTTAAAGATATTCTATTTTATTTTTAGCGACGATAACCTGTGTCGGACACTGGGCTTACTGTGTTGAGCACAGGGTGCCTAGTGCGAGTTTCATTCGCCATTCGATCACGTTAACGAAAACAAGAATTTATATGGCAAAATATTATATCTGCTCTCAGACCGTCTCGACCAGGCTGTTGCCCGCTAGGTCTCGGTAGCATTGTGAATGCAAAATTCAAATAATAAAAATACTAAAAGTCATAAAAGCGTTGAGCACTCAGAAATAGATTTGTTTTTAATTTATAAATATTATGCCAATACCCATAGTAGCGATGACTTTATTTCAATGATGGAGGCCGTTGCCCGGCAGTGGGACAGTGTTAGGCTATTTACTTTACTTTTACTTTTATAGTTATACATTTCAACTATCCAGAAATGTATAACTAAGTAACGGATATACAATATTTGAGTACAAAGAGTTGTTTTCAGTTATGCTCTAAATATCCGATGTCCACTTCATAGTAAAGGACAATGACAGGGTTTGGAGCTCAGATGATCTGAGCTCCAATTTTATGCTAATTTTATGATCTGAGTCAGATCATATGAAATGAAATGAAATGAAATGAAATGAAATATATTTTATTTGCGCTTGAGAAAGGTACATTTTTGGTCTTAATCTAATTTTCTTCTCTATCTCAGCTGACAATGTAGCATGCAAATAGCTTTTACCTTTTATTTTATAAATAACAATGACTATTTCAATTACAACATTACATATAAAAATACAAAATTAATTCTCCAAATTGTCAAAAACCAATTAAATTATATTACAATAAAATTCAAAATTAATCTAAAAATTGTCCATAACCAATAATATGTCAAAAATATGTCAAATAAATATTACTGAGCAACTTAACTTATAATCTGTGGAGCTTGTAGACTTCACTTCTCTATGGCAGTCCATGGAGGAAAACAGAAAAGTTTGTGAAAAGTTACAAAGTTGTCAAACGTTACTATTATTTGCAATTAAATCATAAATACAGAAATAAAATAATAATAAAAGTCAAGTGATTTATCAAGTTTGGTCAAGGTGAACAGTATTTTGCAGACATCAAAAGAAAATAATATGTCGTTAACATAAAAGTAAAATATTTGTTTGCACACATCTAGGTACACGTCTTACATTTATTTGGTGTATGTGTAAGAAAATCTTGCACTGAATAAAATAGGTGTGCCATAAGCCATTTATGTAACTCTGCTAGAAATTGTTTTACAATAAGTTTTCTAATTGTTTCAGGCAATTTATTAAAAATACTTATGCACATCCAGAAACAATTCTTTTGCATCCGAGTGCTTTTTGGAACAAAAGCCGGCACCAACCTTTTTCCATTTCTAGTGTTTCGGGGATACATATCTTGTGCTGTTTCAAAATAACGTTGGTTGAGTTTAACAAATTTGGCTATTTCAAAAATGTATAGACATGGCAGAGGTAAGACTCCCAACCTTTTAAATAAGGGTGCACTTGGCTCATCTGGTGCAGTACCACAGATTGCCCTAATACATTTTTTTTGAGCGATAAATGCTTTATTCGTATCTGTGCTGTTTCCCCATATGATTAAACCATAACGGAGGATGGACTCAATATATGCAAAGTATGCTGTGAGTGCTGCACTTTGAGAGGCTACTTTAGTGAGTTTATATAGTGCAAAAGTAAATCTATTTATTTTACCACATATGCTTGTGATCTGCTGCTTCCAGTCCAACTTATGATCAATTTCTATACCCAGAAACTTAGTTATATAAAATTATGATCTGAAGTTTGGAGCAAGTGTTGCCCAGATGTGGGAGTGTTTATATCTGGTTACAGGTATTATGATGTATAAAAAAATATTTAAAAAAATGTAGGCCACAGAGTTAATTTTTAAATTGAAGTTTTCTTTGTAAGTTTTTGTGGTTTGACAGGTCTTACAACTAAAGCTGCCTAGATGTGGGAGTGCTTATATCTGGTTCTTTGCAATAAAATATATCTAAAAAAATAAAAGAAAACCGTCCCTTATATATGTGTCTATGTATCTGGTTCCTTGCATTATTAGATATATAAAAAAGTGGGTCCCAGAGTTAATTTTTAAATTGAAGTTTTCTTTTCAAGGTTTTTGTGTTTGACAGGGCTTAGAACAAATGCTGCCAAGATGTGGGAGTGCTACCTGGTTCCTTGCTCAATATACATATTGCTCAATATAGTGCAAGGAACCCCTCGTTCCTTGCACATTGAAAAAATATATTTAAAAGAAACAGTTACGAACTATGGCGCATGCAACTGTGCCGAAATATCGGATACTCAATAATGAAAACATAGTAAGAATCCCGTTAATAATTACTCTAATGTTACTAACATTGATGTTTGGCGGCATATTTTTTTTTTATGTAAACGTATAAGTAATATATATTTTCACAAATATATAATTTATATTAATGTCAATATTAATAATTTAAAATAATAGCTTTGTTTAATTTTGTACCTTTTAATTAATAAATATTTCTCAATAATTTTTATTTCACAAGTTCCCTGGGATAGATTTTCGAGTGCTTTGGTTTACAGACCTGTGTTAGGAACATAATAGACCATGTGTGCACTCTGGGCAGCACTTGATCCATCTTCCATACAAGAATAGGCAGTGTCCTTTTCTTTCGAATTTGGAATGAAATGGAAATAAAAGGTTTTATTAAATATTTATGGGGAGTGCTGTATAATAAAATATTCCTAGCTACTGGGACAAAGGGCGGGAAACAAAAGGCGCCGCTGCACCTCCCCGGCGTCCGCTGCATGCCCTTTTTGGGTAATCAGCGACGTAATTATTTACCTTATCGTGTAATTAATTAACGACACATATTAAAAGCCATTTTTCATATCGGTTTTCTATAAAAACTTCACCCTCATAAAGAAAAGTATTTTTAATGTTTTCTTCTAACTATTTAGATCTTTAGTATTTCATTATTAATTAAAATTGCTTATATTTTGGAGTTTATTTTCCACAGGTTGTGTTTTGGCGCCTTGGCGGTTTTCCGTTTCAACCGACGATATATATTATTACATATATATTTTATCCTTATAATAAAACCTATAATATTAATTTGTATAATTTTGATAAGAAGAAAATTTAAGTAAGTATAAAATAATTAATAACTTTTTTTGTGTTTTTAATAAACACTATAAATATTATAATGGAACAGGTCTGTTTACAGTTATTTGTTCGATTAATTTGTTTAATTGAATTATTACAGTTTTGTTTCTAAATAAAATAAAATAAAATAAATAAGTTTTATATGCTTATGGAAAGTATAGAGATCTAGTTTAGTTACTTAATGCTAACATTTAATAAATTACTTATCTACTTTACATTCACTATATTTGTAACAGATTAAGTGTGTCCTAAACAAAAATACTAACTTATACTTACGATAACAGAAATCCAAAAAAACTTTTATACGACGCATAAAGCAAATTCTTGCTGCTACTTACAGTTTGTGAAAACTATAGGTTCTTCTTGTGAACAACTGTACAGGAGACCGGTGCCTATAAGCTAGCAAGAAATGTCTGTACCTACCTACAACAGGCAACCCACCTTTTATATTAAATCTCGCTAGTGTTAAGGAAAAACATCTTGCATTGATTTTTAAATCTATTGACGGCATTATCAAGTCCACTTTATTAAAAGAATAAGAAAAGAAACTGAATTTTATTTGCATAGATTTATAAATCGAGCGAGCTTATCAATATTGTCAAGTTCGTTTTATTTCAAGAATAAGAACAAAAAACGAAATAAATTAAAAATTTGTAGTTTTTTGCACGCTGTTATCATCGTCACCTAAGTTTGAGGAGACTTTGAAGCAGTTTTAGGTGACAGGTACTAGGTGAGCTGTCATCTAACACCTAACATGGCTTAGTGGTTACCTAAAATATGGCCTAGTCGCTGGTAAAAACAAGACGTAAATCGTGTATGGATGTATCTTAAATTCTGTGGTTTTAAAGTCTGTGGGGCAGATAATAATGAGTGTAAGTTCTCCTTAGTGTAATATTATAACACAACCTACATACATTACATATGCGCAGCTCACCGAAAAACAGTCTCTTAGAATCGGTTAATCACATACATACAAATGTAGTTTTGTAGATATCCTACTAATATTATAAACGCGAAAGTTTGTATGTATGGATGGATGGATCTTTGTTACTCTCTTCTTCTTCTTCTTGTTTCTTCTTTACGTGAAGTAAAAACTACTGAATGGATTTGGATGAAATTCGGCATACAGATAGTTTATAACTTGGATTAACACATAGGATAGTTTTAATCCCGATATTCCCACGGGAATGAATGGAAACTGTCAAAGTGGATGTTTGTTATTCTTTTACGTAAAAACTACTGATTGAATTTGGATGAAATTCGGCATACAGATAGTTTATAACCTGGATTAACACATAGGATAGTTTTTATCCCGATATTCCCTATATCCCCTTGTGCCTATTGACTTACATCACGGCGCTTTGTCTATCGATTTGCATTTTGCGGACTTTACTCCACTAAATCATGCCCCCCGTCTCAAACATATTTTTAACAGCGGCGATTATGACTCGATTAACGCAGAAATATCTGGAATTCATTGGCATAATGAACTTTCGTCTAAGCCTTTAGAGATTGCTGTTGAGTATTTTTATACTTTTATCACTTCATTAATTGATAAGTTCATACCATCTAAATTAATTACTGCTGATCGATTTCCTAAATGGTACTCCCCCGCTTTAAAAAAAGTTATTAGGGAAAAATATAAGTATTTAAAGAAATTTAAAAATTATGGCAATCGATCGGACGAAGAATCATTTAAACTATTGCGTGATCGAGTTAAAGCTTTGGAGGGTTCCTGTTACCGCCATTACGTTAACACAGTTGAGAACTCTTTAAGGGACAATCCCAAAAAATTTTTGTCGTTTGTCAAGACTAAATCTAATACCAATGCAATGCCGAGCAGTCTTAATTATGGAGATTCTGTATCTTGCACTGGTTATTCCATATGTAACGCTTTTTCAGACTATTTCTGTTCGAATTTCTTGACCAATCCTACTTTCTCATCGAATTCGGTATTTTCCACGTCTACAGACCGGGCTGTTTCTGATGTTGCAAATATCAGAGTTAGAGTTGAGGAAGTAGAGAAGCTGCTTCGTGGTCTGGATCCATCCAAATCCGCGGGCCCGGACTATTTGCCGGCTCGTTTTCTTATAAACTGTGCAAAGACTATTGCTATTCCAATTTCAATTCTGTTCAGAAGATCTCTAGAGGAAGGAATCGTTCCTATTATATGGAAGCGTGCCTTCATCACGCCAGTTCACAAAAAGGGCTCTAAAACAGATGTCACCAACTATCGGCCAATATCGAAGCTTTGTATTGTCTCTAAGGTCTTCGAAAAAATTGTTTATGGCCAAGTCTACCCAGCACTACAGCAGTCATTTAGCACCACTCAACATGGCTTCTTGAAAGGCCGTTCCACTGTTTCAAATCTCGTTTTATTGAATAGTTCTCTTGCTGAAGCTATGGATAGTGGTTATCAGGTCGATGTCGTCTACACTGACTATAGTAAGGCGTTTGACAGAATCCAGCATAACTTACTCCTACTTAAACTTAAAAAAATTGGTATTAGCGGTGACCTACTTAGATGGTTTTCATCATACATCGATAATCGTTCGCAGGCAGTGGTTGTCAATAACTATATATCTGGATGGGTTATGGTCCCCAGTGGGGTACCTCAAGGGTCTTTGCTTGGGCCTCTCCTTTTTGTAATCTTTGTTAATGACATCGAGCACTGCTTTCATTCATCCCGTTTGCTATGTTTTGCTGACGATATGAAAATTTTTGCTACCATTTCGTCAGAGGCTGATGCTGTTTTGCTACAGGAGTGTTAGCGACGCGCTCATTTAAACGTTGAAATTGTTATTTTTTATATTTTATTGTGCTAACTATAGGGTAGTTTGATGTCGCTCCGCGCCATGTCCGTTGGAGAACGGCGCGAGCCACCGTGGCCGTGCCCGCCAGTCTGCCGCTAGCCTCTTTCGGAACGACACCATACTACCTTGCGAAATCATTGTAAAACGTGCTTTGTCCAAAATCTATCTGTTTGTCTGTATTTTGTGGCCATTATACGTGGTATTGGTAAAGGACGGTGTTTTACATCAATATACTGACCCCAACCCCTACAAAGTGGTCCTTCGAGCCGGATCATATTGATGTACCATACGCCGCCGTCGAAGATGGTACTAACGCGTAGTGCGAACAAAAATGCAGTGTCCGCGAACGTGAATTCCCGTGTGATTGAACCGCATCCGATAAACAGTGTAAAATCTGAACCTGTGAAGTTAAAAGTGCCGCAACATGAGCAACCGCCCCAACCATCGGGGTCCGCAGGGGGCGCATTCACGCAGCGCGAGTCAGCTTCGCAACCGGCTCGACCGCTGCAGCAACCAGCGAGTCACAACTTAACACAACCGCCAGTACCCGCCAAACGACACGATGACCGGTCACAAGATGGCGCAATGCCACGACGCAAAAGCTCGCAAGTGTCAATGTCATCTTCCGCCAAAGCGAAACGCAAGAGGTTACAACTGGAAGCAGCAGAACAAAAGGCTAGGTTACAAATGGAACTTATCGATAAAAGACTCGAAGCAGACCTAGCCGACCTAGATGATGAATACAGTCCACACGAAGGTGACCGCGAGAGTGAACATACTCGCACCGAAGTCGAGAAGTGGCTCGAGCAAAGTCAACAGGAGATGGAAACAGTACAGCCCGACCCCGCTAATGGCCCCACCTTGGGCGCGCTGAACCCGCTGCATGGAACCGTCGAGTTGTTGGCGACAGCATTGAAGCAAATCACTACTTCTACAGCCACTAACGGATCCAACACTCAATTACTGAGTCGCATGAGTGTACCAAAGGAACTACCTGAGTTTTATGGAGACCCACTTGAATGGCTACAATTCAAGCAAGCATACGAAGAATCAACAAAAATATGTGGATTTAGCGACATAGAAAATGTATGGAGATTACGCAGATGTCTTCGCGGAGCTGCCAGGGACGCCGTCTCGGCTCTTCTCATCTGTGCTACGTCGCCTGATCAGCTGTTATCTACACTGGAGCTGAGATTCGGAAATCCAGATTACATATTATTTAAGATAACGCAAGAACTGGAAAAACTGCAACCGTTACCACCAGATTATCAAACGCAGATAGTCCCCTTTTCTGTGAAAATACAGAACTACGTAGCAGCTGTTCGTGCAGTGGGACGTGATGAGTGCCTCCGCGGTACTCATCTATCCAATATTATATTGTCAAAACTTCCGACAGTATTAATTTCAAAGTGGTCTGACTATAGCTATCCACAGCTAAAAGACGGATATAAAAAGTCAAGGATAGATATTATGTCCGATTTTTTACGCGAAGAAGCAATCAAGATATCTACCACTGCAAATATTGTAAATGTTATGGGCACGAGCAGTTTCAAACAAAACAAATACGCAATGCGTGAAGGTCACGGAAAGGGTTCCCACACCGTACTGGTTCAATGTTCGAACGACAGAAATGGAAAATGTAATTTTTGTAACAACGGCAGTCACGAAATAACGAAGTGTAAGCAGTTTCTAAAGGCGTTACGCAAAGATCGGTGGCGATACATCAAACGCAGTGGACTCTGTTACAAATGTTTATTGTCTCGACATGAGAGGGAAACCTGCCCCGCACCCGCTTGCGATAAGGAGAATTGCAGCGGGGCGCACCATCGTCTACTACACAATCCCGTGCGGCGTGACGCCGCCGCCGCCGCCGCCGACGCGCCGAGAGCAGAAGAGGAGACACCCGCATCGAGCCTTACTCCGCCGACGGAAACTATCGCGCATTTAAGTTTAACGAACAAAAAGGTTTTGCTAAAAGTAGTGCCAGTCAAAGTGTATGCTCCTAACGGCATAATAAATACAAGTGCATTGTTAGACGACGGATCTACGGTGTCGCTGATAAGCGCGCAGTTAGCGGCCCGCGCGGGTCTGCGCGGCCGCGCCGAGACTATGCGAGTGCGCGGCGCCTGGAATAATGATACGTATGCTTGTAATTCTAATGTTGTCACTATGAGTTTGTCAAGTTTATGTAGTAATGAACCATTTATGATTAGAGCACGTAGCGTAAACGAATTAAATTTGCCAGTACAAGATGTTTGTTTATCTGAATTTAAGAAATTTGATCATTTAAAAAATGTTAATATCGATTGTAATAGCTTATGTAAACCAGAAATATTATTAGGACAGGATAATTATCATTTGTTAGTTCCACTAGAAGTTAATGTGGGTAACGTGAATGAGCCGTCCGCTACTAGAACCCCCCTAGGCTGGTGCGTGCACGGTGTGGTGCGCGCGCTGCCGCGGGCCGCGCCGCAGGCTAGCCTGCTGCTCACGGAGGCGGGCGCGCTGCACGACCTGCACGAGGAGGTGCGCCGCTCCTTCTGCATCGACGCGTTGGGAGTGACAGGTAAACCTCGGCAGAATAAGGACGAGGCTCGGGCGGTGACCGAGCTTGAGAGCAGTGCGCGGCTTATTGATGGTAGGTGGCACGTCGGCTTGCCGTGGAAAGATCCCAACTGCAAGTTGCCCGACAGCTACCCTTACGCACTGTCTCGCTTAAGTAGCATAAATAAAAAAATTACAGCTAACCGTGAGTATGGGAGTAAGTATGAGGAACGTATTAAACATCTTCTAGCAAATGATTTTGCCAAACAACTGGAATGCGGTGAACCAGTGCCCAGGGCCTGGTACTTGCCTCACTTCGGGGTACATAACCCCAACAAAAAGAAGTTGCGATTAGTTTTTGACGCCGCTGCAAAAGTCCATGGTAAGTCGCTAAACGATTATTTGCTCACCGGCCCCGACTTACTTAATTCTTTATTCGGTATCATGCTTCGGTTTCGTGAAAATAAAGTCGGGGTCGCCGGGGACATTAAAGATATGTTTTTACGAATAAAAATAAAACGTGAGGACCAAGATGCGTTACGATTCTTGTGGAAGGATCGTCCAGAAGGCGACGTTAAAACATATGTTATGTCTTCCCTTATTTTCGGTGCGAACTGTTCGCCATTCATAGCGCAGTTCATTAAAAACAAAAACGCAAAACTGCATGAGTCATCGCAGCCGTCCGCTGTAGCTGCAATACTCGAGCAACACTATATGGATGACTATATAGATAGCCTGCCAGATGACGCCACCGCTACAGAAATGATAAAAAACGTTACAGATATACACAAGCAAGGTGGGTTCGAGATAAGAAACTGGACTAGTAACAGCCTATCCGTATTAAGTAGCTTGCCGAAAGAGACCTTAGGTGACGTTGCCGTGAGGTTCAATGTTGATCGGGAGTATTGTGGTGAACGAACGCTCGGAATGATGTGGTACCCAGCTCAAGACGAACTCGGCTTCGATGTGTCTCTGAAGCGGATTCCCGACAATATAAGGCAGGGTACCAGCAGGCCTACTAAGAGGTTAATGCTCGCCGTCGTTATGTCGATATTTGATGTGTATGGACTACTTACACCTTTTACTATTCAAGGTAAAATTATGCTTCAAGATGTTTGGAAGGACAATATCGACTGGGACGAAATGATAACAGATGTTGTTTACGACAAATGGTGCAACTGGATTAATCTTTTAAAAGAAATTGCAAAAGTGCGCATGCCGCGCTGTTATCTGCATTCCACGGGAGCAATAATGACATCTGCTGCGAACGTAATAGGGACGGGCTGTGAGCCGTCTACGAGTGTGCTACAGACACACACTCCCCCCTCACCGCTGCCGCTGCTACGGCTGCAAGCGTCTACGGACGATCGGAATGCTACGGATTATACTACGACAAAGGTAAAATTAAACCCAAGCAATAAGGACTATTATCGCGATCTACAGTTACACGTTTTTTGTGACGCATCGTCAAAGGCGATGTGCACCGTGGCATACTGGCGTTGGATTTATAACGGAACGGTTAGTGTTGCATTTGTAGCAAGTAAAGGCAAAGTTGCACCCATAAAGCCTACCACTATACCTAGGCTGGAACTTCAAGCAGCATTGCTCGCGGCTAGGCTAGCAGATACAATAGTTCGAGAACATAAATTACAAATTAAACAAAGATACTTTTGGTGCGACTCGACTACTGTACTGCACTGGATTAACAATGACGCTCACAATTATAAAACGTTCGTAGCGGCCCGGTTAGGCGAAATTGATGATTTGACGGAACGAACTGAATGGAGATACATACCGACAAAATTAAATATCGCTGACGTCGGCACCAGGGAAAAATATGACGTCACTATATTTAACACTGAATGGTTCTCGGGTCCGTTGTTTCTTTTTGATGAAGAGTCAAGTTGGCCGCAAAACGTCATTATTTGCAATGACGACAACATGGAATGCGTAAACCTTATTCAAGATGGAACCGAAGACTTACCTGTTCCGGAGTCAAGCCGGTTTTCTTCATGGTTGAGGTTATTGAGAGCAACTACAACGGTATTACGATTCATAAACAGATGTAGAAAAAAGACTCGAAGTGTTTTAATGGAAATGGAATCAGCCGAATGCTTATTAATAAAGCAAGCACAAATGGAGTGTTTTGCTGCGGAGATATCTGCAATAAAGAAAGGTAAATGTATAGAACGCACCAGCAGATTACTTACTTTATCACCAATACTCGACGAACTCGGAGTCCTGCGATGCGGTGGCCGCATCGATGCGGCTCGCGGAGTATCACCTGAAACTAAACGACCAATAATATTAGATGGTAAGCATCAGGTTGCTCGGTTGATAGTGAAGCACTATCACGAGAAGGCTGCACACGGGAACCAGGAGACCGTCGTAAATAACCTGAAACAGAAATATTGGATATTAAAAATAAGACCAACTGTAAAAAACGTAGTATCGCGGTGTATGCTCTGTAGAATAAGAAAGGCAAAGCCACAAATACCTAGAATGGGTGACTTACCCCTGGCTAGATTGGCTCACCATCAGCGTCCTTTCTCGTACTGTGGCGTGGATCTGTTTGGCCCCATGGATGTTACAGTCGGGCGTCGACACGCGAAACGATGGGGGGTGATTTTTACCTGTCTTACCATACGTGCAGTACACATAGAGATCGTACATTCTATGACCACCGATGCAATGATCATGGCATTGCGACGCATGGCAGCGCGACGTGGCTGGCCACGCCACATTATGTCAGACAACGGCACTAACCTGAGAGGAGCTGACACCGAGCTCAAGCGGTCGTTGGTCGAACTCGACAATGAAGCGTTAAGACTCGAGGCTGCTAATAACGCCGCTGATTGGACCTTTATACCTCCTGTGAGCCCACACTGGGGTGGGGCATGGGAGAGATTAATAAGGAGCATCAAAACTTCTCTTCGGGTAATTCTGAAAGAGCGTGCGCCAAAGGACGAAGTTTTAAGTACGCTCCTAGCAGAGGTTGAGAATATTGTCAACAGCCGCCCATTGTCGCACGTCTCTGTGGAACCTAATAGCGAAGAATCGCTTACACCAAACCATTTTCTCTTGGGAACCGCTTCTAGCATGCCGACTTTGGGTAAGTTTGATGACAGCGACTTGTATCTACGTAAACAATGGCGAAAATCACAACAATTGGCGGACATGTTCTGGAAAAGGTGGGTAAATGAGGTTCTACCAGACCTTATTCCTCGTCGTAAATGGAATGAAGAGCAGGTGCCATTCAAGGTGGGTGACTTAGTTATGCTCGTGGATCCTGGAGCTCCCCGCAATTCATGGCCGCGTGGAATCATCCAGGAAATATACCCGGGCGCAGATGGTCGGGTAAGGGTGGTTGAGCTTCGCACCAGAACGGGTACGTTGAAGCGGTCCGCAGCGCGCGTAGCTAGAATCCCTTTGACACAGGAGTGCTGAGCCAGCACTAGGGTGGGGAATGTTAGCGACGCGCTCATTTAAACGTTGAAATTGTTATTTTTTATATTTTATTGTGCTAACTATAGGGTAGTTTGATGTCGCTCCGCGCCATGTCCGTTGGAGAACGGCGCGAGCCACCGTGGCCGTGCCCGCCAGTCTGCCGCTAGCCTCTTTCGGAACGACACCATACTACCTTGCGAAATCATTGTAAAACGTGCTTTGTCCAAAATCTATCTGTTTGTCTGTATTTTGTGGCCATTATACGTGGTATTGGTAAAGGACGGTGTTTTACATCAATATACTGACCCCAACCCCTACAAGGAGGATCTTTTGAGGTTGAATGACTACTGTGCCGATAACCACTTGGATCTCAACCCGTCCAAGTGTAGTGTTGTCACTTTCAGCCGAAAACGTAATGTGGTGTTGTTCGATTATAAGCTAAAAGGAGTTAATTTGCAACGACTAACTATTGTACGAGACCTTGGAGTACTCCACGACTCCAAGTTGTTGTTTGATGTTCATGTCAACAATATAGTATCGAAAGCATCCAAAGCTCTCGGATTTGTCATGCGTAACTCCAAAGAATTTACTCAGATTAAAACCTTAAAAATTTTATACTGTACGTTTGTTCGTAGCAACTTGGAGTATGCGTCTCAAGTGTGGAACCCAAGATATCAAACTTATATATCACGAATTGAAAACATTCAAAAAAGGTTTATCAAGTATCTTTGCTTTCGTTCCAAAAACCGGTATGACTCAACGCAATATCTTGGTTTTTGCAAAAGACATCACCTACTTCCTTTGGAAAACCGCCGTGAAATTGCCGATATTTTGTTTCTACTAAAAGCTGCGTCTGGATCCATTGACTGCCCGGATCTACTGTCACAAATATCTCTCAGAGCGCCTACTAAGCTTCTTCGGTTTAGCCCGCTTTTATATCTGCCCCCTTCCTCTTCCAACTATAGGCAGAACACGTATATCTGGCGTGCGAGTAACAATTTCAATGCCTTATCTAAAAAACTTGATTTTGACCTTTTTAACACAAGCGATGCATCGGCGAAACGACTCATGAGCCAGTTATTTTTTGAGTAGTTTAGTGAATAAGTTTAAGTGTGTGTTTTTCTTGTTAGTGCATCACATTGTTATTAATTTTGTTTTTATTGGTGAGGACCTATAATTGGCTTTCTGTCACTATTTTTAAATTTTTAAGTTGTATCATAGCTGTTGGTCTTCCTATAAATAAATAAATAAATAAATAAATAAATAAATTCCTACGGGAATGAATGGAAACTGTCAAAGCGGTACGAAGTCCGCCGGGTCCACTAGTAATAAAATAATGAAGAGATATACTTTTTCATTGTAATATGAATGAGGACTAGAAAACAGGCAGTTGTTATGGTATTCTAACAAACGTTTTTATTTATAAGCATGTGTGGTTGTAAAAAGCTTCTTCTTCTTATGGTGCCTCTCCATTACTGAAGGTCAGCAGTCAGTTTACGGAATCGTATCTTATCCAGAGCAAGTCTGGATAATTGTTCCACGGTTTTGATACTCGTACCGGTCCTGTCGGTATTCTCTGATGTCATGGCTTATTAGCCATGACATTTTCCTTCTTCTAAAATCTTCTTTTGTCTTCTAAAGGTAAAAAGCTTACTAGCTCTAAAAACATAGAATACAAATCGCTGTAACCGCGGTCCTACTCAAAGGGTAGGTAAATAAGATTTTTTTGTCATTTTCTCTCAACGTTCTATTTCTAAATTCCATTATGGTCGCCAACAACGGTCTGTCATTACCGCCATCAAAAAGCAAATAAAATGACGATACGGCCAAAAAACTCTTACCGCCGGTTGCACCAAAATTGATACACATTTACAAATTCAGTTTTACGTTTTACATAAACTATTCCGTTACTTTCACGAATTCGTAAATGTACGTTGCACCAACAAAATACCAGTAAAAGTATCAGTAAAATTACTTGCTACACAAATGAAGCGTAAATTTTACCATTTTACCGCAGTAGTTTTTTACTACCATGGTAGTTTTTATTTTACATGTAGTAAGCCATGATAATTAGCGTCATAAGTGTCAGTAGCGTGACGTTGATGGTTTGTTTATTATTGTTTGTAGTTTTGAAATAGTAATGAAAGTGCATTTTATAATGGAAAATAATATTTTTTTCCACCAATCCGCACTGGGCCCGCGTGGTGGTTTGTGGCCTGTTCTCCCTATCTATCCATAGGGAAGGCTCGTGCCCCAGCGGTGGGGACATAAAATGAGCTGATGATGATGATGATGATGATTATTATTTTGGAAGATGACATTCTGCAAGAAAAGTAAATATCTATCTACTTACAATAACGTTAGGTGCTTTATTGGGCTTTTTGGGGATAGGTCGTTATTGTTTATTTGTATATTTCGGGTTTTCATATACATTAGCGATGGTGTAATGATGGTGTTTCATTTCGTTGTGAAGTACCTAGCTCCCCGTAGGTATTAAAGTTAAGTTGTAGATTTGAAACTGATCTTGGAACTTCATGTTCAATACATCTGCAAATGTAATGTGCCGTGGTCTTGCTGATTCGATAGCGGCACAAAAATCGCTACCTTCAATAAGCATTTGGTCTACTCTAATATTTGTTCTCCGACGACGGCGAGTGATATATTGAAAAATTTCACTATCACTGTCAGAACTTGTGGAAGACATTATCGTGATTTATTCTCTCAGAGCACGTTTCTTTAAATAAATAGAGCGTTTTCTAACCTCCAACACGAATTGCAAACACGAACGAACTGTCAAAATCTTATACTTTTACGTTATGAGCAGGGTTTGAGCTACGTAAAAAGTAACCGTATAATGTAACCGTAAAACGTATCGCAAAGCGTGGTACAACAACGTTTTACATTATACGTTTACTTTTTACGTTACTTTTTACGAATTCGTAAAATGAAAATTTTGGTGCAACCGGCTGTTAGTAGAAAAAAATATTGTCAAATTTAATGGCTGGTGATTATGACATAGACATATTAAAAACAATTCCAAATTCGTTTAGAAGAAAAATATCGTCACTTTTTTGTCAGTTAAGTACCTTATATTACTCTAACCACTAATCAGTAAGTCCTACATGTACTGTAGATACCCTTACCGCTATATTTCTTATAGCTCAAACCAAGTTGCTCAGATTGAATCATGCAATAAATACATAGACGTGGGCTAACCTCTATCAGCGCTTTGCACCACGAGCTCTGCTTTCTGGCCACTCCCACTTCAGCTTTGCTACCCGTTTGGTAACATCTGTAACTTTCCTTTGATGTCTTTGCCAGTCGTTTCTTCTTCGGCCCCTTTGCTTCTGCAAAGCGCTGGTAGAATGGAGACCATGGGGCGAGAATTGCCCACAAGGACGGCCGTAGATTCGTTGGTACGACGACATTAAAAGAACAGCCGGAATAAAATGGATAGAGGCTGAAGAAGATTGTACACGGTGGCATATACTGAAGGAGGCCTACATCCATGAGGTCGAAAAGGCTAAGAAGAAGAATAAGAAGAAGAAGACGAAAAGCTAAACTCTGGTCCGACTTCTTGGCGGGAAAGTGAAGAGTCATGTCTGCGGTTTTGTTTTATTTTCTAAAATTTGTGTTATTTCGAATATTAATGTGAAATAATGGTGGATTATTAACCGTTAAGTGTTCGTGAATGTGCGTGAGTGTTGGCAAATGAAACAAAACAGTGTAACGTCACTTTTCAAATTCTCCCAAGAAGTCCGCCCGAGGACTTAGTAAAGCCCCACATCTTTACTGAGATACTCGAGGGGTTGGGGGGTATATCATTTCTCACTTCTCATTTCTATTATCATTCATCATCACCATAAAGGAAAGAAATATTGTTTATTTATGTATTACTAATAATAAAAAATACTTGAAATTGGCTAAATGCTAAACGCGAAGCCATTAATTAAGATTTAAAAAAAAACTCTGGACCTTATTTATTTTTATAAATTTATTAATAAGGCTTACCAACTAACCTCCTTATTCATAAAAACTATTTAAGCATTTTTTAGTTAAATATTGCTTTGTCAACGTCACACAAACGTCATTTTGAATTTGAGAAAAAGAGACAAAACAATGATTAACTAAATTATGCTTAAATAGTTTTTATGAATAAGGGGGTATGATTCATTTCAGAAGACAAAGTTTGAGAAACAGTTATTCTTATGTGTCCTATACCTACTACATGTCCACACATTAATTTACGTTAATTCTATAACTGTTCTGTGTAATAGACTAGAGTTACTGGTTATAAGACTCACGATTCGTATGGTTTATTAAGGCAAAGGAGAACACGTAATGGAAATACATAAATCTCGTTACTATCTCTAATGGTAACGCGTACTTAGTAACGCGCCTTCGAAGTAATGATGGATCGATGTCTATCACCATCAAAGCAACACAACAAAGCCAATCTACCTACAACAGAAAAAATAAAATAAAAATACCTAACTCCTACTTTTCTAAGAAATAAAAATAAACAGTAGCTCTAACGGAAATCAAAGGTGTTTTCTTTTTTGTTGACATTTGTTTATTTACGTAGAAAGTATACGCAAACAAATAATATATATAGAGTACTGTTTGTAGATTATATTTATCCGGCGCCTGAGCTCGGCCTGGGGCGGCGGCGGCGTAGCACTGGCCGGCCGGCGGCGCGGGCAGCATCGCTCATTCCCAACAATTACATCTAAAAACATCTACACAAGAACTTTCCTTATTATCCAGTATTGATCCCCATAAATCAACACAAATAAAACCTCCTTATAAGCCCTAACGTCACAATAACACGCAAACCTTCGAACTAGCATAAATCAGGGGCCGTTGTACCCCGGGAAGAGGAAACGGAGTCGATGCACTACGCTCACTCCGCGCGCCGCTGTGTGCGTGACACGGATAAACGCGGAAGTCCAACATTAACACACATTTTCCACACTGGCAACCCCTAGCGTACGTACAAGTCTACACGCACACTTGGGAAGGTTGAAACGCGCGTGTGTGCGTGCCGCCCTGTAGCTACGCGTTGTCGGGGGTGTGGCGCGTTTCTATCGAGCCGGTCGTCTATGTGTGTGTGCCCGATTCGCAGTGTGCGTGACTGAGCGGTATGACGCTATACAGTATGTTTCGCTACCTATACCGGTGTGGGAAGGTTCGTAGACCTGACGATCACTCTGTATTTACATTATTGGAATATTTTTTCGGAGAATGTATATTTTGAGTTCCACTTGTTTGAATGGTCCTCGGTTTGATGATTGAATGAGGTTATGTTAGGTTAAATAGGTTACCCTCTTTTAAAAGCAAGTACTTTTTTATAACGAATTAAACTGCATTGTTTGTCATCGCAGTAGTGCAGGATTCCGAATGAAGTATGCTGCCATCTTTGCCACTACCGTGGCCTACCATCAAGTGTGATAAAGTCTTAGCATTTCCACATTCTAAAAAATTAACATAAGCTCATCAAGACTAATTTTTCCACAATGCAAAATGAATAAGAAAATATGAGCATGCCACAAAAATCATGCTTGTATTTTTATGTTATAATCTTTTGGTATTGTTGGCATAAAACAATATAAAATAGGTAATAAGAAATTTAAAAATAGCAAAAGTCTTTTAGCTAATTTTAAATAAACTAGAATGGGCAAGACAAAAGGTCTGGATAGATTATCTAAAACTTATCAGACAGGTGAAACTGAGAAACGAAAACAGGTGTGTTCGAGAATTTTCCGCACACCAGTACAGAGTATGCGCCAACACATTTGTATCCAGCCTGTATGTGCAGGGGTGCGGCGCGCACGTGTCTGCCGCTGCGGCAGTGTGGCGGGGGCGCGGGGCATGGGGCGCGCTGGGGGCGGGAGCGGGGGAGCGGCGCGCCCCCGTTCACGGCCAGGGGTCGCCGACCGCGCCCGGGCTACGCCGTAACCCCGCTACGAGCTACGGCCCGTAGCTTCCTCTTTTGTTTAACGTCTATGTACGGGGTAATTGCGCCTTATTGGGTCAGTCGATAGCGTGATGACTTTTAATTGAATATAGAAGGTTGTATTTGCAGTTAGCTCTATATTAAAGTAAATACATGTTTAAACAATTAATAAAAATTAAGTTATTATCGCGTAATTATGGTGACCTAAATATTTATTTCAGCGACATAGGTAAGATTTGAAATATAAAACTTAGTTTTTCATTCGTAATTATAACTTTATCTTCAGTCTGCAATACAGTGGTTTCCGGGTGAGGCTGCGACTGCAGTGACGCACACAGACGCCACGCCTACATACCAACCACTTGAAGCAATATTTATGCTTCTGAATATTGTAACGTATTGCAGTAGGAATAAGGCTATTTCGGTTGCAAACAGTACATTGATACGAGACCAAACATATTGTGGCTGGGCCCGCTGGTGACTCAAATTACTTACCATACGAAGTATGATTAAATTAAATAAAAATTGCAGAATTTTTACATATGAAGTTATCTAATAAATAGCCTCATAAAATGAATATATCTATCTAAAGCATGTAATTTAGCTGCTACGTTTACTTCAAATCCACTACAACCTAATAATAAAATCTAATTATAATAAAAAGTTTATACATTGGTTTGTAAGTAAATCTATATGACAATCAACCGAGTTTCTTTGAAACGGAACCGGATAGACGTCAATATTTTTTTTTTTTTTATATTTACGGGTAAGCACAGTTCAATTCAATTCAATTCAATCATTTATTGCTCTCCATAACTATACATGAGTTGTTACAATATTAGTTAGATATGTCAGTGCCTTGATCTCACCTGATGTTAAGTGATGATAAGGCCATTTGGTGGAAGCGCACTTCACCCGAGATCCTCAACTTGTGAGGCACTGGCTATCTTATCTCTAGCTGCCGGAACACAACAATGCTACAAACATTGATGTTATGGCGACATATTTAGATAAGATGGTGGTAGCTAGCCAGGCGGACAAACAAGTCCTACCACCAACCAAACCGAGTACACAAAGATGTACCCCCCGCTGGGAATCGAACCCCGGGACCTCTGGGTCTAAACCGGTGGTCTTAACCACTAGACCACAGAGGCGGTTAAATATATATATATATAATATATATATACAATACAATATGCCGCTTCCGGAGTTAATTCTCGCAATATATTCTTGGAGCAAATTGATATAGCCGTTTCAATCAGTTGGCCACTTTGTTATCTGTAGGTTTTCGCATAAATGTTGGGTAAATCATTGTTAAGTTGTCTTAGCTCACAAAAGGTTTGTTTATTAAATTTGTTACTAAGTAAACTCCACAATAAACTACTAGATATAGTACACGATATACTACAAGCATTAACATGTAACAATGTAACTCTTGAAAATTAATGTAACCCTTAATACAGTGGAATAAGAGTCAATACAAGTCAAAAGTGTATATAATATGATAAAATAAATTAAGTTGTTTTCTAGACAACAGTGTAATAAAATAAACTAAAATAACATTACAAGAAATAATAAACTTAATGAAATGTTGAAAAAAATACAGTTTAAGGAGTCCTGGTCTTTGAGGAACTTAAGTTTTTTTTTCCGGTGAAATGCGATGACATTTATGAAAAAAAGTGTCGCATTAGCTTATTCGCAAAAGAAAACATCACTGCATGATAGCACATCACATGAGATGGTATCTTTTTAACCAACAACATAGTGAAGGAGTAGATAACATAATATTAAATATATAACAACGCCTCAGAAGTCTCGAAGTGTAACAAACCGTGAGCAATGTATTTAATTTTTGTTTCGAACTTATCTGTGTTCACTCGGCGTTTCGTAACTTCGTTACCAACGTAACCTTCTTCACGATCATTCATTTGAACGAAGCCTCGACAACTTAAGTCAGAAACTCTGCTACCTCTCTTCCGGCGAAATCATCAAAGACTTTACAAGCAAAAGCTCCATAAATGCGTAAATCTATCTTAAGTTATGATATAGGTTAACGTTTTAACTTATCTTTGTTTATTTTTGTTTTTATTAATGAGTACTAAATTAATGAATATCTGACATGAACGTAGGGAAATGTGTTGCCTTAACAACGACAGACCCGTTTTAAATATAATATCAGATTCTAAAATGTTTCTTTTGCATCCGTTCTATATTTAGAGGGAAGTTCTAAAATCGTGGTAACTTGTAGGGTTGTCGACTAAACTCAGTATTACTGAGTTGTTAAGATGAGACTCGATGGCCAAACGAGTTTTAAATAAATAAATAAATCATGTATTTGCTTTTTAACATGGAATAAAGATGTTACAAAATACATGGGTGAACCACATGTTAAGCTAATCTAAAATATAGCATGCAAAACATTAGTTAGGAACTTAAACTATGAGCTCTACATAAATACTTCCGAATTTCCCAATATATGTATAAAATAAAATAATTCATGATTTTTTATCAAATATTCTTGAATATTATAAAAATTATTGTCGTTTAACCATTTATACCAATGTTAGTTTTAATCATTTCAATATAGATACATGACCGAAGCAATTATTGAAGTAACCGTAATTAGCATTTGCTAAATCAGAGGCGGCTATTTTCCCGCTTCTTCACGCACACTTTTCTTTCTGTCAAGCAAGCTGCTTTAGAAGGCTTTCGTGGTTTTGCCTAGCCAAAAAAAAACAAAATTAATAAATGTCAAAAAGTATGTCATCCACATCAAAACTTAGAATTCTTACCAAAATGTACGATTAGTTAAGAATAGCAAAACATTATTAAAAACACATTATTATGTAAATATAAACAACTCCAATGCGGGTAAAGGACCGAGTAAGGTTTTCCTTGAAAAAAAAACAAGATTGATTAATATTGAAAGGCTGTCAACCCTAGTCCGGGCTAAGGTTTGCCCTGAATTGTAATAATTAATGGGATGGGATACTTTACTACGTGCGCGGGGGTGAGGGTTGAAAGGGAGGGGGGGGGGGGGGGGGGTTACGGAAATCTTCGGAATGCCCGTTATCGACCTGCAAAGATGTGACGATGTGATGGGTGCAGATTGAATGACAGATTATGTTTTTATGTTTTATGATTATGACTTTATGTGCTGTTAACACATTAGGCCCGATTTTTCAATCCTCCGATAAGTTTTATCCAACGAATAATATTGTCATTGTGACATATTTTCTAAGGGGAATCTGTCATTATGTCAAAATTATTCAATGAATAAATTTTAATTGTAAAATCAGCCCTAAGAATAACTTATCAATTCATCGTCTGCGGCAAATACAGACACAATATAATTTTAATTGTTTGGCGCACTGATCAGTGCTGCCGCATACAAAAGGTTAATAAACGCTTGCTTTATTAATGTTTGTTCGGTTCGAATACAGATAACAACTACCTTAGATTTTTTTATATAAGCACTGCTCTGTAGACATTCTAAGAATTTCTATTTAAACACAAAACATTTTCTTGTCTAGGATTTATTCAAGAAGAAAATATGCTGAAGCCTTGCTCAGAAAAACATTGTTTTTACACTGCGAAAATCTCAGAAAGTAAACATCGCTACGGAAGCGACTTAAAGCTTCGTTGATTCTCGTGAGCAGTATTATCATTAAAACAATTTTACTATTGAATTTAATTGAATATCTTTGCTTTTTACGATCGGACTCTATTCTTCAATAAAAAAACAAGTAAAGCATCTCCAAAAAACTATACAATTACTTGAACAATAATTAAGAATGAGGGTAATTCTAAACTTAAGGCAATATTTTTTTTTTGCATTATGAGAAACATACAGCACATAATAGTTCAAATTACAGTATACAAAATATAATACAAAGGCCAATTAAGTTTCTACCAAAAATTTAACATAAGTAGGTACTGAGTTTACACAACTGTTAAGAAAAAAATATATACAATACACAATACAATATTAAAAAACTTAGACAATAAAATTTATATGTTAAATATGCAGTTACCCATTAAAAAAAAAAATGACTAAAGAAATTAACAAAAAATATTTTCATTATGTATTACACTTTACTGAGTTTTTATAACTCAACAATGACGTATTAAAATATCCAAATCTACATAATTTTTGTTATAGCAATCACACGAGCGGACTAGGAATCTACTTTTTGAATATTGGGTCCAACACAGTGTATATATAAATATCACAACGTACTACTATAACAATGAAAAAGGAAATGTTTTAGTGGTTAAAACAGAGCTTAATGCATCCGTTACACTTATTCTTGTAACTTATAAATGAATTCGTTAATTATTTACTCATCAAAGGTATCAAGTGAAAAGTGGAATGAGATTTATATTTTATTAATGACAACAGCTACCCGATTGTTGTTCGTTATCTTAAAACAAATTAGGGCATTGTTTTCCCACGTCAACAACCCTTAAAACAAATGAAAAGCTATGTAACTTGGAAGTTACAGAGATTTTCATTTAGTTGACCATAGAGTAGAGCAAACTCTACGCTGCCGCTACTAGACAAACATGTTTTGCGGAGCCGCTGTTTTACGCGTTTTACTAGTATCGAAAAAACTCCAGAGAACCAGGAAACAATGACGCCGCATTACATAAGCCCGGGAGGGGTTACGCAAGCGGAGCGGGGCGGGGGCGGGGGCGCTGGGGGGGAGCCGGATCGATGCGCGGCCGTTCACCCGCCTGCAATGCGCCTGCCGGCGTGCACCCTCGCGAGCTTCTGCTGCCCTGGTACTTGCCGCCTCGCCCGGGACGCCGCGCTGGCTCGCCCGCTCGGGACATACATATAGGACATATATATAGAATGCTGGACTTGCAATCACTGCGGTTTGTTTATTCATTTGTTGTTTAGTGGCTTTTGAATAGGTAATTAACCAAAGCTTTCGGGTCAAAAAGCTTTGGACTTTACAAACTTGTTGACACGTTTTGTAGACGGGATTTTGTTGGAAGAGAATAACTGTCAGTTTTAAAATAAGTTTGTAACTTGTAAGTGTTTGTGTTTAGGATATAAGATATAAATAATTATATCTACATATTTATGTTTCATAGTGTTGCATTAAAAGTATTATCTATCTATCTATCTATTTATATAAGGGAAATGCTTTTTAGGTTGCCGGTACCTTAACTTTGAACCTAGTTTCTATATATATATATATATATATATATATATATAATACATTAAGTATGCTAATAAATTAAATGTTGTCAATTTCCTTGGAATTTAAATACCTATAATTTTAGTCAGCCTAGGATTAAGCTCCGAATTCGTATAATAGAGAAATCAAGCCTACTAAGCTTAAACAATTTACTTCACACAAAAAGGAATATTAAGCGCTCACTGAACGATGTGGTGTGGCGTGGCGTGGAGTGGGTCACGTCGCGCCTACGTGCCGGCGCTACGAGCTACGAGCTACGGGCCTACTACGGCGCGTGCTACGTATGTATAATTAGATGCCACTTTGCGTAGTTATTTTACAACGCTGCAGCTATTTGATTGAAAAGGATTTTTTGACATCATTTGTTTTTGGGGCGGATAGGATCAGCAGGATGAATAGGTTTAAGACATTTATTCTCATTAAGAATTAGAAGTAAATTCACTTTCATGAGAAAACACAATTTATAACATTTTTAGAGAAAAACATACATAACGACGGTAGTTTTATTACAGATTTACCGCTATATAATTTTACCAAGCTTTTCAATACACGGTCTCAGATGCAGTGATTAGCGAAACCAATAAGAAAAAGAAGTTGTGATACATCTATATGAATACTGAGTTTATTTTTCTGAAGTATCAGTCAGTATAGTCAGTATCAGTCGGTCTGCTACCGAGCAGGATATTTAATATAAACGCAGTTTCGTTAATGTAAAATAATACCAAGCTTTCACTATATGCATAGTCAATTTCGTCGCTATATACTGTCAACAACCATATATAACATTGGAATATCATTAATTAAGGTTTCCTGGTTAAGTGATATCTTTGATATAATGTTGTGTTTTAGCTACGGTAATCTAATCCACCTTAATCACATACATATCAGCAGCTGGACGTAGCCTTATTATCTCTCCACAACTCCAAAATTTCTTTCCTTCGTCTTACTTGATGGTAAGACATGATAATTGCAATTAAAAGTTTTTATTAATTTACTAATAATTTTTTGACAAGTAAAGACAATAACAAGATAATAATTAAACTATTTAAAATTAAACTTATAAAAAACTATAAAATGTTCAAATAATATGGCTTTCAAAGTAAAAAGTGTTGAATAATTTCGGCGGGCTGGTTAGAACCACGATAGCTTAATTGGAAGAGCACCTGACACGGTATGTCAGAAGGGTGCAGGTTCAAATCCTGCTCATAGAAATTTTTTAAACATTTGTGTTTTTTTTTATAAAAAACTATAAACTATAACTACTACCAACTATAAAAAAAATTGCCCCAAATTATTAATTTAAATTGTCATTTTATTAATTTATTAATTTAAATCTTTATTTTTCATATATCTATAAATAGAGCAGTCTAAATCTTAAGACTTCTTTTGTAATTTTGAAACCTGTCTTAGAAGAATACGACCGAAGATGGAAGCACACTCCACCCGGAATACTTAACTACAGATTGACTCCTATTTTATAAATGTCGAAACACAGCAATGCAGACATAATGCCACAATACAACCAAAAATAAAACAACCTAAATAAATTTATAATTTGCCTACTACTGGGAACTCGAAATCAATATCTAGCTACTAGATCACAGAAGCGAGTAAAACATTTTAAAAGTAATTATTAGAACCAGTAAAGCCAGCCGCACTTGGGATGCGTTCTCGTACGAACCCGTACAAATACGTACGATACATCCCAATCTTCAGACTACTATGATACCTCGCTCACTAATCATGTCAAAATTAATTATAACTGTGTACCGTTGTTAGGGGTTGCAACCCAGTTCAATATTTCGATATTAATTGTTTTTATGTAATTTTGGATGTGACCTGTTAATGTACCTAAATAAATAAATGAATAAGCGTGAGCTAGTTACCATGTATTTGTATCGGAATGTATCGTGCGTATTTGTGCGCAAACGCATCTAAGGTGCGGCTAGGCTCAGGCGTTACTTCCAAGAAATACATATTCTACAAAATGCAGTTGAAATACTAATTAAAATACATATTTGTATTTTTTCTTTATGTACTTATAACTAAGTAAAAATTATGCAAATTTTTACGTAGTTATTCACTTTCTTGTAGGTATACTCATGGATCAGAACTGGCGCTGCTGCCGCATGGTGCTCGTGGTCATGACGCCCAACCCACAGTCCGTAACCCAGTGCGGCGCCGGGTAAGTAATGGCAGCCGCTTTACGAGCGCGGCAGATGTCCATAAACCGGAGTTATGATCATCCGGGAGGCACAACCTCTGTATGTCAACGCGTTTCAAGGAATTATGAAAATGACAATAACTAAAGCAATAAGTGGCTATGGTAATCTAATAATTGAACCGTAAACAGTAAACTAATGATAACAATATAATTATATTATATTATATATAAAAGCCGTAACTTCCCATCACTTTCAAATTAAAAATATTTGAAATATGTAAATATCTTGTATATTACCAATACTCCCACTGCCCGGCAAAGGCGTCCAAGTCATCGCTACATTTAATGATTTATTTGTACTTAATCACCATGCTTGACAAATGGCAATAATTATTACAAAATACAGTGAAAAAATTAAACGCCCACCCGACCCAGCCAGGAATCGAACCTGGGTCTTCCGCAATCCAGGCGGCTGCACTGACCGCTATGCTACCGGTTAGTCAGCAGGTTCGATTCCTGGCTGGGTCGGGTGGGCGTTTAATTTTTTCACTGTATTTTATAAATATTTAATTTAGCTTCAGTACAGCAATTAGCACTTAAAAATAAAAATAAAAGTAAAATTTAAATTACAAACATAATAAAAACAAATTATTACAGATCAATATAATTTACAGCAATGATACGATCTCATCGAGTAATCAACCGTAAGGGTAAGTAAATAAAATCTATAATAATATGTAAAGAGAAAACTCCGTACCCCTTTTTAAGCACATTGCGCGCACGGAGGAGAGTTATATTTTGTTGTTATACCTCTTACGGGTTACGGGTAAGCACAGTAACGTCATCTCACCTGATGTTAAGTGATGAATAAGGCCAATGGTGAAACTTTACCCGGGATTCTCAACTACCGAGGCACTGGCTATCTTACCTCTAGGTGCCGGAATAACATAATTTATGTATTTATTTATTTATTTTTAATAAGAAAACCAACAGCGTTACAAAATGTATACAATTTTTCAGGTAGGTAAAGAGTAAGGCCAATTATAGGTTTCCGTGTTTAAATTAATACAAACTTACTACTTAAAGAACAGAAGCCCATATGATTAACACATTGAGATGTTATTGTGCATCCGTATTTATACTAATAAATAACAAAAATACTAAAACAAAACATTTACATAAATTTTAATTTGTTTTTAGATGAAAAAAAAAGAGAATAACACTAATACGCACCGTGTAGTTACTAAACTCATTGATAAATACGTATAAATAATAATAAAATACTTAAAAATTAAAAATATTTTTGGTAATTATAATAATATACTTAGATAATATTATAGAAATTAATTAATTTATGATATCATTTTCATTGTAGATAATAATATAATAAAACAAATAAATTAGAAAGGTCACATAAATCTGTATGTCTCAGTTTCTTCACATACACTACGGAACCCGTTCCTGTTTTAGTTAGTAAGTAATTTGTTTATAATATGTTTTTTGAAACTTACTTTTGAATACTACAAACATTGATGTTATGGCGACGTATTTAGATAAGATGGTGGTAGCTAGCCAGGCGAACAATCAAGCCTATGGATGGAAGATTATGGTTATTTAAAATATATTTTTGTTGCGAACAAATTTCAATTTGAAAAAGTATTGAGCTGTCCATGTCATGTCATGGGGTGTGGGTTCGAATCCGGCTCTAGGACAAAACCATTGTTTCTCAACCTTCAAATAGTTAATCCGAGTTGTGTCGCTTTTACTCTATTTTGAAATTATGTTTACGTGACGGGAAGAAAAAAACACGTGATATCTAATCCAACTTAATCTCTATTCATTAGTAAGGCCCTTTAACCTATTAACTTTGTTGTTACCAAAACCAATGCATCATAAACTTTGTCAAAATGCAACGCTAAAAGCTCGAATTGTTCGCATGGCGATAGCATAAAAGCTTTCGTCATCACGAAACTATCGCTGTTAGTGCAACGAGTATTTACTCAGAAGATTAATAATCCTCGTTTTTCATCCGCGTATGGCCAACATGTGTCCAAACATTGGCGGCACTGCACCGCGGACCTGACCTACCCCTAGCGCAGTGCGACGGGCGGTAGGTAGTCTGCCACAGACACTAAATTATACACCACTAGGTTTATTGTGGAGGCAGGGCGCTCACTGAAGGTGTGGACTTGGACAAATTGTGATCTTTTTTATCTCAAACAATCGGATAAAAGTGACTACGGCTTTGTTTATGTACATTCATTGCAAGCTGCAGCAGCATTACAGCTGATGATGGACTGATGATTATACTATACCCTAAGGTACACACACAGGACCCTAGTACAAAAAGAAAAGCCCTTGCCTTTTTGCGGTTTCTTCACGGTACTCCGGGTGTTCACTTAAGGTTTATTTACATTTATTTATTTAAGTTTCAAAATGTTGTTACATATACTATGTATATGTTAATAAAACTTATACCATAAGTGTTAGTATATAGTTTCTCTGCATGGCGTGTGCAATCCCCAGTAGTGGCAGAAGTATGGGCAATCAAACCTCACACTAATCATTTTAAAAATGCTATTGGCGCTGTCGTGCACTCTGTACACCAGTGAGGCTGCCCGTTTGCGCATTTTTTTTATAAAAGCCATGATTTTCAGACAGTCAAAAGTACATTGAGACAATCAGAAATAAATATATGTAATGTATATTTTTTTGAAAAAATATTGTTTGTATTTAAAAAAAATATTATATTGTATTATATTGAATAAATATAGGTTATTTTTTATTCAAGCTGCCTAGCAAACTTTAATATCGTATTATAATACATGCGATTTTTTTTAAATTGTGTCATAAAATTAACTTTGAAAGACGAAGGCTGGCTTATCACTCTACCTCTCTGCATAGACAATCTTGATGACCAAATAAATTCTCGTACGTACCACAAAAAACAATCGCCTTACTGATATTTTTGTGGCAGATTAAGCTTAAATTTGATCATCAAGTTCACAAGAAATTCGTATTAGAACTGCTCTGCCGTTGTAATACATTAATCAAAAGTCACTTTAATAGCCGAAGAGGTTTTTTAAGTAAACGTATTGTTTGTAGACGGCCTTGAGGTATTGGGCTAGGTCCGCAGGCGTCGTGGCGGCCCGACAGACGGTCTGCAGTCTAGACGTGGGGTTCGGAGTGCATTTTTCTGTCTGGAACCCTCGACAGGACCCAGCGCCTGTGCGTAGCGTTATTCAATTTTTACAACCCCACTACATCCTGATTGCACTTGCTACATTAATTCTTATTGCCACACATTAGAGTAGCCATTCGCTTGCCGATACCATCAAAACAAACTGGTATGTATGAGAGATTATTGTGAGAGACGTACTTATATATCTATAATGTCGCTCGTGATATTGAAATGTAAAGTAATTAATTGAGAGGGCAGGCGGAAGGTACTGGCGGGCTTTGCAATCGTGCGTATTTGAAGCCCTTTTTCGTAAAGGGCCTTTTGGCTTTGTGATGCTAGATTATTTGAAATTAATTGTCGGTGGCTTTTTTCGTGTTTGTTTATGTTGATTAACGACAAGGCTGGACGGACATGCCTACATTATTGGCTCTTTGTAGGCATGTCTAGAGATTTCCACATTAATGTCATTTGCTTATCTAAACATTTGACAATATGCCTACAAACGAGTAGCAGAAGTTTTTCGATTTATAATTGTAAATTCTACCTCTGGACTTGTTCAAGGGTGGGCTCCGTGATGTTTACTATTTTAAACTTAAGGCTCCAGTCTTGTACGAATCAGTGTTCTTGCAGTATTATCAGAAACTAAATTCTATTTTTGTAGTTATTAAAAAAGCTACAAATGAAATTTATTTAATATCACTTTACAGTGTGGGGTTTCTAGTTTCCTAAATATATTTGTTTATTTACTTGGATGTCACTTTTAATCACTTTGTTAAGCTTTAAACATACCCGTGTTTACGTTCTGCTCGTTGAAGATCTAATTCATGCACACCTCACGTAAAAAATACGGCAAAAACACGAAATGTATTCAGATAACATTTATACTTAAATCCTCTACAATAATCTTACTTGCTTACATTTTTGAGAAATGCCTTAGTTTTCTTATTTTAAGTGGTTTAATTGTGGTAATTTTAAGAAATCGACCTTATCTAAAACTTATTTTTTCTTTTAAAAAACATCTTTTGGAGAAGTCACAATTTAACCACTTACAAACAACTATTAAGTAATAAAAAAAACTGTATTGTAAAATACATTATAAGTACCTTTTGTAAATCAAAACCAAGTAAAAAGCAAGTAGGTAGTAAGATTATTGTAGAGGATTTAAGAATAAAGTGTATTTGAATACATTTCGTGTTTTTGCCATATTTTTTACGTGACGTGTGCATGAATTAGATGTTCAACGCGCAGAACGTAAACACGGGTATGTTTAAAGCCAAACAAAGTAATTAAAAGTGACATCAAAGTAAATAAACTAATATGTTTAGGAAACTAGAAACCCCACACTGTAAAGTGATGTTAAATAAATTTCATTTGTAACTTTTTAATAAGTAAAAAAAAGATCTTAGTTTCTGATAATACTGCAAGAGCACTGATTCATACAAGACTGGAGCTTTAAGGCCTCATCGTTAATTTATAAAATTTATTTTTTATTTTTATTTTATTAGGAAACTCAACAGCCTTATTGTAACAATCATGCTTATTAAACTTATATATAACACTTAGCCAATAATAGTTTCACAACATGATAAACAATATTCACGACGCGAAGTAACAAAAAGTTATTTCATATAACTATAATGAATTTTACAGTTTGCAAAAAAAAAAGGTTTTAAATATTTGGTTTGGATGAGCAGTATGATAAAAATCATTGAATTGATAAATAATAATATTAGTAATATGATAATAAAATAATATAATATGTAATAGAATATTATAACAACCTTTTCTGTTTTCAATAAATACATTTTTATATACATGGTCTAACTAAGATATAGGTCAGTGCAATCGTAATACCACGATCTGATCCGTAAACTTGGTTAGGCACAAGTTTCAATTAAGATTTAACTCCTTCTTTCAAAGTCTAAAAAGACACAGACGTTACCGTTTCAAAATAATAACCGTAAGAAATAATACAAATTTTAATATGCATACATCACGCATAAATAGCCCAAAAATTAAAGTAGAAGTTATTTTACACTTTCTAAGAATCTACTCGGCATGTTATTATGACATTTTTTGATTTAATCTGGACGTTTCGAACCCTTTTCGGGTCTGTGGACACAGGAAGGCGAGGTGTTGGACGTTACAAATTAATTATGAGACGACCAACACCTCAGTTCGTAAAAAGATTTTTATTACAATAAATGCATTTAAACGACTTGTTTTTTCTATTATATTTAATTCTGTAGGTTCTCTTTCTGTTTGCGTCGTGTAATGTTTTGCTTAATGGTGTCTTAATGTTTCAAAAAGTCGTAGATTGGTGCATATTTTTTGTCTATTTGATTATCACGTAATAGAGATTACAGTTGCCTAGATATTTAGCAATATACAATACTAGCGGCCCGTCCCTGCTTCGCACGGGTGGACATTTTTATTTAATATAGCCTGTTACTCAGCGCTAATGTAGCATTCTAATGGTGAACGATTTTTTTGAAATCAGTCCAGTAGTTTTTGAGTTTATACGTTGCAAACATACATACATACATACAAAAATACAGAGGTTTGCTCTTTATAATATTGGTATAGATATACATGCAAATGCAAATGTAAAGTTTCAGAAAAAATATAAAAAAAATACGTATATGCGGAGTAAGAGTTCCGCGCAAGATAAAATTTTACTAGAAAAAATCAACTGATCTCAGGCAGCTCAAGCGGGAATCGAACCCACGACCGCTGAGCTACCGAGTCCCCAGAAAACTCGTTAAATTTTTCTAGTAGTTTGTGTTGTGTGTTTGTGCGGGTGGGTGGGTTCGACTCCCACTCGAGTTTCCAGAGACTGGTGGACTTTTTCTAGTAAAATTCAAAATCAAAAAAATCAAAAATGTTTATTCAGTAGCAGAGGGATTACAGATGTGTGTGTGTGTGAGAATTTGAGAATTTTATTAATTTTCTATTTCCTTATAATTTTTAGTTTTGAGTCACTCTATTATAAGTAATTTACACTGTTTATTTGTTTTTGGATATATATTTAAGTGTTTATTTAGTAGATTATATAAATAAAAAGACTGTGTAGCCTGTTGCCGTTCAGCGAATGCTGTTCTAACAGAAATTCTAGGAACCGCATATGCCTTTTTCTTTTATTTTCAAATTCAGGGTTGTATGTGAGGGACTTGTGCTGTTAGTATGTATAACTTACGGACTGTCAGTATAATCACAGACAGTAAGACATAAGACAGTATAATCAGTTGGGAATCTGTAGGGTTTATAATACATAACTTTTAATATTGATCTTTGTGCTCTTTCGACATCCAGAAATTTTGTTTTAGTAGCGTCTCTCCATATACTAACTAATACAGTATACCAAAACCGATTGCACTAGCAAGACACGCTTGTTTTAAAATGTCTTGCGTTGTAAGGTGTCTTAAAGTTTTAAAAAACCATATCAACTTTCTGACTCTTGTCCTTAAAAGTTCTATATGCAGATGCCAAGATAAGCGTTGGTCGATGACATTATTGAGATTTTGTGCTAGATATTTGGTTTATTTGAGAGCAAGAGCAGTTTGAGTTGTGTAATTCTATTTAGTAGTAGAGTATTAAGGCGAAGGGTAAGGCACACTAGCGCCGCTAATGGATTTAATTTGATAACTGCTAAACTGGATTTATTTTCAAACATTGCGGACCTTCCGACACTAGGCAAACATCTATCATTTAAAAATTGTGCACTAATTTTAGGTTTGTTTTTGTATTCATTCGCTAACACCAAAAGTGGTCATTGTCTGTGAATAAATGCGATAGCCCGTTTTGTGAATAAACCACGCAACAAAGAGAAGTGCACAATTATTAAATAAATACTATGGATGCTTTCCTGTTATCGGACGGTACGCAATGTTTAACAAAATATCCGGTCCGTTAGTAATTGCCAAATTATCAATTGGTGGCGCTAGTGTGCCTTACCCTTCGCCTTAATGGAAGCGCTGTTAACCCGTAATCCTCAAACACTAAGGAACTATCTTATCTCTAATTTGGTTTATATGGCGTCAGACTTAGATAAGATAGTGGTAGCAACAAGTCCTACAACCAACCAAACCCAGTACAATGTATGTATGTACCCCACTAGTTATCGAACCCGAGACTTGTGCCTTTGTTTGTTACTTTTTGTTTGTGACTTGTGTTTGTTATTGTTTTATTTTAGTTTGTGTGTCTAAAGATGTTTCTCTCTCTCTTTTCTCTCGTGCCTGACACCAGTGGCGTCATAAAGGCGGTTAAAATCTTTTCAATATCGAAGTTACGATAGTGTTCACTATGTCCAATACGTTTTAGTGTTAATTACCGACTGCTTATAATAATTTTATGAATGAACTTGTCACCTTCCACTACTCATATTTACGTACCAGGACCGCAGCGACGCGTGGAGGTGGTCGATAGAGCCTAGTAATCATTGGGGAGGTAGGTGTCGCAGCCACGGAAGCGCGCGGTCGTTGCACATCCCGACGTAACGAGGAGGCCGCCCGCCGCCCCCTCGCCCGGGCAATTGCCCCACGGTTCATTATCAAAGTTCACTAGTACGCTGCACACATAAATACGTAGCTGATGCAACCAGACTGCTGCATACACGAGAGTTTAAACCATTCAAAGCAGAGCTCCCTCGTCCCTCGTCACCATGTTATTCCTAGAATTCGGTGTGATATCGACAGTTGACGGGAGAGCTCTACGTATACTGGCGAAGCCCGGGCAACGACGGGAGCCGACGAGGTACGGAAACGGCCGACGCCCCGTAGTTTTAACAGCTACCCCGGAAAATCTGCAAGGCGGAAATGCGCTAGCCGTAACGGCAAACTTCGTTAACTCCTAATTTGGAATATGAACCCTGTGCTCTGGGGTTAAGGTCTGTAGCGAATGTAGCAAATGTTGCTACAATAGCTGCAGTCATTTGTGTCTTCGAGCGTTCGAAGCAATTCGGCTGGTGTTAGATAATAAGAAGTCGTTGACACCAAAATATATGCTGAGCTGAGCTGAGTATGTACGATAATAATGGAAATAACCAATGAAGGTCTCAGGTTGTTTAGCGTAGTCTAGCCTTCTCAGTAAGTGAATTAATGTAAATTTTTTTGAGAAATAAAATTTTTAAACCAAAGGTTTTTAATTGATTTTATATAACGTGCAAAACTTTTCTCTGTCTTCGTCTCCTGAAAAACGGAAAAAAGTGTGGTAAAGTGGACAGATGAGATAAAGTTTTCAGCAGGGCTTAAATTAGTATTTGGATTGAAGCAAACACGATTTTGTAAAACATAACAAATTCAGGTTACATAGCCTCATTCACTTAGCATCGGAACAAAGTGATCCTCCTTCCATAAGCCTTTCTAAAATTTCGTGCACGTTTTCATTACTCTCAATACCCAATAGAATTAGTTTGGCCTACGCGCAGAAATAGATTATGGATCTGGTTGCCATGGCGACCGCCAAACACACACCGCCAGCCCTAAAGCCAGTCAGCAGATGAAGTCGTTAGAAACATTTATCTCGTCGCACAAAATAGTTGCATGTCAACACGATTTATTCATCATTATTTCTTTTTTATTCATCATTATTTATTCATCTTTATTTCTATAAATAAATAAATAAATAAATAAATCATCAGCTCATTTTATGTCCCCACTGCCGGGGCACGAGCCTTCCCTATGGATGGATAGGGAGAACGGGCCATAAGCCACCACGCGGTGGTGGTTGTTAACGACTGTTAATGCGGCCGGGGCCAACGGCTTAACGTGCCTTCCGAAGCACGGAGGAGCTTGAGATAATAAATTTTGGTCACCCATCCGGTGACCGGCCTTTGCGAAAGTTGCTTAACCTCAGCATTCGCAGACCGGGCGCGTTAACCACTGCGCCATCGAGCTCCTCCAACACGATTTATTGATGTACTTTAATTAAAAATAAATAATCTTAGTGAACAAAATCTCAGGGAACAAAGTGAAAATCGTTTTACATTATGATAGTGCTAAATATAATTAGGTACTTCAATAAATTTGAAATAACGTGCTACGTAATGACGTACTGATGTAAATACATAACGAAAATACATAATGATGTATTAAGCTCCGAATAGTTATTCCGTGTTTTGTCTCTATTACTCAATTTGAAATGACGTTTACGTGACAGGAACAAAACACGGAATAACTGTTCGGACCTTATTCTTTGTTTATTTGTAAGGAGGTTAAACTATAGGATGTCTTCGATTACATATCGATCTAGATATAGGATCTGGAACAAAAACACACACAAACCTACATTTAAATTTCGAATAACAAAATCTGAAATAACATTGGATAGCATCAACAACTTCAGCTTACTATGAACCTTAATGCTTAAAAATAAAGATTAAATTAAGGTTGCAAAATATTTGTACTTAATATTTACTGACATCGTCACAAACGTCATTGTAGCTTCGTGGCTCTAAGGTCGCGTACCGTTTTTCATGCGCTCATCGGAAATCTAGTACATAATTGATGGAAGGTTAAGTCTAAGAAGTAAATTACTCCTTATGCATCTATCAACAAATAGCTTGTGTAGGGCATGTGGAGAGGAAACGGAGTCAATGCAGCACCTACTGTGTGACTGCGACTCTCTGGCTAGGAAAAGAATGGGACTCCTGGGGTCGGCTTATCCGAGACCGGAGGATTTCAGGCTCTTCGCTCTTAAGGACGTGGCCAAACTTATGGCATCTATCTTTACAGAGGAAGAAGAGTGAAAGGACGGGGTTGCACAAAAGATCCCGATGGGTCGAAGTGTTACTGCAAGAGGGATACCTCAGCAGACCCCACTAAGATAAGATAAGATAAGAAATTACTCATTAGTCTTAAACCATACTTCTTCTATCTATCAACATTTATAGCCAGCGAATGTTGACATCATTTCTAGTTAATAGACATTTAAATAAACTAACAATAAGTGGCTATTTATTATTGGTGGCTACCTGAGCACACTCGAGTCTAGCTCGTAGCGTCTACGGCGTAGACAAACTACAATTTCTAGACAACTCGTAGCGATTCACAGACCAAACAGCCAGAGGTCAGCCCCCCGATTCTCATAAGAAAAATCGTAACGATATCGTGGCGACTTCGTCGTTGAAACCAATTTCATACTAACATCCGATTTGAAAGTCGTTCGAACGACGTTTCAACCAAACCGTTTACGGTAGATCTGAATACAGTTAGTTGGAACTTCGTTCAAACGACTTTAACACATTCGCGCGAGTAACGTCTCAATACGTCTTTAAAAGGTGTGACTGATAAAGAATAACGTATGGAGACGTCGTTTTAATCTTTTTATTTACTTTAAAAATAAAAGAATACTTTAATTAGCAATACTAAATTCTTATAGTTAAGACTTTCACTACAACATATTAAAATCCAAAATCTCTAGTGTCACACTGAATCGAGCTATCGCATTTCCTAACGTGCGCATTATGTTCTCGGCAACACGTCGTTCGAACGACATTTCAACCAAACCGTTTACGGTAGATCTGAATACGGTTAGTTGGAACTTCGTTCAAACGACTTTAACACATTCGCGCGAGTACCGTCTCAATACGTCTTTAAAAGGTGTGACTGATAAAGAATAACGTATGGAGACGTCGCTTTAATCTTTTTATTTACTTTAAAAATAAAAATAAAATAATAATTAGCAATACTAAATTCTTATAGTGAAGACTTTTCACTACAACATATTAAAATCCAAAATCTCTAGTGTCACACTGGATCGAGCTATCGCATTTCCTAACGTGCGCATTATGTTCTCGGCAACACAGTACATTATTATCCTCTTCGCTTCCCTTCAATAAGCGTCGTCTTGGGTACGCGCCGTCATACATCAAGTAGTCATGCGCGCCTCTGCGAAGCGGCGTGCGCGGAGGTGGGGTGGTTCTCTGCATTGAGCATCTTTTTTTATGTATGTCCAGCGATTTCTTCGTCAATTATGAACCGATTTTAAAAATTCTTTTTTTATTTGAAAGAGCATACTTCCGAGGTGGTCACATTGCCACCAAGTCAGGATATGATGATAGAATCCCAGGGAAATCGAGGGAAACCCTCAAATTTTATAGGCATGTCGTATTTCATATAATTTCTAATAATAATCATATATTTGCTTCTTGTAGTCATTATCTGATGACATTGCTGATCTGATGATGATGGGAGACACAGCTCCTCAACGATTAGGATTAAGGGGATTATTATTTAAACATTATAGGGACGTATAGAAGGCTAGTTGTGTACTATCAAGTTATTCAGGTAAGCTGATGACGGAAGGTACAATTCCTCAACTCCTGACGGTTAAGGACTGTGTATTTGTACTTGCCCATATTAACTTGTATTTATTTTGGTTTATTGACTTTACACAGTTACTGGGGTGTTTTGTACGAGAAAGGGGGACTTGAAAATTTGTATGGAGAATATAAGAAAACTAACAGATTTATTTATTTTATAATAATCTTAATCGTTCCATTTCGTGCAATGCTTTTTCACAATGCGGTTTGTTAAGCACTTTTTTATGTAAGTTACCCTTAAAAAATGTATGTTACCTCGAAGTTAAATGCCGATTACTCGAAGATGCCTGAACCGATTTGGAAAATTATTTTTTTGTTTGAAAGGGACACATTGACTTCAATAGACATTCTTTAAAACTGATATGAGTAGGTAATTAATAATATGATTTCAATATGATTTCCTGCTTTATAGAGCTGTTTTTTGTATACTTATTTAATAATTTCTGATTAACTAAATAAAAAAAACGAATTACTTGGTGCTAAGTTATTTTTTTTTTTACTTTTTGTATTTTCCTTTTTGAATTCGGGTTTTTTATACTGAATACTCTTCCGCGGCGTTTATCAAAGTCGACGTGATAAGACGTTGTACACGTATTTGACGCCAAATACTCTCTCTTCTGCGTCAGTACGTTGTTCATGATTTATAGGATTCCTAATAATACATAGCAGCAGTACGTTTATAAACGTTGATGTGACTAGACGTTGTAAAATGTTCAAATAATTTTTTAACGCAAATTTTGTTACGAACAAATTTTTTACTATGAAAGCCAAAGGCGCCCATTCAATGTCAACAACTACCGTCACTAACATCCGATCATAATATATTTACAAATATTAAAGATCAGTTAAGAAGTAGACAAGCTATTTATAAATAATTTTTAAACGCAAATTTTGTTGCGAACAAATTACAAAAAACACGTTGTAGCTTTGTGGTAAACATGAAATAGTTAATTTGCAACGGAAACGTGATTGAACGTTTGCATTTTTGTATGGAGAAAATCTGTGGCACAAGACGTAGTTTGACAAAAGTACCCTGCTCGCGCGAAATCGGCTCGATTGATGGATGTGAATACAAAAATAGTTTCAACGAATAAGTCGCTACGATATCGGTTTTCATTACGGGAATCAAGGCACTGTCCATACAGCACTCGTATACCACTAAAATGGCAATCAATCACGGTCTGCGTGATGGAATGGTTTTTAGCGAGTCGTCATGCAAGCCAGCCTAAGTTTCCTTTTTTTGTCATAGGTATATATTTTTGTATTTCATTTCAAATGCGGAGTCTCTTTGCTGTGTGCATAGAGACTTTCGAATTCTAAACCATTAAGTTATATGTTAACATATGGTCAAGTAGTCCTCGTAAGTTTTCGCTTTAGAAACTAAGACTAGTTGTCACATAATTTTATCGCTACAATTGCGAGCCTTCTTTGAATTGATCATATAATTTGCGTCTGTACTTATTAACACATTAACAATAGTCCTGAAACAATAGTCACGTCAACAGTCTGACGGAGCTAAAGGGATTGAAACAGGATTTCTGGATTCAGCCTCAGTATTTAATCCGTTCGACAAGTCGATGGGATCGCGTCGCACGTCGTCTATTCAGAGGCTATCTGCTAATTACAATTAGCAGACGAGGTGGGGTGCGAGCTGCCTCCCAGTGGCTCTCAAAATTTGGCAACGTTTGGTAAGTCCGAACGAATAAGAGGCTCAACTTTAGGGTGCATGGGGCGAGTCTTATTTGCCACTTGATCCCGTCAGTAAAACGAGAGTTTTTGCCAGAAGCGATTTTAGGGCGTTTCTCACATATACATCACTTTACAATGGAAATTATGTTTAGGGATAAAAGCGTTATGAAAAACAACAGAAGGAGTAAAAATATAAATAAAAATTAAATATAATTTTTTTAAATATTTTTTAATATATATTTTTTTTAATTTTCAAGGAGGCTGAGATTTTCTATGACCCCACACTAGGCACTGCCTGACCTGTGGCGGTCAAGTAAGACGTTTTCAAAAGTTAAACGGGTGCCAGCAATACTTAATAAAATTAAAAATAAAATTAAAAAGATAATTAAAAAGAGTGTAAATACATTTACGTTAGTGATATTATTTATTACAATTTTCGGAAACATGAGTGTTATGAACATCGTCTGTAGTACTTCAAATTGTATGAATAAAAACTTTAGGAAGAAAAATTTTAGGAAGAGTGATCATTCGGATTACAAATCGGTAGGAATAACAATTTTGGGTAAAAAATTGTAGGTGAGCCAATATGGACCCGATTAAAGTATTTCGATTCTGCTTGTTAACAACTATCATATTATTATTATCTTTCCTGTCGTCATTGATAAATGTGTAAGCAGTATAATGTGAGCAGCATTTATTTATTATTTATTTATTTATTGCACTTATGTATACAATATCACTTTCATATAGTAATATAATATTATATGTTGGCCTGTTACAAACCCTGTTAGAGCATAGCATTTGTTGTGCTCCGACAATTAGAGATAACACAGCCGGATCCTTAGTGGTTGAAACTGGTTGAATACCGTTTCCACCTTCAGCTCTGTTGTCATTTGCTATCAGCCAATCGATTTTACGTGGATCTCACAGTCACAGATCTTTAGTATTCATCTTGCCCAATGGTAAGCGATGATAAATCCGAAGGTTCCACCTAGCACAGAAGCTTGAATACAATACTACAGATATTGCATTCAAGTGCAACATAAATATTGTTTAGTTTAGCATCCGCTGGTGCTTCCTCCGTAATGTATGTGTGGATGTGTGCGAGTGCGGCGCGTCCCGCCCGCCGTCTGGCGCGCCGCCGGGAGGGCTTCGATTTCCCTCAAAGAGAAGGGCGATTAAAACCACTCTAATGGGGAAATGAAATCTTTGTACGCATTTTTATAACACAATGATTCAAAACTGTTTGCTCAAAATGTAGAAACTTGTTTTGCGATATGAAAATCTACAGTGAAATTAGTGAATATCCTATAACTGCTGGGCAAATACCTCCATCATTGAAATCAAGTCATTACAATTGATGGTTGATGATAATAAACCCTGGCTATGCATCGAAAAATCTGAAACACTTTGCCTGACCTAGGAATTGAACACGGGACCTGTGGGTATCAGCCCCCTGACTAGTATTATTGCAGTTGTGGAAAAGAGACGCGAATATATTCGCCGCTACACGCGTCTCGTTTTCACAACTGCAATAATACTGCTGTAAGAGCTCATGGTTACCCCCCAAGCTTGACTTTGCCACTTTTAACTAAATTCAAAAATTCAAATGAAATTATGTGCTGATATGTGGACCTAGCGAATAAATGTTTGCAGTTTTACCAAACAATATGGTTACCTATGTTAAATTACCTCGTGCTCATCGGCCTATTGATAGATATCTCATTGCTGTACTCATGCCTTCTTACGTGAGGAATAGTTAATAGGGATCGGGACATATGCCACAACGCTGGCCCATATTTTCTTTATTTTCTTTTTCTTTTGCCACAAACAGTCATTACAATAATAATAAAATACATAAAAAATATTCTAATTAATTAAATTAAATAAATTAAATATCCACTTAAACCAACTCACAAAAGATACACCCATCTATTTTTTTTCGGATTATTCTCTTAATTCCGTAGACAAATAATGATTGTTCATCGCACTTTACTCCAAATTGATTTTGTTAAATCTGTGTCGACCGCCAAGTAACGGAGGAGCTCGATGGTGCAGTGGTTAAAGCGCCCGGTCTGCGAGTGCTGAGGTTAAGCAACTTTCGCAAAGGCCGGTCATCGGATGGGTGACCAAAAATTTACCATCTAGAGCTCCTCCGTGCTTCGAAAGGAACGTAAATCCGTTGGTCTCGGCTGCATTAGCAGTCGTTAGAAACCACCAATCCTCACTGGGCCCGCGTGGTGGTTTATGGCCCGTTCTCCCTGTCCATCCATAGGGAAGGCTCGTGCCCTTGCAGTGGGGACGTATACGTATATGAGCTGGCGATGGCGATGATGAACGTTTGTGATAATGTTTGTTTATAAAATATTTATAAAATACAGTGAAAATGTTTGTTTGTTTGTCTGGGTTAATCTCTAGAACTACTGGTTCAATTCCAAAAATTATTTCCCTAATAGAATGCTACATACTTTGCGGGTAACATAAGCTATATTTTATTATGATAAAAATAAGTCTTCAGCTCGAAATTTCTCAATTTGTAAATCAAGTCAGTAAAAAACACTGCTTAGCTGCTTCATCGGCGTACGCTGACCAAACGGATGGGTAGGTTCACATGAAAATAATGAACTACAAAAATGTTAATCATCAGTTGATAAAAAAAAAAAATCAACGACACAGTATACCCAGCCTTTATAGTACAGCCACAATAACGTTATTTATTTACACTAATGTTACGGAGAGGTAAAGTTTGTAAATTTAGATTTAGGAGTTACCTAATCTCCAAAACTACTAAACCAATTTTAAAATATTTTTCACGAATACTTAGAGTTTAATTTCAAAGTGGACATCGGCTATAATTTATGTTAAATAAATTCAATTCAAAATTCAAAATCATCATCAATATTTATTCAGTTTAGGCTACAAATAGCTCTTATGACAGTATTGTGGAACCAGCTCTCGGCGGCGGTATTTCCTGACTGTTACGACCTTGGGATCTTCAAGATACGACCTTATTCCTTCCTTAAAGGCCGGCAACGCGTCTGCGATTCCTCTGGTTTTGCGGGTGTCCATGGGCGGCGGTGATTACTCTCCATTAGGTGACCTGCCTACTCGTTTGCTTCCTTCTTTATAAATAAAAATATGAACGTCATTATGCCATATCGGTTCGAAAGTCTACTCTGGGCGGGAGACCTTGTACTGAGAAGAACCGGCAAGACTCAGCGAGTGTCAAGCTCTTTTCTCCCTTACAGCGTCATAAATATTGGAAAATGCCCTATCTTATAAGGACACTTTACATCACAAATAAAAACACAAAATATAAAGGACAATCACAATATGTAAAAAACACACAAAAAAAAGAAAATTAAATAAATATTAAATTTTCATCATCATCATCTCAGCCAAAAGACGCCCACTGCTGGACAAAGGCCTCCCCCAAGGATCTCCACAACGACCGGTTTTGTGCTGCTCCATTCAGCGGCTTCCCGCGACCTTCACCAGATCGTCGGTCCACCTTGTTGGAGGCCTGCCCACACTGCGCTTTCCGGTACGTATTAAATTTTGCAAAATCATTATTCACCAGTTTCATTTTTTACAATGTCATACAGTACTAGTAAAAGTCAAAACCTGTCTAAGAAAAAACAAAGATAAACAATATTTCCAAATCTTAAAATTTAGCAAAAAATTAAGCGCAACTTGGCTGTTTTATCGTCGTGCGCTCGCTAAACAGTTAATCATGTACTACAAAATTGGATTTTTTGCTATTACATTGATGTTTTGAAGAGATATTTATATATGCTGTTTTTAACTCGCTTAACTTAGCTTAACTTTTACAGACTTAAAACAAGCCCTACCTAAAACCGAAACCGAGACCTCTACGTCTGGTTGACTAACCAGTAGACCGCACAGGCGATTGCTGTTCTAAATTGGAGAAAGAAAAAATCCTTCTCTATCGCTAATGGCAGAGACGCTGAATTATATATATTTTTTAAATATGAAATCCTCGTGGACGAAGTCGCGGGCAAACTGCTAGTAGTTTGAATATTTTAGTGACGACGACGTCGTCGTCGGTCAGACGACGTCGTCGTCGGTCAGACGCGAGGTCGACTTATTACGGTATAGTAAACGACCACGAGAATTAACATGTAAAAAATGCAACTCTTAATTCAATGGAATAAGGGTCAAAAGTGTATACATGGTAATGCTCGTGACTGTACACTACCTCACTATGATGATTTATAAATTAGTTTGTACACAAGATAGTTAGACAATAAAATTAAAATTTTGAAATAAAATGTTCAGGTCATTTCTTCCAGCAGACCATGGTGACAGGATAATTCACAACATAATACATATAGGTCAAAAATAGCCCTGGCTCACTCACTGACTATATCAATGCATAGACCAAACCCTTGGACCTAGAAACTTGAAATAATGCTCAAAGGTTTCCTTGAAGATGTAGATAAAGAATAAGGTCTCAAGTTGACGTGCACGACATCAAGTAACTAGGTGAAGGTCTGCCTTTTGGTAGCTCTTGCTCAGCAGACATGTAGATTAAGATTAGCTGAAAATATTCATCGCTCATACAACCTACTGTAGTTTAAAAAAATAAACAAATAATATACTTTAGTTTAATTTAAATTTTCTATAGAATGACTTCAATTCGAAATACAGTAAGTTTTCTACAGTACAATCGGGGCAATGGCGTCTAAGGGGCCATTTGAATTTACGTAAATACTACACGAACTACAACATCTTCTGCCCTCTGAAATGAGTGAGAAATAGTCTTCCATAAAGTACCAGTAAATATACTCGATATAGATAGATATAACACAATATACTCAAAATATCGTCCATTTTTAATAACAAAGAATTTGAGAATTTACGCTGCATGAGGTGAGTGAATTTCATCTTATCGAATCCGAGTTTTCTTCATTTTTCTGTTATTATCTAATGTGTGGAGATCCTTGGGGGAGGCCTTTGTCCAGCAGTGGACGTCTTTTGGCTGAGATGATGATGATGATGATCTAATAGTGCATGTGAAAGCTATTTCGATTCGATATAAGCGATTTCTTTGGACAAGTAGTTTTACCGGATCCGTTTTATATTCGGAGGAATGACGTCCCAAAATTTTAAAACTATTAAAATTTTGGGTTAAATGCATCTACTTAAATGAGGCAATTGCGTCTATACGACGCATTTGCCCCAAAGCCGTGATTTTCAACCTTTTTAAGTTGAAATCATTATAATTATAATTTAATAAATAATAAATAAATAAATAAATAAAATAAAATAGAATGTTGAGTTTGTACTCTCCAGGCTTAACTTTTACTACGCACAACGGAAAATTAATCTTCATTTATTTATGATTATTTACATATAATTTTACGCAAATATTGTTGCGAAAAAATTACAATTTGAAAAAAGAGAAAGTGTTGAAAAAATTCCACGAGCGAGCGGGATTCGAACCCGCACCCCATAACATGCCGGGTCAGGTGCACTGCCAACTATGCTATCGTGGCTCAATCCATCTCGTCGAAATTAATCAACACTAGCTACTTTTACTTTATAAGCCAAAGGAAGGGCTTCTTTGGTTTATAAATAGGGCATTCAATGTCGTCAACTACGTCATCAACATCAACTTTTATTCATTTATTTATTTTTTAAAAGGTTGTGTAGTATGGCATAGTGTTACATTTGATATTTATAATCTTTATATATATATATATAAATCTTCTGTGCGTGTGTATAAGAAATTTAACTCCTTCTAAACGACTGGACCGATTTGGATGAATTTTTTTGTGTGTGTTCAAGTGGATTCGAGAATGGTTTAGATTTACAATTGGATTTATATTGTCATCAGAACTAAAGGTGTGTACCAAATTTCAGATCAATCAGTCAACAGGAAGGGGGTCAAATTTCAATTACTAGATTTGACACAAACAAATAAATAAACAGGGCAAGCTAAATAAAACCGTTTAATATAAAGCATTAAATTATTGGACTCAGCACAAGAAAATCAACTACGAGGAATCGTGTATGTTTCATAAGTTAATGCAGCTCAAAGATCGCCATACTTATCTTGAGATGTTGTACTTACACGATGTCTGTAATGATAAGATTGTTTGTTCTGAGTTATTATTATTATTATCTCTATCAGCAAAAAAATAAAAATTTCAAAAACAAAAAACCCGCTTGCCTAAAAAATAATAAGTAACTAAATAGAAAATCAACAACGCACAAAATGAGAATGATTTGACTTACTTATCATTAAATTTTATGCCTTCGACTGCATGTTATGTATGATGTTGCATACATTGAATTTTTATTTTGTTCCGGCCTTTTCAGTTGATTTTCTAGTTACTTATTATTTTTTACGCGGGCGGGTTTTTTGTCTTGTTTTTTTTTCTTGTTTTATTTATGTCTTTTTAGTAAAACAAATTTCACGATATACCTTTTTGAAATCCTTGTGTTGAGCCTTATAATTTGATATCCATAATGTAGTATTCGAAAAAAAAATTGTTTTTCACCAACTCCAATGGTGTCGTACAGCCGCCATATTTTTTTTAACGTCACCTATCTAAGAATACTTGGGCAGCTAAGACGAATCTAACGATACCTCAATTATGTAAATCCGTTCAGCGGTTCTGGAGATATGAGGTAATAAAGAATATTACATACAAGACAGGCACGAAAAACAATACCCTTCCTTTGTAGTCGGGTAATTAGAACACCGACAAAGCGCACTAGACATACCCCTCTTTTTCATGTACCACTTAGCCACTCTAACTATGCTCAAAATTCAATTATTTACCGTTCACTCAATAGTTATAACAAAACTTTCTCGTCTATCGATATCTTCCACCTTAGTAAACTATCTTTCAAAAAAAATCTCAACTATATTAGTAAATTCATAGGCACACTATAATTTACACTTAGACTTCTGAATTGCCCCTGCCTGTCAGACTGATGATAAAGAGCAATCAAAAGCATTATTATACGTACATCCATGCACCCTCATGCACCACATTTAATATCCATTTTACACTGCACATACACACAAACACACCCTCACGTGAATGGGTTTAAAATTTATGTTTAAAAAAAATAGAATATTTTCTTTTACAACGGGAATGTGAAGGAATACACACAGGAATCTTGAATATTATGTCATAGCACCAACCAAACTGAGACCAGACCACCAATAGACCACAGAGGCTGTGAAAACTTCCTTGTACCAGGCTATGGCCTGGTACAAGGAAGTTTTCACAGCCAGCGACAGGTGTGGAGAGCTATGGCTCTCCACACCTGTCGCTGTCCGGCGTGTATTTAACCAAGCAGGTGAGAGGTCCCTCGTCTAGCCAGCTGTCTAGCCCAACTTCGTTTGAGTTCCGTGACACTGATCCCGAGGTCTGGGACTATCTATTTACCTATTTAGGATTCAGTATTATTATATTTCTAATCATTTTGATCGGTAAAAACAAGAGAAGGTATTAAGGGGGTGCAGCGCGGACGCAAAACTGCGAGTTTCAAGTTTCTTTATGATAGCGAGCGAGTGGCGCGTGGCAGTGGTGTAACAACGGCGCACGACTACGAATACGCACGCACACTAATATCTGTACAGAGTAGGCTGGTGATTTAATTAGAGCAATGTTTACTCTCGTAAAGTCATAGGCGTTTGGGTAACAAAATAAGAAAAGTCTTAATATTTTCATATTCATGTTTTTTATTGAAAAATAAGAAAACAGTGACCTGCGGAATAGCAATACAAACATTTTGATGTCGGATCATTGTTTCATTTGTGCTATATTTACAAAGTTTCTGAAGAAATAAGTTTTTAGATGTCATTATTTTACGTATTGTTTATGCAGTTTCTGGGTATTTGTTTCAAATTCCAAGACAACCATGACCTTGTGAAAGGATCAAACTAACCTACACTAGTTCTTTTAATGTATAAGACCTATTCAGCGCCTAGCACCAGTGATTTAAAAACACGTAAATTTTCAAATTCCGCGCTGCACCCCCTTAAGTCAAAGACAAAATTTTTTATTCAAATAAACTTACGAAAAGTGCATTTGAATCGTCCATACATTTTTTTCCTACTACCCATTCAGGACGTCTATTTTTTAGCTATGGAGAAGAATTCTTATGTATTTATCTGTGTCTGCAATTTTGATTGTATGTGACGCGAAATGTGCATTAACCATTTTGGTCCTTTCAGGCCTACATTCTTTCTACATGTTAGAAAGTATATACTATGGACAATGTAGAAAAGTGCTGAAACAACTTTTACGAGTGGAATCCAAATCCACACCCTTTGATGATCCGGGTCAGGTAAGCTGCCAATTACGCTATCGTGGTTTTCCACGTGGCGTAGTTTCTAAATGTAATATGTTCGCAACAACATTTTTGTTAAATTTTATATCATCTTTATCAGCCTATATTAGTCCACTGCTGGGCACAGGCCTCTCGAAGTGCTCGCCACTAAACACGATCCGCGGTCACTTTCATCTTTATATATAAAAATCTTCTGTGCGTGTGTATGTTATTGAACTCCTTCTAAACGGCTGGACCGATTTGGATGAAATTTTTTGTGTGTGTTGAAGTGGATTCGAGAATGGTTTAGATTTACAATTGGACCCGGTAGGTGGCGCTGTTATAGGGGTCCATCATGGGATACGGGTTTTTAAGCGGATGAATGATTTGTTTGTTTTGTTGTCATGGAAACTATCAAAGCGGTACGAAGTCAGTTGAACATAGGCCTCTCCAAGTACATGCCCTAAACACGACCCGCGGCCACTTTCACTCTCATAATCTATACTATTAATAAAGAGGAAACGTTTGTGACTTTGTTTGTTTGTTTGTATGTCTGGAACTACTGGAAGGTCCAATTCCAAAAATTCTTTTACTGATGGAAAGCTACATTCCTTGTTGGTAACATAGGCAATATTTTATTCAAAAAAGAGTTTCTTTTGAATCTCAAATCCATTCAGACGAAGTCGGCGGAGTGAAAGCGGGTAAAGGGCTAGTTATTCATAATTTAAATATTATGGATCTCTATTATTTTGATAATTATACAAAACAGCCTTTCATAGCATGTTACATAGGCCTGCAACTAGTCCTACTAACTAGAGTCTGCAGCCTTTACAGTCGCTGTAAAGCTCATCGCCGACCCGCTCTCAGGTCTCGCTTCAAAGCGGCGCGCATTGTTGTGATTCGCCTTTGAGTAAATGTTACCCGTCGCTGCAATCATAAGCACGCGAGGCGTACTATAACGTGTTTAATTTGACATTTCACTAATTATTATATGAAATGACTGTGATTTTTAATTATTTATTTTGAAAGGGGAATGGGCTTTTGTGTATGGGACCCATGTCTACCAAACAGTAGCAACATACTTATAATTGTAATGTTAAAATTTATGATTTTTAAACAAAAAATTTGCTTTTTCAAAAAATAAATTCAAAATTCAAAATCATTTATTCAGTTTAGGTTACAAATAGCTCTAATGAACGTCATTATGCCATTTTGAAGAAACATCCCTTTCTAACGAAACACGAGGTGGTTACTGGTCAGTGGTCAGTTAGGAAAATTTTGCGCCTCCTCCCTCAAAATTACGATTTTAAATATGAAAGTGTGCAAACTTCTTAGAGCGATGGAAATATCAGGCAATATAGCATGATTTTTTATTTTAAATGTTTGCTTAGATCTAATAAAGGGGCAATAAAAGGAGATGGCAGCCTCTTCTCGGATTTGTCGCGGCGTTTTGTGTATTAATGAAAAAAGGTTAACACACACCTTTTTTGTTAATACAGATAGCATAACAAGAAGTTACAAAGTTTGTTGTTTGTTTGTTTGTGCTTTGTTAATTTAGAAAAATAATTAAATCCAAAACTACGTTTCAATGCGTTAAAGCGATATTAATAAATATTATGCTCATTGGTGTCATTCAGAGCACACATTCAGTAAATGGTATTGTACAAAGAATAACGAATTGTATCCTAAAAGGGTTGGAGTCCCTCAGCATTTGTTGCAACGAGTTAATCAGTACATAGATGCCGAACAAAACGTAACTAAATACTACTCAGACATTCTGTTAATCTTATTTAAAAGCAAAACAATGAACGTCCATTCTCAAATGAGTTTTTAAATCACTCGAACTGTCTGGAACGCTCTATTATGCGGATTACAAAAGCTTATTAATTAGCCCTCGTCGTTGATTCCTAAAGATCGCTCAACAACTTAAGAATTATATAATATAGCAGAAGTGGAAGGCAAACAAATACAAAGAAAAGGTATAACACGATCTGCTACGAACGTAACCAAACCCTCTTAACCTATGTCGGTAGAGCAAATTATATCAAAGCCTGGAAACTCAACGGGCGGATTGCAACTACTGAATTGAACGCTATAACTAACGATCTTATTTAATTGGTACATAAAGCTAATGGATACATACCACAAGGAACTGTGTGTTTAGTGGATGCAAACAGACAGCGCCCGCCGCCACAGACTTCGCCGTCGCCCGCGGGCGCAAGCGCAAGATCAATAGGTACAGAAGGGCGGCTTCGGCCGAAAGCAATTTTAATACCTAATAGTACCGGCCATGAGACGGGGCAACCGGCGCGGTACGGCAAAACGACTAGCGAATTCTCTCTCCATTGCACAGTCGATATGATCACCGCACAGTGGATAATTACGCACATTAGCATTACACGACATGTATTAGGAATCCACAAGTCGCGCCGATGGTCGCCCATTCCCGAGGTCAGATAGTGAGCGCCATGTGACCGATAAACAATTGAATTTCTATTGTCTGATTTTGGTGGCCGTCAACGTGTTAACTACCTACGAAGTGCTAAGGACGCTGTTCAAATCCCTTTTGATACTATAATATAAGTACGTAAAATAATAATATTGTTATATTGTGAAAGAATATTATATGCCAATACTTGTGACATCTTCATACTAATTTTAGTTCCTATAGATGTTACAAGATGGCGGCGCGGATGTATTTCTTAATCGCGCTATCAACATTTCACATGAGAATCAATATAGTCATTTGAGTTATCAAATAAAGTTGTTACCTACATTAGAGCAAAAGTACTCTTAGCGGTTTTATTTTCAACTCTATTAGTATTTGCATATAGTCCAAGGTATACCATTTAACAGACACCTACAATTTATTGCGATTTTAAGGTTCACGAATTTAAAACAAAAGCATAAAACATCGAGTAATTTCTATTTATTGTATTTAAATAATTAAATACGCAGCAGTTTGATATGAACGTCGTCGACTTATTTGTAATAAAGTGCGCGTGGCGCTCCGGCTGACTCATGGCTGGCGTTCTCCCGAGTAGGTATCACCGATATCACCATGCGTCTACGAGTAGGTGTGCATGCGCCTGTATCGTTCGTTGGTATGGCCCTTCTGTACCTATTTATTTTGTGCCGCGAGGCTGCAGCTTTCTGCACCAGATATCAACTGTCGTCGGGGGGTGACCACAACATAGGGTTTTAATAAAAAAAAATACTTTCAAAATTAAATGAACTTTCAAAAGGTATCTACTTTCGTTTATTTTACATTTGATAGTCAAGGCTTTGAACTTTATGCAGGCTAAATTATGTGTGCTATATGTGTAGTGTACAACGTTATTTAAAAAACTTTAACGGAGAATTGCACTTACAACCGCTTTCTGGTTTTCGATTAGTTAGACACTTGCGAAGATTTCAATAATAATACAGTGCTCTAGATTACGTTGCACCATCATAGTTATCAGTAATTTGAAAAATATAGACGAGATGATTTCATAATGTAATTTTAATAAATAACTTTGATAGACAAATTAAAACTTTTCTTACTAACAAAAAAGTATCAATTCATTCCCTTAACTTTGTAACTTCAATTGTATAATATTTATATTGTATATATGTGTATATATACATTGTATATTAAATCCAAAACAAAATATGCAGTTACAAATACGAAAACTTCCGTCTCGTCAAGTAATTGAGATTGAGCGGATACGTTTGATTTATTAAATCTCTTATCTGTCTGCATCCCGTCCAGTCAAAGGACGATAGAAAAAAACAGAAAAAGTCACCAGCCAGCACCAGCAACGAGTCTGAATCAAAACAAAAGAGTTGGCCGTCCCGAAATACTGTTCTTATTTCGAAATGCGGAAACGCCGGACGCCGAGACACCCCAACGGCCGGGCTCGAGTTGCGATGGCGGACCATCAGGCGGTAGCCATGGCGACCGTCCCCCCCACGCCCCCCTCTCACCTGGCACAAAGCATCCACTGCATCAGTTCCGCGTAAAATGACGAAGGGATGGAAAGGGATTATTAATTTCACCTTTACAAGCATGGAGTTCGCGTCGCCATTATTCACTAGCTGAATGGTATGTTTTATAACGCAATTGAATTAACCGATGTTATGACTGGATGGCGAAGCGAATAGTTTCGAAAGCTTAGAAGCGTTCAGAGTGCGTCTGGCAATTAAGCAGCTTGCAGCTAAAACAGTAGAGTATTTATATATGTATAGTAAAACTAATTGACTTTTGGCACGATGACGATGACGATGCTTCGTAGTTTTTACGCCATTTGTCTTTGCGTCTGGACCATTTCCACTTAACATCAGGTGGAGTGGACACATTTGCCGAGCTAACTATATATTTAAAAATACTATAGACTATCCCACTCACAGTTGGGCAAAGATCTCTATTATTGGAATAAATTCAGTGCTATAATAGATGACCACGTTTGCCAAATGCGGGGCTGTTCATCGGAACCCAGGACTTCCGGTCATCGTGCCGTGCGGTCAGTCACTCGGTCACCCGAGGCATTATTAATATAAATGTAAAAGTTAAAATAGCTATTTTCCATTTTGGGACAGTGAAACCCGCAAAAGAGATTAAATCAAATCAAATCATTTGTTTCCATGTCACATGTTTCAGTACATAACTATACGAACATTGTAAAACTGCTTACTTATATGCTGGCAATAACTAGGCAAGGTCAGGCCGAGAGATTGTTACAATGAAAATTTAAAAATGATTCATCATCATCATCATCATCATCAGCTCATTTTATGTCCCCACTGCTGGGGCACGAGCCTTCCCTATGGATGGATAGGGAGAACGGGCCATAAACCACCACGCGGGCCCAGCGCGGGTTGGTGGTTGTTAACGACTGCTAATGCAGCCGGGACCAACGGCTTTACGTGCCTTCCGAAGCACGGAGAAGCTCGAGATGATACATGTTTGGTCACCCATCCGATGACCAGCCTTTGCGAAAGTTGCTTAACCTCAGCATTCGCAGACCGGGTGCGTTCACCACTACGCCATCGAGCTCCTCATTATCTGATTCTAATCTATCATTTTAATCAATTGAGTTGAAGCCTACCTTAATGTGTGTAACCTTGCTTTTATTGAAAGATAATAATATTTAGAGCAACAGTATTATAATATATTTATTTCAAGTTTTTTTAAATGTTGTAACTTAGACTCATAATGTAGCTTTGTCTGATTTTATATCAATTATTCCACGAGTTCCATTTAGAATAGAAAAGACTAGAATAGAAACACTTTATTTGTACCTAATACATCACACACATAACACAATTAAATAAAAATAAAAAATTTATATTAAACATAACAATAGTAATACCAAATATAAATTTTTATACATGTGTGCTGCTGAAGCACAAAAGGGCGATAGCTCAGTGGCTGATTTTGCTTATACACAAAAATACTAGAGTGTATCAGCAAAGCACTGGTATTCTGCTATTACCCTACTCTTTTCTTTGACACAAACCAAATAAAAAAACAATAATGTAAGCCTAATAATAAAGTATTCCGTGCTTCGGAAGGCACGTAAAGCCGTTGGTCCCGGCTGCATTAACAGTCGTTAACAACCACCAATCCGCACTGGGCCCGCGTGGTGGTTTGTGGCCCTTTCTCCCTATCCATCCATAGGGAAGGCTCGTGCCCCAGCAGTGGGGACATAAAATGGGCTGATGATGATGATGATGAATGTAAGCATTTTAAAAGAACAGATGTGTCACTTCTTTATGGCGTTGCATCAACGACACTAAACTGTTTTATCCCTATGGCCTATACCTTTCTAATGGCAAACCTGTAAAAACCTACTAAGTAATGTTAAATTAGCAAACAATGTCACTGGAAGTATCGCTGGGTGTAGGCGCTCAGGTGCTCTAAGCTTCATCGTTAACGAATCTTTAATATTTTACTTTAAGTAGTATTGCTTTAAAGCCCCAACACTCTCATAGTAATTATCATAACATTGTGTAAAGATAGGGTTGTGCTAAAATATTTTTATGATTAATTATTTGGTAATCTAATCTGTGTGACTTTCATAAAATGGTCAAAATGATTTTTAAAGCAAATTTTGTTGCGAATTTTGTTTTGTTGGAAGAGCACCTGACCCGGAATGTCAGAAGGGTGCAGGTTCAGGCTCGTGGAAATTTTTTCAACATTTGTGTTTTTGTGTGACTTTCGTTCGCTGTAAGTGTGTATGGTATCAGTTTAGTGTCACTCAATCTGGTCAGAACATTTAATTTTTAGTTATTCTGTTATTCTAAGGTTCTAAGGCAAGCTCTGATATCACGACTTTGTATTATGGACAGACAAACACATACAGTAATATTAAGTTATCCAAACCACCAGCAGATCTCTGTAAATAGAGCCATCTAGCTTGAATCGATTATATTGAGTTTGACAGCCTACAAAGATATACCATTATTTATTTATATATTTTAGTTAAGTTATCTTAATTTATTTTTTTGCTTTATTTTTTTTTTAATGTGGTTAGTTATGTTATGTTTCATTATTGTTTTTAATACATGTCACGGTTACAATTATGTTAATGTCAGTAAAAACTATAAATGAACAATGTAAGTATATCTCAAACTATTTCAAAAATAAATCTGTTTAAAATATAAAAGGCCGAAAAGTTTAACAATAGCCTGAGGAAAAAGACATCAACGTCATTCGGTGCTCGGTAAAAAGGAGTTCTGGTATTGCATCTTTATTTTAGAGCCAGACATTTTCAATGCTTCGGTTGCATAGTGCAACCACGTTCGCCCACCCCAAGGGTGTAACGCGAACTGCCTTGGGGTAGGTCGCCTACCGAGGCGAGACGACCCTCCCTACCACCAACGCTTTGATCACACAAAACACGAACTCAACCCTATGTGTCGCGAGCATTGCTGCCAGACTAAGAGTTCAAAATCAAGTAGACATACAAGAAACAGCAATGTATGCGTAGCGTTCGATTGTTTTTCCCACTTTTGGTGGCTAATGACGCATAATAGTGCACTGCAGCCAAATTATCGGACTTCCCGAAGAAAACAAATGAAAGGTTAGTCCCGGTCGATAGTAGTACGTAACCTATAGGTCGGGGTTCGGAGTGCACCCGCCGGGCTAATATCACTTACGCAAGGCGTGGTTATACACTTAATTTTGTCGAGATTGTGCGCGTGTCGGTGCAGTCTGGCGGTGCAGACTGTTCTAGGCATAGATCTATTTATGTGGCTGCTATCGATTTCTTACAGTATTCTGTTCGAGTGCTTGGTGCTTCAGATGTTGTCATCTTTATGATTACGTAGGTTAAGGTGCTAAGACAAGACTGCTATGGGCTGATTATAATAGTCTAATACAAAATGAACATGAATGTAGATTTCTGTACCACTACGATGTAGTCGTGTAGTTAATTATAATAGGAGTCTTTTAGAGTAAAACTGAACATGACGTGGATGTGGAAAGAAACAAGCAACACTATTCTGCTCGCCTAAGTTTATATAAGTTATCATACATGCATGTTTTTGTTTTTGTTTTTTTTTCTTTTTTATGTTTTGTTTAACGTAATATCGAAGTTAATAATATTTGCGTCTCTAGAGTTAAGCTAATCATTGCATTTATATTATATTACAAAGTATCTATGTATTTTTCATCCCCCCATCTCGGAAAGAGTATTTTTACTCTTCGATATCTGAGCGCAAAAGCCGTTTTTATCCGCTAGAGGATAAAGTAAAATTGAATTTAGAACATCGTGTGCACTAAGTTTGTGAATTCAAAACATCATCAAACCTATTTACTTCTACCTCCATTGTGCCGAATTTTCAGTACTGTAGCAACCGGGACTCCTTGCTCGGGCATACTTACTGGCAGCCGCTGTGGCCTGAATTCAAACGTAGTAGAAGAAAAAGGGATGGAAGAAAAAAGAAGAACATCGCGGACTCGGTGACGGGCCGCGACGACGATTTGATTGTTATGATTTCATGTTGAAAGCAATATAGATATTTAAAGCTTTTAAAGTGTTATTATTCGATACAACCCCCGGTACCTTAAGTAACGACCCAGCGGGGTGTTACAGTACACAAGTCACTAACACCAACATTACAGTACCTAACAAAAATATTACACTCAACTTAAGGGGGTGCCGCGCGGAATTTCGAAAATTTACGTGTTTTTAAGTCACTGGTGCTAGGCGCTGAATAGATCATATACATTAAAAGGCCTAGTGTAGGTTAGCTTTATCCTTTCACAAGGCCATGGTTGTCTTGGAATTTGAAACAAATACCCAGAAACTGCATAAACAGTACGTAAAAGTAATGATATCCACAAACTTATTTCTTCAGAAACTTTGGAAATATAGCACAATTGAAACAATGATCCGACATCGAAATGTTTGTATTGATATTCCACAGGCCACTGTTGTCTTATTTTTCAATTAAAAAATATAAATATGAAAATAGTAAGACTTCTATTATTTTTTACCCAAACGCCTATGATTTTACGAAAGTAAACATTGCTCTAATTAAATCACCAGCCTACTCTGTACAGATATTAGTGTGCGTGCGTATTTGTAGTCGTGCGCCGTTGTCATACCACTGCCACGCGCTACTCGCTCTCTATCATAAAGAAACTTGAAACTCGCAGTTTTGCGTCCGCGCTGCACCCCCTTAAGTAACTGTAGCAACGTTACTTTCAATTTTTCTTAATTATACTTAAGTATTATTTGTTACAACTTAAAGATTATTCTGTAATACTTACCTATCATAATGTAGTAGTTAATACCTAAATTGTAATAAAAGTAACTTGTGATTGTAAATGTTATTTTTTGCATTTAGTCATTTCCTCGCTGAGGTGGGATGAAAAGTTACGTGTTGCACTCGAGTGCAAAGATTTTTCACCTGGTGCTCTTTTGATTCCCTCGCTAACGCTCAGGATTCTAATTTTTGAATCACTCGCTGCGCTCGTGATTCAATTTTAGAATCCTTCGCTTGCTCGGTCATCAAAATTGAGCACGCGGTTAAAAAGCAACTTTGCACTCTTGTATAACAAATAACTATTATCTCGCCTCTAAGTTCATTTTAGTCTGTATACCTATACATATTTCGACTCAACCGTTGATTACTTATGACTGTGTAGAATCGATGAAAGAGTTTTACATGAAACATGAACATTTGGTCGCATACAAGTCCCACCGGGATTTCGATATACTAGATATTCGTTATTAACCGGTTAATATATCGTTCTTAAATAAACCGGAAAGAAACGATTTAGCAATTTATTGCAATACCATGTCAGTATTGACTTGGCTGTAACTTCAGTAACTGACTCAATATAAATCAGGCTTTTGATTTAACGGCACAAATACGCAAACCTAGGTCGTAATTATTTATTTGTTCCATTTGCGGTAGAAACAATGGGACATGGGGGTCGGAGCAAGGCAGTTTGTTAAAGAGTTCAGTGCTCGCCGTATTGAGGCCTCCGGTGACAAGAAGGCTGGTTACCTCTGCTAACATGTTAGCTTGGCAATCCAGATGGGTAATGTTGTAATCTTTTATTTATAGGTATTTAATTATTTATTTGTTATTTATTTTTCTTTTAAGTTAAGTTATGTTTCTTTTTGTTGTGTATAATAGTTTTGTTTGATTGTATTGTATATCATCATCATCATCATCTCAGCCAAAAAGACGTCCACTGCTGGACAAAGGCCTCCCTCAAGGATTAATCATTTTGAAGGGAATTTGCCATAATCGCCACGCTTGGCAGGCGGGTTGGCGATCGCAGTAAGGTGAGAATAATCACAGAGAGACGCTGCTGCCCATCCTCTGGAATGGTCCCATAGTCGCCTTCTACGACACCCACGGGAAGAGATGGGGTGGTGCAATTCTTTACCCCCGGCACCACACGGGGTATTGTATATATCTACTGATTATTAAGTTGGTTCGACAATGTAGTAAAGTGTTCATCGTCTTTTGTCGCTGATTGTACGAGCGGTGTATTTTCGCTCGCAGACGCGGCGGCGCGCGGCTGTAGCTGTGTGCGCCGTCTGGCGGGCAGTTTCGATCTCCGCCGCACATTGTTGCAAATGAACGCCGCGCCGCCGTCATTGGCAGTTAGGGCGGCCAAACCGCTTCCTGGAATTAGATATTACTATTTTAATACGTTCACATCGATTTTTCTATTTGTGGTGGTTTGTAGTACCTACGTCCATAATCGTTTCTCGGTGGCTTGATGTTGGTATTTTACATATACTCGTAGCGTAGTCGTGATGTCAGATACACTATTGAACCTTTTTTGGATCAGCGGGTTTGAGGCCTTTACATTAAGTGGAAATTAATATATTATTCGACTTTCCTATTTTTATACAGCATTATAACCGCATGGGTTTCTTCAAAAAAGCGTAGGGTTAACGAAGTCATGGTTTTCAATTGACGTTCAAAAAACACTTGTTAAGGTAATTTTGAATAAAAATGTCAAATTTTTGTTTTTTTAATGGTTTAAAACTTTTTTAAATGGTCATCAACGTGTTAGAGATACTTAGGTCTGCTGTTATAGTTTACGTTTTAAAACGTAAACGTTTATAGGCTACGGTAACCGCTTACCGTAAGCTGGATTGTCGCCTTACTAGTATAAAAAAATCGTTTTTTTGAGTAAAAATACTGTATAATAATCTAGATCATGCTTCGGAAGACCCGTTAACCTATTGGTTACCAGTTGTTGTCGTAGGATGGCACTCGTTAGAACCCTCCACCAACCCAAACTTTGTATTTATGGCCCAATCTCCCGTTTGTGTGCATTGACGTATTATTTTCTAATTTTAAATTGTCGACTGTAATAATTGTTTAATTGTATTTACAACTTGATTCTTCGTTTGTATTAGTAATTTAAGCAATAATTTGATATAGGTATTTAATTGTTCTATTTATTGTTTTACGGCTTGATATCATTTAGTAACACTCTGTACCCTTCAAAGAAGTTTTCTGCCCATGGACAAGCAAGACAGGTTTTTGATTGACAAAGTTGATCAAAAAAGGCAGAGGAATTGCACCATACAGCTTTAAATGAATTTTGATTAGTTATGTTAAGAAGATGATAAGAAATTGGATAAAAGCTGTTCGGAGATAAGTGTGCATGTAGAGATAAAGAATGTTTTATATGATTATAGCGATAAGGCACATGTATCATCATAGTATATCAGAGCGCACCAAAACCAATTAAATAACATTCCTCGTCCCTCGGCATAGTGACTTTATATTTATGTTATGCTACTGTATATTCCATAATATGAAAAAAAAACTAATTAGGTCTACGATGCAAGAATTATTTTTAAAAGAGAGCATTTTTTCAAATTGAACGGAAGTACAGAACAATGTGTAGCCTAGGTGTCAGTGATATATTCCTAGCTATGTGTTGCGTCTGGGAGTCTCGGAGGATAATCTATCAGTGATGCTGTTCACTGCAGGGGTTCGGCTTTTGTATTTTTTCTATAAAGTTATTTGTATTTATTTGCTTAACACATTTATTTCTTAAAAATAGTTTTGATCAAAGATTATTACTAAATATTTTTGGAATACAAAACAGTTCTCTTGTTAATAAATTGATTGATATAATTTCAAATTTAATGTTAAAATATACACAACAAAAAGAAACATAACTCAACTGAACTTATCTCTCGATGTGCTATGTTGTTGATGTGAGTAGCAAAAAGCCCAGTAGTGGGATGTACTTACCTTTGTGAAAATGATGACTGTGCCAGTTAGGCACGTACTTCTAACTAGTTAGTCACCATCATCATCATCATCAGCTCATTTTATGTCCCCACTGCTGGGGCACGAGCTTTCCCTATGGATGGATAGGGAGAACGGGCCATAAACCACCGGATGGGTGACCAAAAAACATTATATACTTTAGTTGAATAATAGAAAAGAAAAACGTTTACATTATTATATAATATGTTTTCAAAAAAATCTAAAGTTTTCTTTTTTCACAGACAAATTAGATTTTGCAGTTTATAATAAAAGTTTCAGATAATATTATTCAAATGAGCTCGTTGTTTTTGTCTTTATTATATCCTGACGTTTATCCTTAGGGTCCATGGTCACAGAAGCTTATGTGAACGAGTAGTGTTTCTTTAAAAATTGATGTTCGTTAGAAACCTATATTTGTATAGGTAAACAAACGTAAGGCAATACTACTTTTCACGACTGCGGGAAACCTAACTATTTACAGTTAGTTAGATTTCCTGCAATCTTACAGAATACAAGGGCAAAAAATCATGGCATCGAGCGTCCGCGGCGTGCCGCAGCTATGGGGCTGTCGGAGGCTGTCTGGCTGCAAGCTCCTGCATAATGTAACCGAATACATTGCACAATGCATTAAACAACTCCTAAGTTAAATTAAATCCATTATAATGCTATATTGGACGACATATGATTGGCGTTCGGATGTTAGTCCTATGTTTTTTAAGTTTTGTGTGTAAGCTTTTGTACTTTACATACGTGTACGAGCCGCCTTTAAAAATTATTATGTTGACCCCAACCGTATTTATCTAGGTATACTCGTATCAACTATGACATCATATATTTTTTTGTGCCCAAGCATTTTTCGGTAATAACATATAACTATACTTTAGGCCTTTGTCCAGCAGTGGACGTCTTTTGGCTGAGATGATGATGATACTTTACTGTTCATAGTCAAAATTATTTTTCCCCTATCCAATAAGAGTAACAAGCTCTAAATAACGGTGTCATATTATGAAACCTCACTGTACGTCACTGAAATAAAATCCTTCGTAAAATTAAAGCGCTCTATGTGAGGCTGAGTGATTCCCGGGCTGATTGATTCGATCACGGCTACTATGCTATACCTATAGTGCTACATTTCATACATAGTGCTACACGCTTTTTTAACGAATAAAATGGAATGTATCACATAGGCATATCAAATGGGTGGAACAAGCTTGATGCAAGCGTTTTCAATTGATTTAGCTTGTATTTGTATGGCTCCGAGTTCCTGAGTTCATGTCTGAAGACAAGAGTAGTGTCTGCTGTTGTAAAATAGACTTAAGATCTCCTAAGATTTACCTACACTAATCTTAATTTGTTTTATAAAACAATAAACTATTGTGTACGGCATGCGTGTGTTTTATGTGTGTGGTTTGTAGAAGTTGTTGTTGAAGAGTTTGTAGAACTATAATCATTTTATAGTTTCTTTGTCGATTTATTGTTATGTTAAGCCTATAGTATATATAAAAAGTGGTGAAAATATTTCCACGAGCGGGATTTGTTCGCAACAAAGTTTGCGTAAAATAAATATAAGAGCTCGTCTGCGTAAATACCAGACACAATAGAATTTTAATTGTTATCGGCCGGTGGCCGGTCACTCGACACACAAGGGGACAACCATAATCTTAAACCTATCTATTAGTAAATTTAATATCAATGTAGATAAAAACCACATGACACAAATTTTCGTGTTTTAAAATGCTGTATTAAATATATTTCTAATGTACCATTGCAATTATTTAAAAGTAAAAATCCTATTTATCGTCCCACAGCTAGGCAAAGCGTTCATCATTGAAATCATCATCGCTACAATTTAAGGGTAGGTTTACTGGTTGGTTTACCGCCATCGCGCTTGCCAAATGCGTATTGGTGATCACAAACATAAAAAAACCCAAAACAAACTTTGTCTGAAATTAAAACCAGTACCTGAATATATCAGGCCAAGCACTTAGCCATACCACTCTGCTACCGAAGCGTTCAATTCAATAATAAAAGAAAAAGAATTGATTCCCTAAACACACAAGCAAATAGAGCGCATAGTTTTCCGGGCGCTGGACAAACATGCACTCGGCAAGTGCAAATCCATACACATGCGGCTATAGGACGTAAATTATGCATCGGACGTGCGCCAGCAAAAACCGGGCTTGCTCCACCGACCGCTAACACGATGGAAATATTAGACTGGAATAGGAATTGTTTATTAGAGTCCCAATCACAATACAATACCATTTTAACCTAGTAGTAGTATGAACACCCAAGGTAAGATTGTGATAGGTTTTTTTGATGTGTAAGTTAAATTATATTGATTTGTCTAAAATATCACCATAACTATGTTTGTTAGCAAACTCAGGGAAGACACTGTGGCCTGTAACACAGTTTTACTTTCACAGGCTGCACGGAATTCACTTTTACTGTGTACATTGTTGTTGTGATGAATAAAGATATTATTATTATTGTTCTCTTTATTTATTTTCTTTCTTAAAACTAGATTTTTACAATATTTTAATATAAAAGCAATAAAACATTATAAAAACCTAATCCTAGAGTATTATTATTATATTATAGTAAAGTGTAACCCTAAAAGGTACCAGAGAAGCTCAGCATGCTGTCAGACCACTTAATTTGGATAACCTTGTCGCTGATCTTCCGCGAACACTATTACTGACTATAATTTATGAATATACATAGTATACATGGCATTTTTATCCCTTTCTTTTACAGCGGTTAACATTGGGAAATGTATTATCATATAAGAACGCTCTCCCGTACAAATAAACACAGTAACACAATAGATAAAAAACAATAACGACAGTCCATTTCAACAACACAGTTTTAAGCCCACTATGGTAAGTATTTTTAAGCTCTTTCTGCGTAAAATGGAACGCGGTAAGTTTAAAATCGCACTATAAATAAAGTTAAAAAAAAGTTAAAAAAAAATGTTCTTCCCTGTAGTTTTTTAAGCTTAAGAAAGTTTGCAACTTAAAATTGGCTTATTGGTTTGAAAAAATTGAGACTTCAAAGTTCAATTTTAATTTGTTTGGGAAACAAACAATATAACACAGAATAAAGGATAAAGGAAATGCACAAATGTTAATTATTATAAAACTAAACTATTCAAAGTTTTCAAAGGTATAAAAAGAATTAAATTTTTGTGAAACATCAAAATGTATAGTTAAAAGCTCAATAAATGCAATGACCAAAAGTAAACCGTACGGTCTGCGGTACGGTGGCAGTGGAGGACGCCGCCATATCTTTTTGTCCGTCCGTCCGCTAATGGAGGGCTCGCCGCGCTATCACGTGATTCATATTACACGCAGGGCGGGCGTGCCGCGGCAAGCTCTATCTGCCGTCCGCCCTTATTGACATAGCGTAATGGAGTAGCCGTTTGATTGGCTATGGTATTGGAAGTGGCATAAAAATAACTGTAGGTTATAGAAACTTTCATGAAGACTTGGTTGGCTTTGGAATAGAAAAGGAAAGGTGTGATGAAAAATGTTGGCAAGAAGCTGGGAGCCGATCTTTGATTGCTAAAGTTAAGCCAGTTATCGGATGGGTGACCAAACTTTAATAATCTCGAGCTCTTCCGTGCTTCGGAAGGCACGCAAAACCGTTGGTTTCGACTACATTCACCGTTGTTAACTACCGATCTGCATTGGGCCCGTATGGTGGTTGAAGACCCTTATGATGATTCTATCGGCAGTGGGCTTAAAATTAACTGTTGATGATGGTCACTATATGTAACACCTTATTTTTGTGTACGTGACATCTTAATATATATATATATTTTTAATGTTAAGAGGAGGCAAACGAGCAGGCGGGTCATCTGATGGAAAGTAATCAACGCCAATTATGGACACCTGCAAAACCAAATTAATCGCAGATGCGTTGCCGGCCTTGAGGAAGGAGTTGGATCTTGAGGAGGGAGTAGGAATTGGAGGGGTGAGAGATGGGCCTCCGGTACTTTCACTCACCGGACGAAACACAACAGCAACGAGTGCCATTATTTCACGCCGATATTCTGTGAGAGGGTGGTATTACGCCGGGCGAGCCGGCCAATTTGACTGACTCTCTGAGTGACTCTACCACTCAGACAGTGTCACTCATTTAGCACCACCCAGGGGTCACGTGTAGGGTCTCAAGGGTAAACCTACGGAAGCGAGTAACTTTAACCCTAACCTTTAACCTTAAAATATAATATAAATAAAATAAATACTCAAATATCAATTAAAAGTACCTCCCATTAGTATTCAAAGTCAGCGGTAACTACGTTAGCCATTAACTAATCATTTAATCTGTGCCCTCATTTTAATACTATTTAACTACTATATGTGTTTCAAGAGAACTTCTTCAGGAGGGTTTCAATTTTGAGGTCCATCTTTAGGTTCCGGGGCCATTGGGCATTCTTTCATTGTGTACTTGCTTGCGTAAACTTAAGGAAACAAATTCTAACATAATGTTTTTAAACCATTCTTTGCGTAATCCTATAAAATCTCAAGTGTATTTAAATCCTATACTCTCAACGGGGCAGTTTGAACGCCAAGGGTGGCAACACTGTATTAAATTAGCTCGAATGACTACCCGCTGCGCCTCCCGCCGCGCAGATTAGAGTTCAGCCTGGCAACACTCGAGGACCGCCGTGAGATTGCTCATTTTATATGATTCCTGGAAAATCACTCGTAACAGCCTGTAATAACAGTAGCCAGAAAAATACTTATTACTTATTCCTTCCTACTTATTTTTATATGAAGAAGTCTTATGGAAATGTGAATTATTTTTTATTATTCAAATGAAACAATTAATGCGGATCTATTCGCAATTGACATATTATTTTATATTTAATTTACATATTTCCTGTTATGGCATTGCAATAATAACGTAATATTAATTATATCCAGCAGGGTTTATGTATGGAACAAATTATCATAATAACTTTCATACCACATGTGTGTAATAGATAATTTGGATTTGATTTTTATTATTGAATTTTGGTTTTATAATTATTTTTGCCTACAGGATTAGGAGGAGCTCGATAGCGCAGTGTTTAACGCGCCCGGTCCGCGATTGCCAAGGTTAAGCGACTTTTCCAAAAGCCGGTCATCGGATGGGTGACCAAAAACTTATCATCTCGAGCTCCTCCGTGCTTCGGAAGGCACGTAAAGCTCTTGTTGGTCCCGGCTGCATTAGCAGTCGTTAACCACCACAAATCCGCACTGGGCCCGCGTGGTGGTTTATGGCCCGTTCTCCCTATCCATCTTTAGGGAAGGCTCATGCACCAGCAGTGGGGACATAAAAAATGAGCTGATGATAATGATGATGGTGATGATTATATTTTTCCAGTTCTGTTCAGTTTAATGTTTGGCACTAACACTACTTCAGTTAATAAATAATATTAATTTATTAAAAACTCAAGGAATAGTTTCAAAACCTTTTGTAGTATTACTTTGTTTTTCAACTACTCTGCTTGAGGGTTAGTTAAAGATTCCGTTTGTCACATTTGGCCTTATAATACCACAGGCTAAGACAAAACGTTGGAGAAAAGATTGTTTTTGGTAATCTTTTTTAATCTAAATTATTGAGTTGTTGAGAGACCTGAACAGAACAATAAGTAAATGAAAATAAATGTAATCCAAGCTCCTCGAACCCCGGGTGAAAGCAATTGAACACCACTAATTAGTTAGTACATGACTACTTACTCGTGCCATTGAATCGGATTATTTTTATACGGGTCAAACAGTTCCCTTCTTGGCGGGAAAGTTAAGCGCCATGTTTGCTATTGTGTTTTGTTTAAATTTAATTTGTATAACGATTATTAACCGCTTTCTGTTCGAGAGTGTTGCCAAATTGGTTGCTTGTTTGTATTCTTAGTAGAAACAATCTTCCGTACCAGCATTTAAATTAAACACATTTAAATATGTACCTACCAAACTTATGTTAATTCTATCTATGGGCTATCTATGTATTATCAATATATTAATACGTGAAGCAAAAACTGGGGTACAAAGTTTTTGCTTATTTACGAAAATTGCGCGGACGGAGGAGTATGAAATTTTGCACACTTATAGTTTACTAGCTGACCCGGCAAACGTCGTTTTGCCAAAAAAAATAAAAAAAAAATTTAGGGGTGGACTACCCCTAACATTTAGGGGGATGAAAAATAGATGTTGGCCGATTCTCATAGATACCGGATGACCCGGCAAACGTTGTTTTGCCATAAAAAATAAAAAAAATATTTAGGGGTGGACTACCCCTAACATTTAGGGGGATGAAAAATAGATGTTGGCCGATTCTCATAGATACCGGATGACCCAGCAAACGTTGTTTTGCCATAAAAAATAAAAAATAAATTTAGGGGCGGACTACCCCTAACATTTAGGGGGATGAAAAATAGATGTTGGCCGATTCTCATAGATACCGGATAAGCACAAAAAATTTCATCAAAATCGGTCAAGCCGTTTCGGAGGAGTATGGCAACGAAAACTGTGACGCGAGAATTTTTTATATTAGATATAGAAAAGGAATGCAGAATGTTATTTCACATTTTTTTAAATTATGCATAAAAAATACATTAAATCAATAAAACAAACATCACACACTCAACCATGTATTGGGCACACACGCATATATACTCTTTACAAAAAATGGAAGAGGAGCGGCCGAAATCTGTCAATGCCAATCCAAACTCATATTCTATCTTTTTAATTTTTCATTGCTTAGGATACAATCCGTGCAGCCTTAATAAAATTACGGTCGAATTTTGACCACTGGGCGACCACTAGTAACTATTAATTTGTGTAGGTACAGTAAGGTAGAGTATTGTTAATTTGTGTAATTATATAAATAATATTAGGTGTTATTTCATTTATTATTTTATTATAAGTATATAAAATTTATATATTGGACCAGTGGCGCCGACTTGTATCAGAGGCCATAGCTCACTTGGGGCTACATTGTCAGGTCAGTACTCGTAAGTGAGTAAGATAAACTTTATCGACTTTCATATGTGCACTTTTTATGCGTAAATTTTACAAGTGGACAGCATAACGTCACTCTAAATATTGTCCTAATATTAATAACTAGCTGACCCGGCGGACTTCGTACCGCTTTGACAGTTTCCATCATTGAGAGAGTTAAATATATATTTAACTTCCATTCCAACAAAACAAACAAATAATTTTGGGTAGGTCCCGATATACACTGCGAGCACTGTCCAGTGCTCTTACTGGTGAGAAATTTGTTCCGTTATAGACTGACATTATACTGCCGCAGTATCCTAGGGAAATATATGACGTCATAAATTTGCCATTTTTGTACTGTAAGCACTGGCATTTTCGAGGTAAGGTGCTCTTAGTACTTTGATCACGTGATCAACAGCGTCCAGAAATGACATGGATGACAGCATGGATGACAGTATACTGGACTGTGTTCCGTTTTAAACAGTAACCAGTATAGCTAACTATAAAGGAACGGCTTCGCAGTATACTAAATTGACGTCACACCTTACAGTGCTCGCAGTGTATATCGGAACATACCCTTTATATTGGAAAATTAAATTGTCGTTTTTAGTATTTTATATTTATATTTTTTAATGCAGCCTATGTTACTCAGCGCTAATGTAGCATTCTAATGGTGAAAGAATTTTTTAAATCGGTCCAGTAGTTTTTGAGTTTATTCTTTGCAAACATACATACATACATACATACATACATACATACATACATACATACATACATACATACATACATACATACATACATACATACATACATACATACATACATACATACATACATACATACATCATCATCATCAACATCATCTCAGCCAAAAGACGTACACTGCTGGACAAAGGCCTCCCCCAAGGATCTCCACAACGACCGGTTTTGTGCTGCTCGCATCCAGCGGCTTCCCGCGACCTTCACCAGATCTACATACATACAAAAATACAAATGTTTCCTTTTATAATATTAGTATAGATAGCTTAATGATGCTGTCTCCTACCATTGTCCCAAGAGTCCCCGTTAGGTCTCAGTAAAGACCCACATCTTAACTGTAACACTCGAGGGAGTTGTGCGCTGTGCAATGTGAAGTGAACTTACTGTACAGTTCCGGTCTCCTATCTGGAAAATAGGGAGTTGACTACATGAAGGCTGATGTGTCCCTCGGGCAATTCACCAGAGACTCTTCTTAAGAGGACCGGATGGAACGATATAGATGTTGACGGTCGGTCGTTGTCTTTATTTCTTTCATGTTCCGCCGATATTCCAATGTCTCCGGCCAGTCTCATCATCATCATCATCAGCTCATTGTATGTCCCCACTGCTGGAGCACAAGCCTTCTCTATGGATGGATAGGAAGAACGGGCCATAAACCACCACGCAGGCCCAGTGGGGGGTTGGTGATGGACCAACAGCTTTACGTGCCTTCACTTCACGGAGGAGCTCGAGATGATAAATTTTTGGTCACCCATCCGATGACCGGCCTTTGTAAAAGTTGCTCAACTTCAGCACTCGCAAACCGGACGCGTTACCCACTGCGCCATCGAGCTCCTCATGCAGGCCAGTCTGGGTGGACCGAATTCAAATCGGCGCGCCAGCAACGTCATCAGCAGCTATTGAAAAACTTGATTTAAGATTTTGTTTCAAAAATTGAATGTTTAGCCCATCCATTTTCAAAAATTGAGGATAGTTCATACCACCTACTCAATTCTCTAAAATGTAAGGTATACTCGCGATTTTTTGCATACACTTTTTAGTTTCATCAAAAGATCCCATTTCTTAGTTCTCGGCTCTTTTTTGTACAAGGAGGTTTAACAGTAACATTTGCATTTGTAAGTCTGCAACCCCACCCGACACTGGCAACTTTGTAAATATTTTAGGTCGCTTTTCAAATCTGAAAGCTATACATTCGAACGTCTGGAATATCAAGCTAGGAAATCATGCCGTAGACAATTATTTTCCTACATTCAAACTCCGAACGACCGTTTTGGTAACGAACGCGAACGTAAAACGTAAAAATAAAAATAAAACAAAAGCTATTGAAAGATTAAATGACTCACGAAGCAATGCATACGTTACTCCGAAGACTTATGGTTCTGGTTCATGCAACAAATTCGGTAATAAAAATTAAAAATATTGCAAATATGACAGATACAGAAAATACTATGGCTATGTAATAGAAAAGTTTCTAAATACGAGGCGAACGCGGGGTGCAGAGGTGGGCGGTCGCCATGGCGACGGCCGGTTGCAGGAAACTGCACAATCGATGTTGCCAGACGCCGCCTGTGGATCAATGTGTCTCTAGTACTACGCCCGCCCGGGAAACCTACCGTGCCGGCTATGTGTGACGTCTGTATCGCCGTCTCTGTCTCGCGGCGCCCAGGTCGCCGCGACCTGCGGCACTACGTGTCGCCGCCCTAACCCAGCCGTGATAGTACGACCAAAGAGAAGCGCGGAAGCTCTACGTAAATTAGCCTATGTGGTTGTGTGCGTGAGTTTCCCCGGGAGTCGCGCATGTGTGCGCGCCTTGTGTCAGTGTTACGTCGAGCGGCGTTCCATTTTCGAACGTCGGGAAACTTGTGAATCGGTTATCTGTGTGCCGGTTGTTTGTTGTCGTGCGTTCGGAAACTGCGCCGGCTATTGTGTTTCGTGTTATTATCATTCTGGAACTGTTTTGCACGCCTGTGCCCGGGACAATGCATTAGCTGCCAGCATTAACGAATGAAAAGAGGCTTTACGTTATTCGCATACGTACTTTTTGTTAATAATTTAGTAGGTAACTACTTTAAATCACGATGTTAAATTATAGAATTTTAAAGTAAAGCATTTTATCTGCATTATGGCACGTTTTAAAGTTTATCCCGTAGCATTACCGCACAATTTTACGTGGGATCCCTCAGAGGATTACGGGTGTTGTGCAAACAGGGGGCGAAATTTCCCAAGGACCTGAAACAAACGTAAAATGATCTTTACAGCATCGAATATTCAGTCGAGTTTAGATACTTGAACGGCTCCGGGGGTAATGGTGTCAACAACGTTTTGATGACTGGCGAGATGTCAAATGTTTAGAGAATATTTTATAATAAATGAGTATGACTTTTGAGTGTTATCTGATCACAGATTTGGTTTTATGTTCTTCGTAATTTTTGATTTGGACGTTTTTTCGCGTATACTAGCTAAAAGCATGGCGAAGTGGTTTGCCAATTCGTTGAATTTAGATAAAGCAAATTTCGCAATGCCGGTCACCGGATTGTTAAACAAATGTATATATCTCGAGTTCGCCTCGGTCATTTAGTACGCTTTGGCTGAAAGCTGAAACTGACAGTTTTGCTTGGTCGGACAAAGTTTGTTTTGTATGTAAAGATAGACGTACGATACGACGAACGGGTAGTAGGTAAAAAATGTTAGGACGATTCAAAAGTACGTATTTTTAAGTTCATCATCAGCATCATCATCATCTCAGCCAAAAAGACGTCCACTGCTGGACAAAGGCCTCCCTCAAGGATAAATAATTTTGAGGGGAATTAGCCATAATCGCCACGCTTGGCAGGCGGGTTGGCGATCGCAGTAAGGTGAGAATAATCACAGAGAGACGCTGCTGCCCATCCTCTGGAATGGTCCCATAGTCGCCTTCTACGACACCCACGGGAAGAGATGGGGTGGTGCAATTCTTTACCCCCGGCACCACACGGGGATTTTTTTTTTTTTTAAGTTCACTTTAAATAAAAGAAAATTACTTACGCTTCGATGCAAAGCCCAAAGGCCTAATCCTTTCAAACGAATTGAACCCATGGCAATTACTATGTAAATATGAAATTGCAAAAAACTGCCTCGATGGCCGCGTGTGCATTTCGTTAACGGGTGCCGTGTTACGACGGGTTGCCGTGCCTTTTTTTATTCGACTGCGTCATCAAACCACAGAACTGCCCGAATGATGGTAAGCGCAGAAGGTCACCGCAGAATATTGACCAAAATGTGTCGGAGGAAAAAAGATAGATAGATAAAACTCTTTATTGCACACAATGGCTATGGACTTTTTATACAGGTGGAATGTTTGAATGCCACATGGAGGGAAAGTACTCCAAATAATTAAGACAGCAAACACTTCAAAAAACGTTACTTTATTTTTGAAAATAAACTAAACTGAATTCAAAGATTTAATAATATACCCACGCTTCCCGCCTCGGGAATAAACCAGCTAAAAATCGAAAAACAACACCCTTTACTTTTATGGCATCGATCGATAGGGTCAATCATAAGGATCAAGTCTCTCTAAACCTCTTCAGGTGCCATTCAAACAAACCACCCTGTATATAGTAAAACGAATATTATTAATAGAAAAAACATAAAATCCAGGAAATATACAGCTTAAGATACAATTAGTTAAACAAAGTTAAAATTTGGCAGTCTTAACGCCAAAGCGATCTATTCCTAACAACCACTTCCACTTCCACTTTAGCTTTGTTGTTGATAGTGGGATGAAAATAAGGATAAATAAGAAAAGAAGATATAATTCACCACACAGCACAGCATATTGTCAACATTTACTTATAAAAATAGAACAACAAAAAAATTTTTTGTAGTTAAAAAACTTCAATGAAATCGATGTGCGGAATATTCGAGCATATAATTAAGAGCTATGTGCTATGTAACACAATATAAAACTATAGCATATACACATGAAATTTTGTATCAAATTGGTTTTTGTGATTCTTTTACATAACACGGTGCTGCAAAACGGTCAGAGTTATTAAGGCGAAAGGTGACGCACACTAGCGCCGCTAATGGATTTAATTTGATAACTGCTAAACTTCCTTTTTTTTCAAACATTGCGTACCTTCCGACACTAGGCAAACATCTATTATTTAATAATTGTGCACTACTTTTAGGTTTGTTTTTGTATTCATTCGCTAACACCAAAAGTGGCCATTGTTTGTGAATAAATGTAATAGCCCGTTTTGTGAATAAACCACGCAACAAAAAGTAGTGCACAATTATTATACAAATACTATGGATGCTTTCCTGTTATCGGACGGTACGCAATGTTTAAAAAAGATCCAGTCCGTTAGTAATTGTCAAATTATCAATTGGTGGCGCTAATGTGCCTTACCCTTCGCCTTAAGCAGCCCTATTGCATTTTCTGTTCTCAGAAACTCAAATAGTAATAAAATGAAAACTTGTAAATAAATATTGTTTTCTCGCACAACACACATTTTACGAACCCTTCCTAGGGTCCGTAGTTCGGTTCGGTGGTTTGTAAAAAGTATTTCAGTTAAATAGTACATGAATATTGAGTAGGATAGTAAATAAGATACGTGTAAGTTTAAGTTTAATCTCTGATACATGTTACAACCAATTCAATATTTTTTACAGGAATATAAAGCTACACTGCCCCTTAGTAATATACAATGTTTTATATCTTATAAGGCTGCCCTTTTGTTTTTATTTTTATTGTCCTGGACAAAAACTTTTTCTGGTTCCGGGTAGGGAATCCAATCCCGCAGGAATCCAACACGCGGGAATCCAACACGCGGGATTGGATTAAAAGAACTAAGACTTGGAGAAATACTAACATATTACATACAGAGTTAATACATTGAGATTAACGCTTCACAAATAATTAAATTCGTTAGTTGAAAACATCGGCCTATAAAGCAAATTTCACTTCAAATATCTTCAATTCAACTGACACTCCCAAAATTCATAATTTAGACTATTTAAATAAAAAAATATCTTAATTAGTCCCGCAAATTCCGCGGATCCGCGAGATTGATGGCTTTGATCCCGCATGCATGCGGGATTAAAATTTTGGTGCGGGATTGGATTCCCTAGTTTCGTGGACACGCGGTAACGAATTGTGACAAAAAGTCACGTGCGCGAAGCCTTGTGGAGCCGCGTGGAGTTGGTTCAAAACAAGCGTCGTATGGATTCAGCCTTTTGATTCATAACTCTTATGAACACAATTGACGCACGACTCACCGAGAGACCGTCACAGTGAGGGGGCGAGAAACGTCTGGTACAAGTTTGATGCCATTCTCTAGTTAAGAGCTTTTTTATTGTAGCTTATTGCACTAATGTCTTGCTTTTTGAGATTTATAGTAAGACTAGTTATAGCGATTTACGTCCACATAAAATTGAGTCTGTCGTGAAATTGTAAATATATCATGTTTTAACCCTAACTTCACCCAAGATTCAAGCTCAAAGAAGACTTGCTACTTACAATCGGCGAGTTAGTCGCTTTTCGGAAGCTCTATAACGTGGTGAAAGCTCGATCCACATAAATTTGGACCACGGTCACCTCTCGCCTTACCCCTCCGCACGCCAGTACAACTCGGTAGAATCGCTAAGACGCTTTCTTCGATACCGCGATATCTCGTAAGCAGCAAGTGACCGAAATACGATACAGCATCAATGCCATCGCTAAAAAGCTCGATTTTGATTCGTGATCGCAAACTGCGAGTGACCCAAATGTGATACAACATCGTAGTCACTTTTGCGTTTTAACGCACGACTTCTATACCGCGATCGAATACAGAAAGTCCCCAAAACACAGTACAGCATCGATGCAATCGCTAAAACTAGCGATTTCGAGACCGTGATCGAAAACAGCGAGTAATCAAAATGCGATACGACATCGTAGTTGCTAAAACGCGCAATTTCGATACCGTATATAAAAACAGCGAGTTTTACGCAAATATTGTTGCGAACAAATAAAAATTTGAAATGTTGTTAATGACGTAGTTGTCGACATTGAATAGGGCTCCTTTGGCTTATAAAGTAAAAGTAGATAGTGTTGATTAATTACGGCGAGTTGGTTTGAGCCACGATAGCATAGTTGGCAGTGCACCTGACCCGGCATGTCATGGGGTGCAGGTTCGAATCCCGCTCGTGGAATTTTTTCAACACTTTGTCTTTTTTCAAATTCCAAGCAACATAGTCCTACTTAAAGTTGTATAATAATATTAACAACCGGTATTGACTTTTCGGCAAATTCCCCTCAAAATTAATTATCCTTGAGGGAGGCCTTTGTCCAGCAGTGGACGTCTTTTTGGCTGAGATGATGATGATGATGATGATTGACTTTTAGAAGTAATACACCTATAAATACCCAATACGCACTCGAGCAACATAGTTGCCTATGTGTGCCTTGCTGGAGCGCGTTGGTTTGCTGAGGTTCTGCAGCCTCCTTGCTCTATGCAACGCAGACAGTCGACATAACGCGATGCAGCATTGATGCAGTCGCAAAATCACCAATGCTCTAAGTATCGCGTGTGTGTGCGACGGCCCCCGGTAGTGGCGCGCCGCGTGACGCACACCCCGGTGATCTCACAGCGGCCGGTGGTCGATAGGAGGCTGCAGCGGTCGTTGCCCCGGCGAGCGGGATGCACGGGCTGTATGCGGAAACTGGGCGCTGCGACTGTACGCTCAGTAAAACCATGCGCTTTGATTGAAAAAGTTTCATATTGTTTTCTAAAGTTTACGCGAACATTAAGTATACACATTGAAATGAACCTGCCTGCCTCACACACAGCCTGGGATCCCGTCATACAACATATTAAATCCCAGCCCCAACACCATACTGCCAGACCAAAATGTAACCTCTTTCTGTGTAAAACGGAATGCACGTGATTACATTAAAATGAGGATATACAAGCTACCAACTAATTATGAGACGACCATCACCTCAGTCTCCATGTGACCACGGACCCTGCAAAGGGTTCGAAACGTCAGGATAAAAATTATTTAAAACTAATGTAGAAATAAACGCGAGTAGATCCGTAAAAGTTATTTAACTAATTTCAACAAAAGAGCATTACAAAAATGTTGTATAAATAAGTGTAGTATGTACTTACAAGCTGCTTATTTCAGTATAAAATATATTTCATTAAAAAATATAGATACATTGTCTTCTATGGTTTACGCAAACGAAAATAAACACTTATTACGGTTCTAATAATTTAATTTTTAATGATATACTCTTTAATTAATTGTCCTACCTATGGTTTGGAACCCTTTACAGGTTCGTGGTCACAGAGAGACAGCAATAGGCGAATTATTTGTAATTGTTTGTAATTTGAATGCGAGTCAATACGTAAAAAGTGTTTCATTTCATTTGGTTATCGATCGAGAGAAGTGGAAGGGTTTGGGCGAGTCCTTTACTCAGCAAAGAGACAAAATAAGCTAATACATAATAATAGCTTACAAACATCCTACAACTGGGATTAACTAGGCTTTCATATAAATAGTCCATGGGTAGATTGAGCCTGACGCCGTCATGCTGGCACAAGGCGAGTGATCACGACAGCTATTTATTTATTTATTTTAAAACTTTTGCAACAAAATATTGCATGGCGGACTTAATGCCTGAGGCATTCTCTACCAGTCAACCATAGGGTGATGCAGAAATGACATGGGAGGTGCAAATTTAAAGAGACAACAAAAGTGGAAAACAGTACAACAAAAAGTTTCAAACTTATAATACATACATAAATATTCTATAAATTACAAATACATAAAATACTTTAAAAAAATTATAAATATTTATATATATATATATATATATATATAAATATTTAATATAATAAATAATTTATAAATAATTTAAAAATCGGTCGTTACTGAGATGATTCTGCCAAGGTTTCATTAAAAAAAGCATGCGCACTTTCTTTTTAAAGACATCGCGACTTTACAAAGCTATCTTCCCTTTTTCTTTTTAATGCTATCTTACTAACTAACCAGGACCATAGACTTAGCGTGGTGTCCGAAGCAAAAACGTGAGGTTACTTTATAAGCAGTGACAGACCTTTTTAAACCTGTCTGTTATGAAATAGGATACAATAGAATTTTAATTGTTTAGGGCACGGATCTGGCACTAAGCAGACGAAACGTTAATACGTTCACTGTGTTATGTTATGACGTTGCAATGACTCATTCTGACCCTTAATCTAGTTCGTTGAGCTAAATAGTAGGGAGGGCACTACTTTGTATTCTCTTTGGTGTTGGGGCCCAGCTGAAAATTAGCGTTGAAGCTTCGAACTGCAACACAAAGCTAAGATGGTGAGTGTTTTTATTTTTTAAAGCATAATATAAATAATAACTAGTTTGTTTAGAGGAGCTGGATGGCGCAGTGAGGAGCTCGATGGCGCAGTGGTTAACGCGCCCGGTCTGCGAGAGCTGAGGTTAAGCAACTTTCGCAAAGGCCGGTCATCGGATGGGTGACCAAAAATGTATCATCTCGAGCTCCTCCGTGCTTCGGAAGACACGTAAAGCCGTTGGTCCCGGCTGCATTAGCAGTCGTTAACAACCACCAATCCGCACTGGGCCCGCGTGGTGGTTTATGGCCCGTTCTCCCTATCCATCCATAGGGAAGGCTCGTGCCCCAGCAGTGGGGACATAAAATGAGCTGATGATGAGTTTGTTTAGGTTTCAAAATATATTTATTGTACACAAAAAATCTTTACCTAAGAAAGACCTTTACGATCAACGCGAGCATTAATTAATTTATTTTATTTATTAGTGTTCAATACAATACTAGGCTTTACGATATGATTACGCTTACTTAGATCACATGCACTTTAACCGCCTCTGTGGTCTAGTGGCTAAGACCACCGGCTTAGACCCAGAGGTCCCGGGTACGATTCCCAGCGGGGAGAACATGTTTGAGTACACGGTTTGGTTGGTGGTAGAGCTTGTTTGTCCGCCTGGTTAGCTACCACCATCTTATCTAATCTAATATGTCACCATAACGTCAATGTTTGTAGCATTGTTGTGTTCCAGTAGCTAGAGATAAGATAGCCAGTGCCTCACTAGTTGAGGATCCCGGGTGAAGTGCGCTTCTGTCATTGGCCTTATCATCACTTAACATCAGGTGAGATCAAGGCACTGTGCTTAACCGTTAATATATAAAAAAAAATCAAATGCCAAATTTTTCATAGTACACACGTGTACGCGTATTTTTTGGGTCTGGATCCCATTAGCTAGTGCGTACTCTCGGTAAGTTATCTTTTTTTACGGGTAAGCACAGTGCCTTGATCTCATGATGTCACGACTCCAATCCATCGGTCTATCGGTCGGATCTAATTTAAAACACCAACTCATTTTACGTCCCCACTGCTAAGGCAAGAGTTTTCCTAGGATGGATAGGAAGACCGGGCCATAAAGCATCACGCGGGATCAGTGCGGATTGGTGGTTGTTAACGACTGCTAATGTAGCCGGGACCAACGGCTTTACGTGCCTTCCGAAGCACAGAGAAGCAAGATATGATACATTTTTGGTCACCCATCCGATGCGAAAGTTGCATAACCTTAGTAATCACAGACCGTATCGAGCTCTTCAATCCAATCGATCCGTTACCGGAGTGCAATCTAACTTTAACGTTGAGGAAGGTCAGTGTAATTTAAACACTGTGAGCCAGACAGCTGAATAATAAATGTAACCGAACTAGCTAATGGCACTGCAACGTTTAGATTTAAACCTATAACTGATTTATCAAGTACGAAATAGGATACTTTTTGTACTTTTCCAAGAAAGTTTATTTTAAAAGCTTTTAATCTATACAGAAAAAAGAAATTCGTTTGCGAACTAAGTATATATAGTCCAAGTGGGATAGGAAAAGTCTGAAACTATGGGAGATAGAGAAATCTGCCCTAAAATATTACAATTTTTGTGTCAGGAAAAGTAAAAAAAAACTTTATTATTTCGGCCTTATTTCTCTGATATAATTAGATGTTTTGTCAAAATATTTGCAGTTGATAAAATGTGACCTTATATATTTACATGTCACTCATATCATATTTTGTATGTATGTGCACAACTTTTTTAGATAAATAAATGTAAAACGGGAAGCTGACGGTAGTAACTTTTTTTTTTTCCTAACCCCGTTCGTTACCATCAGCTTCCGTCTGCTCTGGATCAATACGGTGTTCTCATTTTCATCCTTTATACCTGTAAAAAATAAAAAAAATCTATTACAAAAGAATCTGAAAGGCTTGTTAGGCGCGATAAAATGAAGTTTCAATGCGTATGCCCGCCGGGGTGACGTGTCCAAGCGTTCAGTGCGTTTCCATTTACTTACTTGATGAACTTAAAGCGAATAAAAGCATCATCATCATCATCAACATCAAGCGATCATTTCAATTACAATTACAATAGAGAACGAATTAAAAGTTATACAACGTGTAAAATAAGAATCGGGTACAGAGTCGATTTTTAAATTTCCACAAAAATCATTGATACACGTTCGCAAATGAGCAATACAAGATGAAATCAAACGACTTTGTAGAAATAATTTGCGCTTTAATTTCAGTAGGAGTTAAGTATTTAGATATTACCCTGGTTTATAGTTTAAGTTCACAAGTAGCTTTTTTTCAATTAAATCCGTTTTTAAGCGGGACAATGCAAACGCGCGTCGATGACGTCACAGTTCGCTTTGTGCTCTGGTCGAGCAGTGACCTATGACATTTAGACAATACTCACTATTCATTGATCTCTCAGTTTGGACCATACGTCTTCCTGCACATACTAATGAAGCAGTGTATACGCCGCTGCTCGGAGTTCTTTCGTAGTTGACTCTGAGCCGAACCGGACGTTGTCCTAAAAGAGCCGAAGTGTTTCGCCTGGCCCTTGACGGAACACTTGGCTGTCCTACTTACAAGTGGATTGGGGTGGACCAGCCACCTTTTTTATACACAAAAAACTACCTTCACCATTAAAGTATAACGAAGGTAGTTAGTTTCAATAAGTAAAGGTTTAGAGCCCAAGCTTGATAGTGCAAAAATATATATAAATTATTATTTTTTTTATAATTTTTCTTGGTGACAAAAGTTGCTGTTGCCCACTGATGGTCTTTACATCGTTATCGGAAGGAACGGCAAACATCTTTGTTGGCAACCGTCAAAGCCAACCTTTTTTATATTCTCTACGTATTTTTCTTTTTTAATTTATATTTCGAATTTATGCATTTTACAAATGGAACAGTGTCTTTTCTAAAAGCCAAACGATTAGTTCATTTTTACATTTTGCGATTTGAATGACCTCTTTGGTTCCACGGTATTGTTAAGTTGTTAAGAGAGCGCAATAGAGAGAGAGAACAAGCTATACTCGGTTATAGTTTAACCAATTTATCTAACTGCGACCCATATAATATATCAGGAATTACGTCATCCAACTCTGATATGTCAAAGGCCGTTGCTTCGTTCCGGAATGATGACGTCATAGGTTGCATCATTCAATTAGCTACTCACCCCCATCGGCATTGGTTGATAAGTTTCAAGTATTTGTAACTTGTAACTTTTGTTTGCTTGCCTGCTAAGAAGCGTATTAAGGCGCTTGTTGTTTTTTTCTTATTTTCAGGTCAGAATGCCTAGCCCAGTGTTCGATACCAAAACTTGTGACAAACACTGGGCTTACTGTGTCAAAGACTGGTGCCACTACTAGCTCAATAGCTCTTATGAACGTCATTATGCCATCGGTTCGTAAGTCTACTCTGGGCGGGAGACCTTTTACTGAGAAGAACCGGCAAGAAACTCAGCAAGTGTCTAGCTCTTTTCTCCTTTACAGCGTCAAAAATATTGGAAAATGCCCTATCATAAAAGGACACTTTCCATCAAAAACAAACACACAAAAAAAGGACAATCACAACACCCAAAAATAATACAAAAAAAAATTAAGTTTACAAAAATTACATCAGGTACCTACCTACCAATTTCAATTTTCACAATGTCATACATATATTGTTATTATAGGTAATAATCCCGTTAATAATAATTATTCTAATGTGAGTGACCATGATAGTTTAAAAAGTTATATTGTTATCAATATTAATAACGGGATTCTAACCATGTTTGTAATTTGTGAGTATCCGATATTTCGGCACAGTTGCACGCGCCATGGTCACGGAATCACTGAAGTTAATGCGGGTGAGTTTTTTATGAGCAGACATAACGATCTACCCTCTTCCTTAGTCGTTTTTTGCGCTCGATGCCCGTACCACCGGTTTCTAAGTCACATTCACTCGAAATTTCTATGACACACTACACTCACAATATCGGAACGCGAAACGGCTTTATTGTTGTGTTTGCGGTTTTTAACAAGACTAATCACTGGATTCCAGTTACGCGACAGTTTGAATCCATCTTCACGATTGAATTTTTTGTATTTCGTAATTTCAATCGCTTCTCTCACCAATCTTACCTAGTAGTGGCGTTCTGTCGAAATTATCTGAGGGTTGTAAAACTCAATCCAGTGATTAGGACCCGACTGGATCAGATGTTCCGCAATGGTTAATTTTTGCGTATCGTTATTCTTGGCAGCTTTGATGTGCTCCTTAATTCGGCAGACGACTTTAAGTTTCGTTTGGCCAATATAGGAGCAATCGCAGCTGCAATCGATCTTGTATACACCAGGCTTTTCCAAGGGAAAACTATCTTTCGGTGACCGTAATCATTGTGCTTCTTTTCTAAAAGAAGTGAAGATAGTATTGATTGAGTACTTATTAAGTATGTTGGAGACCTTATCTGTCACTCCCTTCATATACGAGCTCGAGCGCGCTAATACCAGACACAATAGAATTTTAATTGTTATCGGTCACCTGGTGGTCGATCGACGCTCAAGGGGTTATGGCTGTCGAGTAAGAGTTCGAAAATACAAGAACCCTCGTGATGTTTTAGATCTTAGAATGCTCAGGGATAGATGTGAGAAGCTGCAGGCAAAGTGTTACAGTACTTATATTGCACAACTTGAGTCTAGCCTTGCATCTAACCCTAAATTGTTTTGGTCGTTCGTAAAAGGCAAGAGAAAAAATAACGATACCGACTTTCCCTCTGAAATGTATAGTGGCGATGTGATCGCGAGTAATGGCTCTGATATATGTAATCTTTTTGCCAAAAATTTTGCATCCGTTTATAACATAGATAAAACCTTACCTCTTGTTTGGGAATCCTCTAATAAAAATTGCTCCCAGTCAAGCCTTAGCTCTGCAAGACTCTCTCGCGAGGAAGTCTCAAAGGTCTTAAAAAAGCTAGATTGCAATAAAGGTGCTGGCGCCGATGGTATACCGGCTTTATTTTTATGTTCGTGTGCGGATTCTATTTCTTATCCCTTAAATTTAATTTTTAATAAGTCACTATCTTCGGCGGTGTTTCCAAAGCGGTGGAAGGAGGCTGTAATAGTGCCAATCTTTAAATCTGGTGACAGAAATTGTACTGAGAACTACAGGCCTATATCTATCCTGCCTGCGATCGGAAAAGTCTTTGAGTCTTTGATCTACCCGGTTATCTCGTGGCACTTCAAAAAAATTATCTCACCGCAACAGCATGGCTTTTATAAGTCCAGGTCAACAGAAACCAACTTAGTAACTTTTGTTGATGACATATGTACCTCGGTCGATGCAAAAGTGCCTGTGGACGTTATATACACGGACTTCAGTAAAGCTTTCGACCGAGTCCATCACAAAATCCTTATATCCAAGTTGTCTGCGATTGGTGTTGCTGGAAGTCTTTTGGGTTGGTGTAACTCCTATCTGCTGAACAGAAACTCTGTAGTGTTGGTACAAGGGTTTGAGTCCGAACGGTTCATGGCTTTATCCGGTGTGCCGCAAGGTTCCCATTTAGGTCCGTTATTTTTTAATATATTCATAAACGACATAGTCTCCTCCCTTCTAAATTCAAAATTTTATTTATACGCCGATGACCTCAAACTTTATAGAGAAATACGTTCTCCAAACGATCGGATTCTACTCCAAGCTGACATAAATGCCCTAGTAAAATGGTGCGATGATAACTGCATGTCTTTAAACATTGAAAAATGTTACTACATACAGTTTTCTAGAAGCAAAAACACCTGCCCAAGCCATTACACAATAAGAAACACACCCCTTACCCAAGTTTATGAGGTACGTGACCTTGGAGTAACATTAGACAGTGGACTACGTTTTCATGTCCACATCGATAACATAGCCACTAAAGGATTTAAAATGCTGGGTTTCGTTTTGCGTAACATTAAGTGCTTCAAGAATTCTGCTAGCAAAATATTACTCTATAACGCTCTCGTGAGGAGCAATCTTGAGTATTGCAGCACCGTATGGAACCCTCATTACGGAGTCCATGCTAAACGCATCGAGAGAATCCAAAAAAGATTTTTGTGGCATCTTGCCTATAGTTGTAATATGGCACGAAAGCTTCCGCACTATAGTGATCGTTTGGAGTACTTTAAAATGGATTCCCTCTGTAACAGAAGAGGCTTGCAGGATCACATGTTTCTATATAAAATAGTCAATGGTATTTTTGACAGTCCTCTTCTCATATCCAAAATTAACATTAATGCGCCGTTGAAACTTCCTCGTCTTTCAAAGTATACTCCTTTTGTCAGCAGTATTTCAAGAACAAATCTTGGCCATCACTCGCCGCTCAACAGAATTGTAAACAAGTACAACACACTGTTTAAAACCACTGATATAGATATTTTTTCGGATACACGTAAAGGTTTTAAGAACAAAATTATACTACAAACTTTATTTTAATTAATTTAGCATTAACTTACTTTTCATTGTGGTAAATTTTAAATTATTTTGTCTCTAAGGGATGTCTGTTACTTGAGATTAAACATTTAATAATTATGTTACTTGCATGTAGTGGTACCTATAAGTAAAGCATTACTCATTTTTTGTAAGATGCAATGTATGTTTAAGCATGTTTTTGTGTAATTGCTTTGTTGGTTACCCCAATAAATAAATAAAATAAAATAAATGGCAAATATACTGGTTGCCTGTCTACCTTGTACTCATGGTTTTTGAGTTTGTGTCTAGATGGTACTACCTTCCCTTTGTATCCATTCTTCTGTAGAACATGCCGGACATGGACTAAGTCATCGTGCAAAGTTTCATCATCGCACAAGTCGTAATAACATGGTAAGAATCCCGTTAATAATTACTCTATTGCAAGTGACTATGATAGTTTAAATAGTTATATCGTTATTAATATTGACTAAGGCTCCTTTAGTTTACACAATAAGAGTCAAAGTGTCAGTACCTAGAACAAACCATGGTAGAAAAACTTAATGTTTGAGGAGCATAATTATATAACGACTTCTAATGACGTGAAGGAGTGCAGTTCACTTACCGTTTTTAAATCAAAATTTAAAAAATATGTGTATAAAAATGTTTTGTAAAGTAGAATTATGCGTAATGCTGGACTATAGTTAATTAAGTTTAATTTGTAAGCTCATTATAAGTGATGGTTAGGAGTTTTTAAATAAAGTTCTTTGAATTCAAATATTGCCGATTTTACATGCGTCAGACAGACCCATGATAGCTAATTTGGTAGTACACCTGACCCGGTGTCAGACTGCAGGTCAGAATGCCGCTTTTGGAAAATTTAAGACTTTTCCTGAATGTTCTCGACACTTGTAACCGCCAAAACAAATAAACAAGGTTAAGGTCATAAATGTTTCAGGTTAAATATGTTCATTGTCGTTTAAAACACGAAGATAATTAGTTACGTTCGGTATTGCTGTGCGGGTTGGCTTTTTTTAAACTAATTGTAATAATTAATATTAACATGGAGTACTGGCGACGGACGGGGCTGTAGGGTCGTACACACTGCAAGGTAAGGCTTTTGGGGAGACAGAAAACATTTCTAGATGTGTCACTAAACAATATGTACTTTTTTATAACTAAGTAAAGTAAGTAAATACCTAGCCTATAAATGTCCCATTGCTGGGCAAAGGACACCATCAGTGAAATCAAGTCATCACTACAAATGATGGGTATTGGCCTAATATTGGCTTGCCAAATGCGGGTTGGTGTTGGTAATCACAAACCCAGGCTATGCATCGAAAACATCCGAAAGACACTTTGCCCGACCTGGGAGTTTAACCCGGGACCTTTGGGTTTCGGGCTGAGCGCTATAGGACATACGAAATCATACAATACTTTGTCCTTAATTCTAGTGGCCTCTGCACTAAGACAAGGTGAAACCGCTGCTGCCTACCGTTCAAAACATTGACGTTAAAGTTAATAAAATCGAACCTACAATATAACACATAAATCGGTAAAGTTTCCACAACTACATTACAGACATATCTATCACACACACACTGTACTGTGTACTTGTAAAGGTCTACTCTCTCTGTTCTATTTTCCAAAAAGTTAGAAAGCTTGTATTTCAGACTGAAATAAGCAGCAGACGTGTACTCTTTTAAAAAATGTAACGTTTGTTTTCATTTACGAATACATGAACTTGTAAACTAAACAGCCATATCTAGAAGGATTCTACAAAATGCTGGTTATCGCTTAGTACAATCAGTGCACGCGATTTGTAAATTATCCACGTGACGGTCGTGGGGGAGGCTTTGTTCCAATTCTACTACGGAACGTTTCACCCAGTTCCGCGGGCTGAATGGGCCGGCTAATTAGAAAGAGTTACCAACAATACGGCCACGGGGACTTCTAACGCTAGTTGTTTCCCTTTTATGCGGAGTGCAGGGCTGTGATAAAACTCTTTGGGGTATCTATGGTTTGGACTATATTCGCGGGAAAACAAATGTGTATTTTTTTTCCTAAATTAGCAATCGTATTAATATTCATAATGGGATAGAAGAGCTCGATGGCGCTTTGCATCTTGCAAGTTAACAATCAACTTTGCCTGGTTATCGAATGGGTAAACAAACTTGTATGACCCTTGCTTCTTCGTGCTTTTGAAGGCACGTTTAGGCATCCACTAACCATCAGCGTTATAACCCAATCTCCCAATGAGCGTGTGGGAAAGCCAGAGCCCAAAACTAGGAACGTATATACCTATACGCTACGCTACGTGTATATGAAAAAATTCCAGTATTAGTTTACCGGTTTTCTTATCCTCGGTCCATGGCACCGAAAAATTAATCAGGAAAATCCTAGCCCCCACACTGATTAATTTTGATGTGCCGTGCTTCACCGAGGCTATGGACGCCTGGAGACTCGCTTGCCCGAATTCGGATACACCCGTCAATCCATCTTCCCAGAGACGGTGGGATGAGTCGCCTTGCAGAGTAGTACAGAATAATTTACTTGTCACGTCTGCTACTATAGCGGAGCGTGCGCGCCTGCTGGCTGTGGGCAAGTGGAAGTCGGGTCTTTGGCTTCATGCACTACCGTCGTCGAACTTAGGTACTTTGTTCGACGACACTACTTTCCGCCTCGCTGCTTCCCAGCGTTTAGGAGCTCCATGTTGTTCTCCCTATCGCTGTCACTGTGGCGAAGTTGTCAACGACCTCGGACACCACGGCCTGTCTTGCAGCCGTAGTGCGGGCCGCTTAGCCCGGCACGCGAACATTAATGACATCATCTGACGAGCTCTTGTCACCGTCGGCGTTCCAGCTGTATTAGAACCCAACGGCTTGGCACGCGACGATGGCAAGAGACCGGACGGCATGTGGCATGTAGTGCGGGATGCAACTTGTGCCGATACTCTTGCGCCATCCCATCTTCCTAGCACAGCGTGCTGTGTTGGTGCTGCTGCTGCTGCGGCTGCAGAAAACCTCAAGCGGCGAAAGTGTAATAACCTTATCGGCAATTTTATTTTCGAGCCATTTGGGGTTGAAACCCTTGGGCCGTGGGGTCCGAGTGCTCATGTTTTGTTTAATGACATCTACAAACGGCCGGTTGACACTTTCCATCACCCAAAGGTTGGCTTTTTCCTTGGCCAGAGGCTAAGCATTGCCATACAACGTGGAAATGCCGCCAGTCGCTTGGGTACTTTACCAGTCGACTGCGACGCGGAGAATATTTTTGACGCCATATTTTAGTTTAAGTTACTTTAGGTTATTACATAATATACAAAATTTTGTTAACTATTTAGAATTAAGTTACTTATTTTGTGAGTAATTAAATAAATACCTGTTGTCTATTTAACCTAAACATTAAATTTACCTAAGTTGTGTGGAACCCATTGTTTTGTTTTAGTAGGTTATTTCATACGCAAAACAAATAGTAAATAACATTTAGTGTAGCAGCCTAAATTTAGGCAGAGCGCTTACAGCGTTTAACCTCTAGTAAACATGACAACTACACGTTTCATTAGCTGCCGTGGCCGCATTAGAGCCAGCGCAGACTGGCTACCCTCCTCAGCCGACCTACGACAGACTGTTGCGCTTTCCAAGTAATTGGTGATATATAGTCGTTTCAAATCTAGTAGCAAGAAAAGTGAAATGTTTAAATAATATACGCAGTAATATAATGATGGTCTTAAATCTCATCCCATCATTTTAAATCAAGTCAAATCAAATCTTTATTGCTGAATACACGGCAATATAAGCAATATATTATAGATAGCACCGAAATTATTTTTATATAAAGTTATAAATAATAGTTATCTAAAGTTTGGAAGTTAAGAATTTAATAAAACAATACATAATTAAATTAAATAATCGTCATCCTAATTGGGATGTCCTATAATGATATCCTTGTTTGTTGTTAAATAAATATTATTTATCATCTGCTGGGGAGAAAGCACGTGACAAATTGAGACGCACCGAAAAACTTACCCGAAATAAGTTTATTATTTTGATTATAATTGACATCGGTGTACATAATTATCTTTTTTTTCTGCCTCTTTTCTTGTTGTGTATTTATTGTATGTCAGTCCTAACCCTATTATTATTATTATTATTTCTGGTGGGGACGTCGCTGGCCGAACGGACGATCCGCCCGCGTTGTCTGCGGGCCATTTCGTCCTTTTCCCCGTTCTCCCCTTCGAGGGGTTAAAGGTTTATCCAGCCCTCACGGCGCCCCGTCAAATCTTTTTGTCTTTTTGGTGAATCTTGCTATCTGCTCCACCTTCAGATTCTTCAGGTCCTCTATGTCTAGTGTATCCGACCCCCATAGCTCCCGTCTTATCCGTGAGTATATGGGGCACTCAGCGAGTAGGTGGAGGCTGGTCTCTTCGCTTTCCGTGCACTCCGGGCATATGGGATCGGTTTTCACTCCTATCACTGTCAGATGTCTGTTCAATCGGCAGTGTCCTGTTATGATCTCTATGACTAGCCTCATGTTCTCTCTGGAGAGTCCCATCAGTTTGCTAGTCTTTTTCTTGTCCATTCCTTTGATGAAGATTTTCGACTGTCTCATGCCCGTCGAGGATCTCCATCTTCGGTTGGTTTCTGCTATAATACTATAGCTGATTACTCCCTTGGTGATATTGTGCGCTATTGGCAACCGGGGTTCCGGTCCCACCAAGCTTTCCTCTGCTCCCTTTCTTGCTAGTTCGTCGGCCTGTTCGTTTCCCGTGTTTCCCTCATGTCCTGGGACCCACGCTATCGTCAGGTCCGCTCTTTCGGTCAGCCTTTTCAGTGATTCCTTGCATTCTTTGACGATTGCTGATGTCGTCTCTTCTCTGCCTAGTGCCTTTAGCGCCGCTTGGCTGTCGCTGTAAATGACAATCTTTCCTGTGATATTAAGGTGTTCGGCCATCTCAGCGCTTGCGGTTATTGCGTATATTTCCGCTTGAAAAACACTGGCGAATCTGCCTAACGGTATAGACTTGTTTACCTCCGTCCCATCTGCGCATTTAATATGCACACCGGATCCAGAGAGCTTTGTTGACTCCTTTCTGGAGCCGTCTGTATAGCAAGTAGTGCCTCCAGTTTCTACGCTCCAGTTTTCTCTTGTTCCTATGTGTATTCTGTATTTTTTGTCAAAGATCCTTTCCTTCCGTATTAGATCGTTGTTGGAGAAGACCATTGACAGCTTATCTTCGTAGTTTTTGCTTATACTGGCATGACCCTCGTCCATGAAGTTCCCGGTCCATATGCCAGTGCTTTTTAGCTTGAACAATTGTTCAGTGGCTCTTTTCTTTATTTCTAAGTCCAGGGGATTTAGCCCTAGTAGGATCTCGAGCGCGGCTGTGGGCGATGTTCTCATCGCGCCCGTGGTCACTAAGGCCGCTAGCCTTTGGACTTTGTCTAATTCTGCTTTGTTTTTCCCTACTGTGGCTCTGTGCCACCATACGATGGCTCCGTGTAGGATCCTTGGCAGAATTATTGCCTTGTATATCCATAGTGCCATCGCTGGTTTCATGCCCCAGGTTCTGCCTATTATACTTTTACACTGCATCATGGCCATCTTGGCCTTTAAGCATGTATTACTTATATGGTTATTGAAGGTGAGCTTGCTGTCCAGTGTCACACCTAGATACTTGACTTCCTTGACTGTTTCCAGCTCTTGGTTGTCCAGTTTCACTGGTTCAGCATGTCCTCTCTTTCTTTTCTTTGTGAATAGAACTAGCTTGGTCTTATCAGGGTTTAGGTTCAGACCTTTGCTCCTGCACCACTCTAGGGCTACTTTTAGGCCTTTGTTCATGTTGTTCATTGTTGATTTCACACATGACACTGAGAACTTTGCCTGTCACTAGGAGCACGCCATCATCGGAATACACCTGTGTGTATATGTGCATCCTGTTTATCTTGATTACTAGTTCGTCTATTAGCAGACACCACAGTAGTGGCGACAGACATCCTCCCTGGGGGAATCCTCTTTTCGCCACCACCGCATGTGTTATCCCTGCTAGCTCTGTTCGTATCTGCCGGTGTCTTAGCATGTTTTTCACCCAGTCTGATACGTCGCTGTCTATTCCTTCACGGCTTAGGGTGGCCTCTATTGAATCGGGGGTCGCCCTGTCGAATGCGCCCTCCACGTCGAAGAAGCAGTCCTAACCCTAGGTCTTAACTCAAAATTGTTATTACTAACAAAATATGAATTTAGTAATTCGAAATGCATGATATTAATTACTAGTGGTCGCCCAGTGGTCGAAATTCGATAATAATTTTATTAAGGCTACACAGATTGTATCCTAAGCAATGAAAAATTAAAAAAGATAAAATGTGAGTTTGGATTGGCATTGAGAGATGTCGGCCGCAATAAAGACAAACAATACGTGTGTGTCAAATACATGGTAGTGTGTGTAATGTTATTTATGTTGAGTCAATGTATTTTTATGCATAATTTAAAAAAAAATTAACATTCGTATAACCTTCTCTATATAAACTATAAGTGTGCGAAATTTCATACTCCTCCGGCCGCGCAACTTTCGTAAAAACGGGTACAAAGTTTTTGCTTCACGTATTAATATATAGATTACTAGCTGACCCGGCAAACGTCGTTTTGCCATAAAAAATTAAAAAAAAATTTAGGGGTGGACTACCCCTAACATTTTGGGGGATGAAAAATAGATGTTGGCCGATTCTCATAGATACCGGATGACCCGGCAAACGTTGTTTTGCCATAAAAAAAAAAATTTAGGGGTGGACTACCCCTAACATTTAGGGGGATGAAAAATAGATGTTGGCCGATTCTCATAGATACCGGATGACCCGGCAACATAAAAAGTAAAAAAAAAATTTAGGGGTGGACTACCCCTAACATTTAGGGGGATGAAAAATAGATGTTGGCCGATTCTCATAGATACCGGATAAGCACAAAAAATTTCATCAAAATCGGTCAAGCCGTTTCGGAGGAGTATGGCAACGAAAACTGTGACGCGAGAATTTTATATATTAGATTATCCTTTTTAACTTGAAATAAATATTGTACAGTGATGATTGATATTGAGATTTCAAAGTTTTGTATAGTTTTGTGTTCCTCTTTCTTTAAGATAATTAAAAATTTTGTATGACTTGCGTAGTGAGTTAACGAGCCGAACTCAAGACACGGTGAGTGACCAATTCGTTTCTGCGAATGACGCGCGAGGGTTTAATTTGTATTCATATTTAGTTACATAAATCCATGTAAGTTCTCCCACCCTTTTGCAATTCGAAGGTCTTATAAAAAATAACACTTTAATATTGCTAAAATTAGATACTGGCTAAAATCACAGGCGGTGCGAAGCTACAAACTTTAAAAGAAGCTCGTCTGCTCTGTGCGCAGGCCGCGGTATATAGTGTTTAGGGTGTAACGTAGGTGTGTCTATCGGCGCGGGAAAACCAATGACTCAGCTGACCCGGAGTTTCCCAAACACGTGGTGTGACACGGTTCAATACGTGCCAGCGTTTCTTATACCGGGGTGCTGAAACCTATATATATATAACAGGGGAGCAATCTATGGGAAAGACAGGGAATTTTGTTGAAAGGAAGTATTTTAAAGCTATTTTAATGTTAAGAAAATCAGCAATCAGTCACATATCTTAAATTCTCTTACTACCTTCAAAATGATTGTTTCCTTGTACATAAAAGCAAAATATTCTAGAACCTGGAAATCGCCTTCAGCCTAGAATTAATTGTTTCGTTACTAATATATTACTTTTTTTCCCACTCATTAATTAGTTTATTACTTCTAAAATTCAATACCTCGTACACATTTAATTAAGAATGTGTTACTTAAGTTTCAGTTATAATATTAATTTTTAATGTTGTGTCTTTATGGCCCAATTTTTTTTTATTGTCTTCTATTTTTGTTCGCGGAATTGATCTTTTGTTTCATTGTAGCTTCGAAGGGACTTGATTTTTTTCTTTTTAAGGGCTGCTATATTTAGCGTTATGTAACACATTGCCCTACGATTTTTATAGTTTTAACATAAATAGATGCTCAGAAAATTAAAAAACGTTAGAATGCAAAACGAATAAAACTTTTAAACGAAAAAATGTTATAAAAAATCTTCATACAAAACGTCAATTTCATAGGTAAGGACCTAATACTACTTTAAGTACGTACGTAATTATGTTCGTACTGTAACACCCCGCTGGGTCGTTACTTAAGATACCGGGGGTTTATTCAATAAATAACGCTTTAAAAGCTTTAAATATCTATATTGCTTTAAATATTAAAATAATAACAATTAATCGTCGTCGCGGCCCGTCACCGAGTCCGCGATGTTCTTCTTTTTTCTTCCATCTCTTTTTCTTCTACACCGTTTGAATTCAGGCCACGGCGGCTGCTAGTCAGTATGCCCGAGCAAGGAGTCTCGGTTGAAGGAGTCCATTTCATCTGACTCCTACTTTCCGAGGTACGTCCATCCCAATCAAGGGCACCCTTGAGCTGTTAGGCATGGAGTTGACTGCAAATCTCAACTTCGGCTTAACCATCGAGTCCAAAGCTCAGACTGCAGCAGAAAAGCTGGGCATCCTGAACAAGGTGCGGCAGTATTTCACACGAGAGCAGATCCTTAGCCTGTACAAGGCTCAAGTCCGCTCGTGCATGGAATACTGCAGTCACCTTTGGGACGGATCTGCCAAATACCAGTTGGCCGCACTCAACTCGGTGGAACGCAGAGCTATAAGGCTCATCGGTGATGAGGCGCTTGTCGCGGCCAAGCTTACCAGTCCGCACACCGGCGTCGTGTCGCCTGCCTGTGTGTCTTTTACCGACTTTACCACGTACCACGTACTGCAAGATATCATCCCCACCTAGTAGAAATTCCACTATGGCGCACTAAGCGCTTCATGTCAACATTTTTACTGCGCACTGGCAGGGAATTGAATTCTCTGCCATCGTCTGTGTTTCCAAAAACTTATAACCTGAATTCCTTAAAGGCGAGAGTTAATAGGCATCTTCTGGGGCAGCTCGCTCCATCCTAGACCTCATATACGCTCACCATCAGGTGAGATCGAGGTCAAGAGCTGTCGTCTTATAAGGCATAAAAAAATGTAATTTGTTTGCAGCAATATTTGTGTAAAATTATATTAATATATTAAGGTTACCTTAATCATGTTAGTTGATGTTTTTTATGTGTTTACAAATGTAATATAACTTTTTACGCAATTTTTAAACGGCAACATATAGTGAAAGTATTATAATAGTTGCTCAAACTCTTGTTTGCAACACGCGTTAAAAACTTTTGTGACAGACAGAGTTTGTTATTGACACACAAGAAAATCGATGAAGCATAGTCTGGTGGTAGAGAAAAGCAATCTCCACCCGCGATGTGGCTGGGCTCGTGTAGCCGCTTTTGTGTGACTCTGGTAATGATTTCAGCCCATTTAGCAAGCGGCCTGCCTCGTGCTCTCTACACTTTTCCCATCTTTATTTGCTTTTCTAAGCCATCTGGTCCAAGGTGTACCAGGTTAGATTGCGATATCGGCAGATAGTAGAAGAAGCATATACGAAGTAACAAAACATATAGGTAATCTAAAGTCGCGAGTCACAGCTCGCTGCCTAGTCTGGCTGGCTGGCTATTTTAAAACTGCGTTTGCATTGATTTCCGAAACAACCCTGAAACTGAAACCCTTTGTTGTAAAATTGTCAGTAGGTAGATGTTAACTGCGCAGTAAAACCTTTTCGACACAAAATGTTTTTCTGCGAATAACGTACATTCGTTGAATACAAAAGGATTTCAGAAATGTCAAAGCTTAAAACAATGCCGTTTCCGTAGAAGCTTTACAAAAGGTGAGTTTTCTATCAAATCATGTTTAAATACAGAGTAGAATTTGAGCTGGGTCAGTAAGGCCCTACCTTTTACAGTTAAAGAAAAGGTCTCTTTTCTACGGAATAATGACTTTAGAAACAGTGGTACGAGTGACGGCTCCAAAAATAACTTAGACAGCAGGCAGACTGTTTTGTCTGGTCGTAAATATCCACCTGCAGTGACCACATCCCTGATTAACATGCAACTGTGCGGAAATAACGGAAACTTAAGAAAACAACATATTTTCTACATTATATCTTTAAGTTATAGGTATAATCGAATGAATTTTATAGATTTTCTATTGGTATTCATAGATTTTGAAAAAATTGATACAACCAGCAACACGAAAGGTTATTTTTCTAACACTTTTTCAAGTTACCCGATGTCTACAAAGGATTCATTGTGAAATAACTAATGCTTTTGAGCTTACTTTGTATCATTGTTAGACAGATAAATGATCATATCGCATGTTAGATTTTTACTTCACACTCAATAAGTGTATAAAGTTATTGTGCTCACGGGGTCTTGAGGATTCGCGGTTTTGGCAGAATAACAGTGTCTACCAAACTGTCCCACTGCTGGGCCATAATTCCATCCATAATTGAAATCAAGTCCTCACTACAATTGATGGGTAATGGCTTTATCACCACGCTTGCGAAATGCGGGGTGGTAATAACAAACCCAGGGTGGTGTACTGCTAAGTTGCTAACACAGTAGGCATTTGCTGACTCGAGGCCCATTTGCTGCTGTAGCTCGCATATTTCACTAGACACCAAACTGATGTACCAAGTAGACACTGTTGGTTTATTTACAACCTGTAACAGAAATAAGTATGTTTTAAAAGTGAAAAGATCCATAGTGTGTCCGATCTAGATCTTATATTCACAGTTACTAAGAAATAATTATTACCTTTATGCAATTTTTAACTAAGTATATAAGATTAATTTATAAATTTATTTGGGACAAAACAGTTCAAACATACAGATAAAAATGGAAAAATCATAGGAGAGTTCCAAAACGGTTCCGACTCAGCAAAATGCTAGCCTTGAGGTTAGCGCTGATCTTCCGTCGGAACCGGTTTAGGTGATGCTGCGATAATAACACAAGCATAACACATAAAAATGTATAAAATATAAAAACAAAAATGGCAGAAAAAAAAATTATAGGCTGTATATTCCGAATCCCTTACTCTATTATTAAAAACGGAATACACATTCAACAAAAATAAAACGGACGGAGTGCAATGACAGACAAAATGGTTGGTTATCGTTTCAGCAAAATTTTTAGAAAGAATACACACGTCACACAGAGCCTTAAAGTATTGAATTTAAATTGTGTTGATAAGTAGTTAAAATGAAATCACAAAATATTTTTACACAATAGGGTTGTAAGTTTAACCACCTCTGTGGTCTAGTGGCTAAGACCATCGGTTTAGAACCAGAGGGCCCGGGTTCGATTCCCAGCGGGGGGTACATGTTTGTGTACTCGGTTTGGTTGATTGTAGGGCTTGTTTGTCCGCCTAGCCACCACCATCTTATCTAAATATGTCACCATAACATCAATATTTATAGCATTGTTGTGTTCCAGCGGCTAGAGATAAGATTGCCAGTACCTCACTAGTTGAGGATCCCAGGTGAAGTGCGCTTCCATCATTGGCCTTGTCATCACTTAACATCAGGTGAGATCAAGGCACTGTGCTTACCCGTAGATATAAAAAAGAATATTTGATGCTGTACCGAGACCAACTTTAGCTGAAGCCAATTCAAAGGTGTCTCATTCAAATTCAAAGTTCAAAAAATTTCAAAATATTCAAAGGTTGTATTCTTCCGGAAATTTGACTGGCTGGTAGAAACTAGCCATCGAACATAGGGCTCTTCCATGACTGTTTTAGTAGGTATATAGGTACTAATAAAATCAGAATTTACAGCTTTAGAACTTGCGAAGGCTATAATAATTTGTATATGAGACCTAGCCAAGTCAGACCTTACCTTAGGCTTTGAACTTGGCACCCATTTAGATCTCACTTCTTTTGTCGTTGAAGTCAACAACAAAGGCATATATCATAATATTGAACTTGGCTCTCACTTCACATTTATGTTTTTAAGGGGATAACGTTTTACATAAAATATCATACAACTTAGGAGCGGGAACAATTGTATGTGACAAACCAAAACAACTACATATTTACCGAAAAATAGTTTACATATTTTTTACATAACTTTTTATGAAAGGTTGGTGCTACTGGCACTTAGGATATTGAACCATATATTAATCTGGTGCACGTATCCTGTCAGCCCATGGGAACCAGCGACAAAATACCAAAAAAAAAGAAAAAAACCCTTGAGCGGAAAGAAGGGCGGACGTGTGACCGCAGCCTCCGCTCCTTGAAAGCCTCCGTACGTTTGTCTCTTTCTAACAGTATGGTGCTGTAAAGGACAACTTTATGCGTCGCCACAAATACTTCCGTATGATTGTATTGCAATTTAATATCATAATATCCAACTTCAATATTACCTTTAATACATTTTTATATACATTTAAACTTAGATATAATAATTTTTAAATAATTATAATTAGTATAAACTAAGTATCTTCAGGCCTTTATCCAGCAGTGGACGTCTTTTGGCTGAGATGATGATGATGATGATGATGATGATGAAGTATCTTCTAGCACATTACGCAATTTTGACCCGACTGCAAAGGAAGGGTATTGTTTTTCGCGCGTATCTTATATGTATTTATGTATATTCTTTATTACCTCATATCTCCAGAACCGCTGAACGAATTTACATAATAGAGGTATCATTAGATCCGTCTTAGCTGCCCAAGTGTTCTTACATAGGTGACGTTAAAAAAAACAAACATGGCGGCCGTGCAACGCCATTAAAAAACAATTTTTTTTCGAATACTACATATGGGTATCAAATTAGATGGCTCAACACAAGGATAATACATCATCAGTCTACGGTTATAATAATTATGCCCCACTGCAGGGGCTTAAACCTACCTTCATTAGAGAGCGATTGGGCGTCAGTCCACCACGCGTACCCACTGGGGATTAGCAGATTTTTATAACTAAAAAGACAAATAAAAAAACGTGCCTGCGTAAAAAATAATAAACTGAATAGAAAATCAATTGAAAAAGCCGGAACAAGATAAAAAAATAAATCGAAACAATATTAAACATGAGTACCTACTGTATACAATTAAAAATATCAATACGGTAGAATTCGAAATTTTATGCAACATCATACATAACATGCAGTCGGAGGCATACAATTTAATGATAGGTAAGTCAAATCATTCTCACTTTGTGCGTGCCGACTGTGAAAATAAATTAACTGGTGTATATTTATCTTAGCTCTTAATTAGTAATTTTAGGTTTCACCACTTACTGATAATTTATTCATTTAATATATAAATTTGGAAGCCACCTACAATTGAGTCAATCTTATTATTAATCTTTAATCAAAAAGCTTTTTAATTACAATCAAAACTTTTGTTACAAACTTAAAAAAAAAAATTAAAAAAAAAATAGAAATTAAAAAATAGAAATACATATATAGAACAGAATTGCTTGCCGTTTACCTTTTTCTATTCACAATGTGGTTACTTAGAATTGTATGAACCTAAGGGAAGATATGTTACGTTTTTAACGAATGCAGTTGCGCTGCGCTAAGATTAATTATGTTACAAAAACACAAATATTGAAAAAAATTCCACGAGCAGGATTTGAACCTGCACCCTTCTGACATACCGGGTCAGGTGCTCTTCTAATTGAGCTATCGTGGTTCTAACCAGCCCGCCGAAATTATTCAACACTTTTTACTTTGAAAGCCAAAGGCGCCCATTCAATGTCAACAACTACCGTCACTAGCATCCGATCATAATATTTTTACAAATATTAAAGATCAGTTAAGAAGTAAGCAAGCTATTTATAAAATGTTCAAATAATTTTTAACGCAAATTTTGTTACGAACAAATTACAAAAACACGAATGTAGAATTTTTTTTAATGTTAATTTAAACATTTTAATTATGTTAATTAAGTTTTTATATTAATCTCACTCTAATGAGAATAAATGTCTGTAAACCTAAACCACTTTCACTTCAAAGTTAAAGCAACGAACCGAACCAAGAACAGCGCTTAACCTCAAATAACAAAGCATGGCTTCCAATAGAAAAGTGTTTCAAAAAGCGTATAACTTCGCCAACGGCCAATAGATGTCGCCGCAAGATGAAGATGAGCAGTGTCCATGACCTCACGAGCCTTCGAACCGAAGTAAAATTAACAACGAGAAGGACGGGTCTAGCCTAAGCAACAAAGGACCATCAAAACACTTTGATAAAGCTTCATTTAGCTTAACCCTCTTAAATTTAGCGTTAGTTGATCTCCCGATAGCGACAACTTAGTGGATAATGTGTGTAATGTGAATTGAAAAGCGATCTATCTGTGTGTGCGCCCTTTGTGTCGGTACGCAACGGGATCGTTGCTAGGCGACGGGCCCACACGTGCGCCCTTGGCCAAGGCCGCGGCAGCCCCAAACTTCGCGGGACACAGCATGAGCGACAGCAGAAGGCTGCTTGGGTGGACTTACACCCAAGCTCGTTAAAAAAAAATTTTTTTTTCTTAACTACAACTACAAAAAAATTTAAGTTTTGTTTCCCAAACTTTCATACAATGAATAATGTGCTTAACTTATGAAATCAAATGTAATGTGTGAGAGACTGAAGTCTAAGCTAAGCAATAGTCTGCCGGTATTTTAGAACTCCAGGGTTCCGACCCTTTCTTAAGGTTCAACATTGTATTTAAATATTGTGTTTATAGGTAATTTGAATTTTTGTTTTGTTATAAAATTGAGTTATGTTTCTTATGTTTTAGTTTTTTTTACTTTAGTAAGTACTTATAGAATTGTAAGCACTTTAATTATATTTACTACCGCGCACTTTCACATATTTTACACAATACAATTTACTATACTAATACGAGTATCATAAAGCTGCAGGGTTTGTTTCTCTTGTTTGAACGCGCTAATCTCTAGAGATACCAGTCAGATTAGGAAAAATATTTTTGCTTTTGATAGCTCAACTTTTGTGAAACAACAGGCTTTGACCCTTAAAATCGGCGAACAGCTAGTCTATACTTCTATACTAATATTATAAAGAGGAAACTTTTGTATTTTTGTATGTATGTATGTTTGCAACGAATAAACTCAAAAACTACTGGACCTATTTAAAAAATTCTTTCACCATTAGAATGCTACATTAGAGCTGAGTAACATAGGCTATATTAAAAAAAAATAATAAAATACTAAAAACGCCAATTTTATTTTCCAATACAAAATGATTTGATTGTTTTGTTGTCATGGAAACCATTGATATATATTTAACTCAATAATGGAAACTGTCAAAGCGGTACGAAGTCTGCTGGGTCAGCAAGTAAATAATAAAAGCGCTTAATATACATATTATTATTATATTATTATATAGCCTGATTACCAAATATGTATATTATTATTATATTATACATATTTGGTAATCAGGCATATGGCTTGCCTGATAGGAAGTAGATACCATAACCCATGGACATTTGCTACACCAGAGAGGCTTCACTCAAAACAAAAAGTTTCTATTAATAAAATTTTGTACAACTTCAAACCGTCATCGTCTGGCGTCATCACTAAACATTTTTAATGTCTGACGCAGACGTTTCCATGTACTGAACGATTATATAAACTGTTGGCAAACTTTGATACGTTGTTGGTTGCTCAACGAACGGGACAACTTTTACCAAAAAAGAAATACGTCAAAGGGTGGTCTGTTTCGAACTCTTTGCAGACTCGAGAATCTTCCTAAAATTGTCGTTTAATATGTGAAATCGTGTTTAATTTAATTCATATAATTACTAAAGTTTCGTATGGTTCATGATTGGCACACAAAAATAAATTAAATTATAGTAAGAAAATCATGTGAAATATCATCTTTTACTCGTAGATCTGCAGAGCTAATTTTGCATGTTAGGTTAGATCAGTTAAATGATTTAAATGTCGATGATTATTACTGATTACTTACAAAAAAAATAAAATAATAACACATACCATTCACATAAAAAAACTATATCACGTTACTTATTTCCGTATTATTATGAGCATCTATTATGTACTGTAGTTGATCAATGATTATCTATACTAATATTATAAAGAGGACACCTTTGTATTTTTGTATGTATGTATGTATGTTTGCAACGAATAAACTCAAAAACTACTGGACCGATTTAAAAAAATCTTTCACCATTAGAATGCTACATTAGCGCTGAGTAACATAGGCTATATTAAAAATAATAATAATATATAAAATACTAAAGACAACAATTTAATTTTCCAATACAAAATGATTTGGTGTTTTGTTGTCATGCCAACATATATATCTAAATCAATGATGGAAACTGTCAAAGCGGTACGAAGTCCGCCGGGTCAGCTAGTGGAAGATATAACGCGTCACGTGGCGACGGCGGCGGCTGGATTAATTAATCGAATGAAGTTACTGCTTTCATGTGAGCTGTATCCTCTAATAATATATACAGCATAAACATTTTTCTTATCCTTCAAGGACGCCACTATGTTTACAGATATACCAAATCAATTCAAAGTTGCTATGCTGTGCTCTTCACTCGGTTCACTGTTTGTTTTAATATTATTATTATTCGATATATTTTTAATTTTTTTGTCTCAATTCTAAATGAACACTGCAATTAAATAAAAAAACAATAAAAGGAGATCTCTTCCAGCAGAACGTAATGACAGTACAGTCGAGTCAAGTAATATCTCAACAGGACCCTGTCGCTCTATTGTATTAATAGTTGCTATGTTCTTAAAAATCTGAAGTTGAGAGAAGCTGCTTTGACATGGTACAATATGCTTATATATTGAACTCGACAAACGACAAACAAAGTGACGATTTAAACATAACCCTAATCTGTACCTAAAACGCCACAGGTCGCCGATTGCAATCTGAATTATTAAATAACAATATTATATTCATGTTAGTGCTGTGTCGTATAACACGACTTCATTATCATCATCATCATCTCAACCAAAAGACGTCCACTGCTGGACAAAGGCCTACCCCAAGGATCTCCACGACGACCGGTTTTGTGCTGCTCGCATCCAGCGGCTTCCCGCGACCTTTACCAGATCGTCGGTTCACCTTGTTGGAGGCCTGCCCACACTGATTAAATAAAAATCATTTCATCTCAGGATGCATGCAATGAGACATCTCAAGTTATAACCAACTTACATTTTCCAATATAAAGTGATTACAATACAAACTGTTAGAAAGGTAGTTTTAGAGTTGACATTTCCCTAAGTGACATGTCGAAGCTGTCGTTTAATGGTGCGCCGACCAAAAAAGCCAAAAGTGTAGTGACGGTTAAGTTAATATATCATGAAAAACTATCGTATTACATTAACAAAATACTTATATATTTAATATTAAAGGGAACGTGTTTACAATTAGTCCGACCCATAAATTCATAACACACTAGTTTTTTCTACAATATCATTTAAAGTTCCTCATACAAAATTAGTATGGCCTCGCGGCATCAAATAAATATGGACGAAAACAAGATACGACACTTGTCACTTACGCCGTTAATCAGCTACTTGAAAGGCAGTCGACATCTGTCAGTGTGTGGAGATTGCAGCCAAATGGGGATAAGGAGGGTTCGTTCAAAGTCAAGTGTTAATTTATTTTATATGGATTTCTTAAAAAGTATACCATATCATATATAAATCAATCTATACTAATATTATAAAGAGGAAAGCTTTGTACTTTTGTATGTATGTTTGCAACGACAAAACTCAAAAACTACTCGACCGATTTAAAAAATTCTTTCACCATTAGAATGCTACATTAGCGCTGAGTAACATAGGATGTATTTAAAAAAAATGCGGTACGAAGTCCGTCGGGTCAGCTAGTCTTAAATAACTTAAATTATGATGATGTGTTCGTTGTATTAGAAAATAGTTATTACCTTTACTTATATTTAATGGTGAAAACCATTAAATGGTTTTTATTGGATATATGAATATATGGATTTTATCACCCATGTCGACCACATAAGAATAAAAAAATATTGAATAGTTCGTTCAATTTACGAACTATTCAATACCAAATTTTTATCTAGCTTACCATTAATAGTTGTGATAATATAATATATGTAATATAATTGCTGTACCCTTTTCAGGGTTTACAATGTCCTTATTATAATTTTACATACCTCTTTTTACCATTTTAAAAAGCTACAAATAATTGAGTAACATGATAATAACATTATGTAACATTATTTAATAAATGGACCAGGCAGATAAAATATGAAACCTCCATGATATGATAGCTTTTAACTTTTGGGATAATGGATCGGCGAGTTGTACGCTCAAACAATTTGCTTCTCCAATGACGAAACCACAGAGTGGTCTGCGGACGAAACGCTACTAGTATTTTGGACACTAATAACATATAATAATAATTAGTTATTATTTAAATCACACCGCACGCAAATATTTAGAATGCATTTGATAATATAAACAAATAAAGACCTAAAGAATTGCAATGGCTGTGACACAGATGCATATTTCCGCTCCGGGCGTTAACGCCCGGTTAGGATCGCGCAAAGTGGGAGAGACAGGAGGGCGATTTTGATCCGGTGATTAATTCTCACGCTATGATATCAATTACAAGTACTCCTTTTTCTCCTTTTGAAGGTCACTAGTAACTTATTTTTGATACTGATAATGCTCGGACGATATATTATATCTTTAATCAAATTGTAAATAATCATGTTCATCAGCTCATTTTTTATGTCCCCACTGCTGGGGCACGAGCCTTCCCTATGGATGGATAGGGAGAATTGGCCATAAACCACCACGTGGGGCCAGTGCGGATTGGTGGTTGTTAACGACTGTTTATGCAGCCGGGACCAACAGCTTTACGTGCCTTCCGAAGCACGCAGGATGATACATTTTTGGTCCATCCGATGGCTGGCCTTTGCGAAAGTTGCTTAACCTCAGCACTCGCAGACCGGGCGCGTTAACCACTGCGCCATCGAGCTCATATTATAGATAATAGTTATTATTAAAATAACACCTCACCCACATATTTAAAAGGCATTTGAAAATCAGACTAATATTATAAAGCGAAAGTTTGTGTGTATGTGTGTATATTTGTTGCTTCTTCACGCTGCAACGGATGGATGGATTTGGATGAAATTCGGCATACAGATAGTTTATAACCTTTTATCCCGATATTCTTACGGGAACGGGAACCACGCGGGTTAAACTGCAGGCGGCCGCTAGTATTTAATAAAATTAAAGACCTGAAGATGGCAATGTCTAAGATACTGACAGAGCAAAGTGGAAAAGAAGGGAGGTGATTTTGGAACCGGTGACTAATTCTCACGCTATGATATCAATCGCGAGTGCTCCTTTCCTCTTATTCAAGGTCACTATTATAGTAACTTATTTTTCATACCGATAATTCTCGAACGATAAATTAAATCTTCAATCAAATTGTAAATAATATCTACAAACTGTATTAAAAATAAAAAAATAAAAATAAAATAAACTTTCATACACTCACACCAATTATTTAGCCCAAGAGAAGCTTCGTTATGAAACTCGTTAAATGGTTACTAGACAACGGATAAACATACTTATTATACATAGAAAATACCCAGACCCGAGACAATTTAGAAAAACAATAATTGACCCGACCGGGGATCGAACCCGGGACCTCAGAGATGGCGACACCATGACAACCGGTGTACAAGCCACTCGACCAAGGAGGTCGTCAAATATTATATTTCATATCACTTTTTTTATACTTAGCTCGGCAAATGACTCCACTCCACCTGATGTTAAGTGGAGACGGAGTCCAGACGCGAGGACAACTGGTGCAGCGTGAAAACAACGCAGCATCAGTCACCCTCACCCTGCCGGCCCACAAGGTGCCTCTCACGCCTCGTTTGAAGGACCTCATGTCATAAGAAAGAGGGAAAACGTGTGCTGGTAGACTATTCCATGTTTTGAAAGATGATCTTTTCCATCTTATTTAGAGATCCAAGATAAGATTAAAAACCGCCCCCTGATGAGTAAAACAGATTACGCCATGATATGGAATTAATACATTTATTAATTCCATCTCATGGCGGCATGCATTTTATATTACTTATTTTCATTCTGTGAGAAGGTAGTCCAATCTAATACTGTACATCAAGCTAACACGCTTTTTATTTAAATAGTAAATAAAGTAACTTGTTGCATTATTATAGACGAACTGTTTTGCATTGGGGCGTGGGATAGAGTACCTACGTCGAACTAACAAGCTTACTTCTAGCCTTCTCACTCCTTCTAGGTCTCTAACTCCCGTTTGCACTAAACTTATAAATCGCCTGTCTTTGGCTAACTACTACCGGGTCAAGTTAAGTCGGCACCTGAGTGTAAGCGACGTTTCGAGCCAGGTGCCGAGTTAACTTGACCGGTTAATAGTTAAGCCAAGACTTAGGCGATTCATAAGTTTAGTGCAAACGGGTGTTAGTCTCCATGTCAAAAGGTTGCAGATAGTCCTGGACACTATTTAGGTGCGAGATGTGAGCATTTACTTGCTCTAGAAAGATTTCTGAGCTTTCCACATGGTACTGGGGCTCCGCGATCCGTGTTCAGTTCTAATTTTTATTTTTATTTATTAACACAATAAAACATGCACAATAACAATTATGGTTTTAATGGCGTTGTAAAACCACTTAGGTTTTTTATAATGCGACTGCATTTACAATACTCTTATATAAAAACATTCTACAACTACTTACAGTTATATAATTTAAAGTTACTATCGAGGACATGGGTAACAATCTTACATTATATGTGTACATGTCTAGATAGAGCGTTGGCCGCATGGAAGTTAACGCACGAAGTTAACTGGTTATATACAGTAACTTGTTAGTTTAAATATTTATTCGGCATTCATAATTTCATCATCACAGTATCAAAATACTATTGTCTTTTTTTCAAGTGCTATTTTCTGTTCTAAAAACTTATTTTACAAAAATAATATAAAGAGAGTATTACCTAAAATAATATTTAGTACTCAGGTGTAGTTCAGCTTTTTTTCTGGGAAAGATTTGTACAATCAGTTCAGTACTTCCAGAGATCACCACCTATATACAAACGAACAAAATGTCTTAATGTTTTTAATGTTTAAAAAAATGTATTTAACATATTTAAAACAGTACTATGATATCAATCGCATATGTTTATTAACTGTGTTGTGTTAATATCTTCGTAAGGTAAACGTTACGTCCCCAAGCATTGGTTCTGTGCCCACGCTCTGCGGTTCGGTGCTCGGGCGGGTCACACGTTTTTGTGCGGATGTATGCGCTGCGCAGGTGACGCACCAGTTTGTAAACAAAAGCCTTTCTTTCTCCACATTTCGGCCCAAACTCGAACGCTGTCTATAAGACAGGATGTCAATTTCATATGATACTTGAACGAATAGTGTTGCCACATCTATTGAACCCTTTCGAGCACGTACTTGTGAGTTGGCGAGGAGATACGGGCTCGTTCAACATGACATGTTGTGTATTTTTATAAGAGAAATAATAAATTGATCCACAAAAAAATAGTAGGCTAGCACCTAAAATGGTAAGTTAGCATCTAAATAGTAGTTTAGGTGCTAACTTAGTATTTTTGTGGGTTACGTTAGGTTACTTTGGTGATCGATTAAATACAACCCTTTTTATAATAATGGCAGATAGTTTGCACCTCCTATTTTACAGTTAATCTATTTCTATCTGACTGGTTGTCTGAAAGAAATCATGAAAAAATTAGGTGAAATTAATAATTGTATTTTTTTATTATTATTCAATTAAAATTTGTATGGTGTTGCAATAAAAGTATTATCTATTAATCTATCTACCTTGTAAATAATTTGACGTCCTTCATTATAATTATCATCATCCTTTAAACTGTCCCACGGTTGGCGATAGGCAATCCAACATTTGGAAATCGGGCCATTATTTACCAAGCTGCGCCAATAAGGGTTGGTGGGTTGGTGACTGCTCATCACGACAGCAACCGGAGAAACACAACCTTTAGAATGTACATTTTATTTTCTTTTTCCCAGAGAAAATGCGTTTTGCATACCATCGCGTATGGAGAAATCCGACGGTTGCCTGAGACTTCTACTTCCCCAAAATGGTACGGGGAGGTTTACCCACCAAAAAAAAAACTTTCGGGTGGCCTGCTAGACGCAAAGAAGGCTCCCATGGTACGCTATTGCGCTACCGCAGCCTACTTTTAACCTTTACGATATGAGATGTTGTAGTGTGTGACTCACCTTACTCTATTACACCTAAATTGCATTACTAGCCTGACATGTATATGTTATGGATGGATGTTATGTGCTGGTCGTGGAAATTTTTTCAGCATTTGTGTTTTTCTAATTTGTTCGCAACAAAATTTGCGGTAAAAATTATTTGAACATTTTATAAATAGCTTGCCTACTTCTTAACTGATCTTTAATATTTGTAAAAATATTATGATCGGATGTTAGTGACGGTAGTTGTTGACATTGAATGGGCGCCTTTGGCTTTCAAAGTAAAAAGTGTTGAATAATTTCGGCGGGCTGATTAGAACCACGATAGCTCAATTGGAAGAGCACCTGATCCGGTATGTCAGAAGGGTGTAGGTTCAAATCCTGCTCGTGGAAATTTTTTCAACATTTGTGTTAATTGAATTGGCCAATAATTTGAACTTCCTTATTTATCACGTTGACTAGACATTATGAATATTGTCATGCAGTTTTCGGGAAATCTGATAAAACCCTATGTATTTTACATTGCCCGGGGTGTGGGTAAGAGAACAAGTGGTTCTATAATGTTAACCACATAATTCATTAGCCAATTTTCATTCCACAAGCAATTGTCGACGTTTCATATCACAATCCATTGCTTTAACAATGACATCAAATATAAACATTCAAATGGCAAGCTGTTACTTTATGAATCATAATTTTGTTTTATTTTAAAAGATAAACTGACGTGTCAACATTTTTCAGAAAACAAAAGGTACGTTTTACAAATAATTTATTTGATCAAAATACATCATAATATATATTTTTTGAACAATACAATAATAATCTTCAAAAGTTTGTTTCCGGCGCTTCGCCGGCCACTGCTGCGGCAGGCTCGCTTCGCTCGCTCAGCTCGCGCTTTGTTTTGGTCACTGATCTTTTTTTTTTTTTTTTTTTTTTTTTGACCCAGGGGAAGTCATTACGACTACCGGAGCCCTGAAGGGCACCCGGTTATGTGGGACTCACCCGTCCGCCTTTCCGCACCCACTGACGAAGCGAGAAGCCTCAAGTCAGCTGCCAGGAAGAAGTCCCGGCTGGGAGGGCGAGACGGAGGGGGATACCCACTAAACCCCTGGAGGACGGCAATCCGAGTACTAAATAAGGCGACAACCACGTTACGCGTCCCGAAGGGATTAAAACCGCGGCTGCCACCCTGCGCCCGTGTACCAACCTACAGCTATCTCCGCACACCTCTTCCCTTGAGGGGAGACATGTGCTTTGACGGCCGCGCGCCAGTACACGGGCACGTACTGATAACACACAGCATTTAGGGTTTAAGACCCACGGCAAAAACAAAAAAAGGCACAAAGCCCACGACAAGGAGCGGCACACCGAAAGTGCACCACCCAACACAGAAGACAAACAACAAACAAACAAACAACACAATGGTCCTCCGACCCTAGGGCTTTTGGGGAGGTATGGTCATACCCACACCAAAGCCCTAACCCACACGCCGCTTGCATCCGCAAGCGCCCTTCTCTGCGGTCCAGCAGGAGACAAAGCTCCGCACCTGCCACGACAAACTTGACACAAGAGGCCACTGTCAGCAGGCATCGACGCCGATGAGCCAACGGCGGTCACCGCCCGGTTCCGGCATACCGGGCTGCTTTCGGGGGGGAGGAACCCCTACTCGCAAACCGGGGAGGCTTCAACCTTTCGGGAGGCCTGCCCCAGCGGCAACCCCAGGCCATACGACGCCTCAGCTCCCTCGCCGATAAACAGCTCGGGAACCCGGGGCGGCCAACAGCAACACTCGAGGTCATACCCCACAACACAAAGATAGACAAGGCGACAAACACACACACCCACACAGGACAAAACAAGACACTTAATCCCAGCACTCGAAGTCGACGCCGACACTCAGAGGCAAAATCCCCTACCCACGGCGCGTCCCCGGCAGCTGACCGGCCGTTCCTAGGACTTTCCCATTCCTCTCAAGGCTGGCTAGGCCGAAAGGTCTGGTACTAGTCTACCAGTACTAGGCTCGGCACTCGCCAGCCGGTTCGTCCGGGACTCGGGTCATCCGCCTCCAACACTCGGCGCTAACTTCAGAGGTGCCGGAATCCCTCAAAAGACGACGCTCAGAAGGAGCGCCGCCAAGACTCCTCTCAAAGCTGCTCAGAAGGAGCAGCGAGTTGTGCGGCCCAGAGTAGGCACGCACATAGGAGAGGCAGGGCCCCAAAGGGGGGCTCCTGCCTGCCAGATGTTAGCCGACTGGGTCCAACTTTCTCCAACGGAGACCGTTGGAACCACTCGTTGCCCAGGATGCACCACGTGGAGGTCATCTGACTCGCACCCCTGGTCACTGATCTAACCTAACCTATCCGCTCTAAACCTAACCAACATTCACCTTTCTGTTCTGTGACGGGGGGCAGCGCCCCGTGCTTTCCGTTCGTCTTGACCAAAACCTGGCCAAAAACTGGTTTTAAGTACTCTGCCCCATAGGTGATTATAAATAATGCCCGGACAATTGATTATTTCAATAGTAGTAATCACACTGCCCTCTCATATTGGGCATTATTCAAACTGCGCAGGCATTTTTCATAATGTTTTAATCACTATTAATCACTTGGTCCATAATATATACAGTAATAAATGATACGTCAAAAACTACCTTATTTAATTTTTAATTTTAATTAGCTCTCCCAGTCGTCCCATCAGTGCAATATGATGCTAGTTCACCGAAGTATAGCATTCAATCTTTTTACACGAGCAGCTGGTGGGTCGATTACACTCAAAGGGCAAACAGTGATCTGCTTACGGATGATTTTAATGCAATTAGGCACAAACGTATCTCCTCACTGCCACTGCTACGCAGAGTGCGTGATAGCAGTAACAGCTCTCTGAAGGCAATTTCAGATTAATATGACTGCCCAATACAATCATTTATTACAAAATATGTGACTGATGTGTGTAATTTTAATGAATTTCAATTGTTATTATTTAATTTACTAAAAAAATGTTATAGCTAAAAATGTACTTGACCCCTAGACATTTTTGATGTGTATATTTTTAAGTACCCTTTGTTACTAACCATAATTGTTATCTTATGAATAAATAAATTATTATTAAATTTAAAGCTTCTTCGGGTGACAAACGAGGTTCGAGTCAAAATGATGCCATACAGATTCTTGTTTTAGCATACATGATCGAATGGAGAATAAACTAGCACTACGCACTCTGGAACATCCAATGTCAGTGAATCAGCTCGACAAATTGAATAAACTTGAACCTGAATCTGATCTGACAGCAGCCTTCGCGCCAGTGAGCGGTCTAACTTTGGCATTGTGTTAAATATTTACTGTTTTCAAACAAAAATAACTTAATCTGTGTTAGTTAATAAACACATACAATTATTTATGTACATATAAATATATATATGTATACACATATGCAGAAATGGTTAAAAAAAGAAACAATTATAAATAACTTCTACGAATGTTCTCCTTTTTAATTTTTATACTTGAACCCTGTGACCACAGGTAAAGGATCGAAAATGGCCAGGATAAATAAGGAGTAGATTCGATTTTTTTTTCATTTCAATGTTGTGGTAACAGTATTGCCAATTGAAACGAGTGCTTTGGCTATTTACCTTGGGATCAGAACAATGTATGTGATGTTGTCTCTTATATATTTTTATATATATATTTATATAATTGATGATGAAAGTGAAAGTGTTGCAGACAGTTCATTAACCATTTGTAATTTTGACTATTGGTTGAATAGTATTTATGATTATTTACATATAATATAAGGGAGTGCAGCGCGGACGCAAAACTGCGAGATTCAAGTTTCTTCATGATAGCGAGCGAGCGACGCCTGGCAGTGGTGTGACAACGGCGCACGACTACGAATACGCACGCACACTAATATCTGTACATAGTAGGCTGGTGATTTAATTAGACAATTTTTACTTTCGTAAAATCATAGGCGTTTGGGTAAAAAATAAGAAAAGTCTTCATATTTTTTTATTGAAAAATAAGACAACAGTGGCCTGCGGAATATCAATACAAAAATTTTGATGTCGGATCATTGTTTCATTTATGCTATATTTACAAAGTTTCTGAAGAAATAAGTTTTTAGATATCATACTTTTACGTATTGTTTATGCAGTTTCTGGGTATTTGTTTTAAATTCCAAGACAACCATGGCCTTGTGAAAGGATCAAGCTAACCTACACTAGTCCTTTTAATGTATATGACCTATTCAGCGCCTAGCACCAGTGACTTAAAAACACGTAAATTTTCGAAATTCCGCGCGGCACCCCCTTAACGCAAATATTGTTGCGAACAAATTACAGTTTAATAAAAGACAAAAGTGTGAGTGCACCTGACCTGGCAAGTCATGGGGTGGGGGTTCGAATCCCGCTCGTGGATTTTTTTCAACACTTTGTCTTTTTTCAAATTGAATAGTATTTGACAAACTACGAGCACAGATTAGTTAATAGTTCTACGAGTATTAAGTAACTATTAACTAATCTGTGCTTTTTGTTTTAGTTTTTGAACGGGTTGAAAACGGATTACGTTATAGATTTAGAAAAAAAAATACTAGTCTCCTAATAATATCTGTTACTCTTTATAAAGTTTCAAATTGATGGTAGTTAATCAGAACGGGCAGGCTTCCATTCCGATTGTAACTGCTTATCTATGGCCACAGCTCACGGCTACGTGCTACGAGCTACGAATGATCGTAACGCCGCACCGCCGTTAGAAGGCTACAGTTGGAATGAAAAGTGTTAGATAATTAAAATGTTTATTTATTTATTTGATTTGATACACCATCGACAATATCTTTTACACATTAATAAATGTAAATGTACACACGCCTGCACATGCACGAATACCACTAAATTGTCTAATTTCCTCAATAGATTTGGAACTTTAAGTCTTAAGCATATGGTTGAGCATTTATTGAAGAAATTTGTCAATTTTGGATAAGTTGTGCGCAGGCGTCTATGCTTAAGGACTAGTTTTAAAGATACAGGTTTTCAGGAGTATACATCATTCAAAAATTAAGTTGCAACCAATCATACTAATACCATACTAATATTATAAAGCTGATGAGTTAGTTTGTTTGGTTGATCGCGCTAATCTCAGGAACTACTGGTTCGAATTGAAAAATTATTTTTGTGTTGAATAGTCCATTTATTGAGGAAGGCTATAGGCTATATTAAAAAAAATATTAAAAATAAAAGTACACCCGTGCGAAGCGGGGGCGGCCGCTAGTATTAAAATAAGGTTATTAACTAAAACTAATAGAAGGTATATTAAATAACAAAATAAAAATTAACCAAAATTAATCTTTTTTTTTTTTAAACTAAAAAGAAAACTTCGTTAAGTGGGTAGTGAATTCAACATTGCTACACACTTCTTCTTGTTGTCGCCCGTTGTAGAATGCTAGCTGTAGTCTTTTGTAATTTCTATAAGCTTTTAGTGATGGAAAGTTTCTATGATATATCCCTATAGGGAGAAAAGAAATGACATTACTGTGTGTCTTGTCTTGGCAAGACTCTTGCCGGTTCTTCTCACTACAAAGTCTCCCGCTTGTCGATTTAAGAGCCGAAATTACCGATGGCGTAGTGGCATTCATAAGAGCTCTAATTTTAAATTTTGTGTTAAGTTAAGTTAAGTTTTAAAGGCCAGCAACGCATCTACGATTCCTCTGGTCTGGCGGGTGTCCATGGGCGGTGGTGATTGCTTCCCATCAGGTGACCCGCCTGCTCGTTTGCCTCCTTCTAATATAAAAAATAAAAAAGTTAATTGACCATAATGATTATGAAAGGACAGACAGATCGCCAGGCCACATATTATTTACACCGCGTCTCATGAGAGAAGGGAAACGTGGCCTTGGCATGGTATAATTCCTAAATCAACAACCTGAACAGTACGTACTCCTCGTATAATAACACCACACATTTCTCGTCTCAGCTCTTTGTTATTAAACAAGCAATTCTATACCAATAAATATTATAAGAATAAATCTATCCAATACTACCCCCACTACGGCCAGCCATTATAAATAGCGTGCACACCAAACCGGAGGTTCACTTTTTCTTGCGAACACAGCGCGGACGGATCTCTGCCCGAGTCGTTATCTGGTAACGTAGTTATTTATCATTTGTGTAGCGTTGTGTGTACTTTCTATTTTACGAGTAATGTGCGTATTGTGTTTGAAGTGAAATAATTAGTGTGAGCGTGCAATCTGTTAAGTTTCAAATTGTTAATTACGTAGCAGTTTTAATTTAAAAGTTCTGATTGTTACTTTGTCGATTACATTTGTAAAGATTAAATTACAGAGTTTTGTCTGATATTGTTTTTTTTTAAGTATTTTCCATTGTTGTTCCTAAAATCAGAAGTGGGATAAAGGACTTTGTAGACCACGTGTGAATAAGTTTTGATTTGTTGTAAAGTTGAGATTGCACACTCACTGGTTATTACATTTGAATTGTTTATTTTGTTTATCCGTTAATATGGTTAGGTCAAGGTCACGCAGCCGTCAACGGCAAATCTCTCGAAGTAGGTCGCGTAACAGAACTGACAAATACCGAACTAAAAAGCGTCATAACCGTGATTCACGGAGCAAATCTCGTAATCATAGCCGAATTAACTCGCGACGTGCTTCGAGTAGCCAGGAACGGCGTGATCTTCGTAGTTATTCTCGTGGCCGTGATCCGTCCGGCTCGAACGATAGGCAACGACGCCGTTTGCGTCGCGAGGACAGGAATGACTCACGTAGTGTCTCTCGTTTTCGATCGCGTTCACGGAGTAACGTTCGCAAATCTCGATCTCGCTCGCGTCGCGTCTCGCGTAATCGAGAACGCCACTCGCATGATAGGCGTACACCAGTAACTAGAACACCTGGTTCTATACACTTGAGTAATTTTCGCGCGGGTCACTCCACGGAATCTGCCGCTTCACCCTCTGAGGCATCCACTCTTGCACACGCTTTAATGCAAGCAATAAAAACATTACAACCGACGAGATCTCAACACTATTACGTATCTAATTTTGACCCGTCAATTAATAACATTGAAGCGTGGTGCGAAGAAGTGGACCGCGCCAGAGATGCGAATGGATGGAGTGACCACGAGTGTTTGTCTCGCGTGGCTTCTTGCTTAAAAGGTGACGCTAAAGTTTGGTTGGGTGAATGGGTGACAAATGACAGGACATGGTCCAGTTTTAAAGCTGAATTCAAGCCCCTTTGCCCAAACAAATTGGACTATGCGAACATCTTGTTCGATGCTATGAATGCGACCTCAGATAAATATCTTACGTACGCAGAATACGCGCGTCGGACTTTATTACGCCTTAGAGTAGTACAGGGACTTAGTGATGAGCTGAGGACGCTTATTATTATTCGAGGTATCGATAGTCCCCAAATTCGTGCAGCTGCCGCCAACGCAGAACTGACGCCAGATACCATAGTCTCCTTTTTGTCGATTTATAAGAAACCAGATAGGATAAAGACCGATAAGCATTTCAGTTCTAAGAAACCTGTCTCTCATGGTTCAAATGTTCGTTTTGCTCCTAAGTGTTACAATTGTGGCCTGCGAGGTCACGTTAGTAAAGACTGTAAGCGCCCAAAATCAAACACCGCTCCTAATACAACACAACCAGGTGTCAGTAACTCATGCACGTTCTGTAAGAAGCAAGGACACACCGAGGCAACCTGTTTTGCGAAAGCATGTTCAGAGCCTCGTAATCCACGTAATGGTAACCTTTGCTCTCATCAAATAGATCACAAAAAAAGTAATGATGTGACTACTGCAGTCGTGGATGGCGTACCAGTTGATGTACTCATTGATAGTGGTGCTCTCGATGTGTCCCTGATTTCTTCGGATGTCTTAAAGCATATTTCTTGTCAACCAAAATTAAGACGTTGCGTTTTGAAAGGCATCAGTGACAAAGAAATAATAACTACCTCCTATGTCACTGTCACTGTAGAGTTCAGCGATATTGCTATTGAAACTGATCTTGTGGTCGTCCCGTCAGCTTTTATGAACACACCTATCATAATAGGTACGGATGTTCTCAATCGTGACGGAATCACTTATGTAAGAACTAAAAATAGACAGTATATTACTCGCACTGACAACTGTAACAGTGTTAACGCTGTCCAGTCGGAGAATAAGCTCCCGATTAATACACCTCTTCAAGGTGAAGATTTAGATAACCTTATGTCTGTTATAAATGCGTTTTCTAATTTTCTGATATCCGGTACCGCGGCGACAACTGTTAAAACGGGTGAAATGGAGATTAAGCTCACCAGTCCTGTACCAGTGGTATACCGACCATACAAACTTTCCTATAATGAAAAACTTAAGGTTAGGGAGATAACTAAAGATCTTTTGGACAAAGGAGTCATTAGGCGTTCTAACTCCGAGTATGCCAGTCCAATTATACTGGTGAAGAAACGTGACGGTTCCGATAGGCTCTGCGTTGATTTTAGGGCACTAAATCGTATTACAGTAAAGGACCGCTACCCACTACCTTTAATTGATGATCACATAGATAGGTTGGGCAGCTACAAGTTCTTTTCCAGCCTTGATATGGCTACTGGCTTCCACCAGATCCCCCTTAAGGAGAGCAGTATTCACCTCACTGGTTTTGTGACACCGGAAGAGCACTTCGAGTATATCAAAATGCCCTACGGATTAGCCAATTCACCGATCGTATATCAGCGCATTATAAACGATACCTTACGAGAGCTTATAAATGAGGGTAATGTCCTGGTATACGTAGATGACGTCCTTCTGATGAGTAACACCATTAGTGAAGGTACTGAGTTGCTTTGTAAGGTTTTAAGCACCCTTACTCAGGCAGGTTTTTCTATTAATCTTCGAAAGTGTTGCTTCCTAGTGACCGAAGTAGAGTATTTAGGCAGAGTAGTGAGTCAGGGTCAGGTTAGGCCGAGCCCTCGAAAGGTCGAAGCCTTAGCTAACACCATTCCTCCAGAAAATGTGAAGCAAGTCAGACAGCTTCTCGGTCTCGCCGGTTATTTTCGCCGTTACATAAAAGACTATGCCACTTTAACTGCTCCTATTGCTCATTTGACCCGTAAAAGCGTCAGCTTCAATTGGACTCGCCAATGCGAGTCAGTTCGTCAAAATTTAATAAAACAACTAACGAGCGAACCAGTTCTAGCCATTTTTGACCCAAGTCTCCCCACGGAAGTCCACACGGACGCTAGTAGTGCAGGGTACGGGGCAGTCCTCCTACAGGCGCACCCTGATGGTAAAAAACATGTAGTGGCCTACTTTAGTAAAGTAACCCAGGGAGCTGAAAGTAAGTATCACTCCTATGAACTAGAGACCCTGGCTGTTGTTAAGGCACTTCAAAACTTTCGTCACTTTCTTGTTGGGTTGAAGTTCACAGTCGTTACTGACTGCAATGCTCTCAAGTCAACAGAACGGAAAAAAGACTTACTTCCCAGGGTTGCTCGCTGGTGGATATATCTGCAGGACTTTCATTTCTCTATTGAGTATCGGAAACGTGTAATGATGCCACATGCAGACTACTTAAGTCGTAATCCTACAACGGTAAGTCATATCGCCAGGCCTCGCAACTGGGCTCAAGTAGCTCAGGCAGCCGATAATGAAACCCAAGATCTAATTCAGAACCTTAATGAAGGTAAGCTGGACCCTACCCGATATTCAGTACAGAATGACCTCCTATACTACAAGTACACACCAGTAGGCAATCAACCACGCTTCCTTTGTTATGTGCCGAAAGGCCATCGCCTTAGCCTTCTTAGAGCGTTCCACGACGAACATGAACACATAGGAGCTGAGAAGACCTTAGACCTTATTTTAAGGCATTTCTGGTTCCCTGGGCTTAACCAGTTTGTCTGCAAGTATATATCGCACTGTTTGATCTGCATTTCCCATAAGAGAGCTCCGCGCGCACCACTACAAAACATAACTTCATGGGAGAAGCCCGATGTTCCGTTTCATACGGTACATATCGATGCTTTAGGTCCCCTGCCTGTATCTGAAGGATACAAATTCGTGCTACTCATAGTGGACTCCTTTTCTAAATATACTCTGTTGTACGCCATATACCGGCAAGACGCCGTAGAGCTTAAGCGAGTTGTCACACAAGCTATTTCTTTGTTTGGGGTGCCCAAATTGATGGTAACTGATAAGGGGCGCATGTTCGAATCTAACGAATTCGTGTCCTGGATTACTGAACTAGGCTGTAATCTCCATTATATTACACCTGAAATGCACCACGCTAACGGGCAGGTCGAAAGGTATGTCAGAACAGTTCTTAATATGCTGCGCATTCAGGTAAACCATAAAAACCTATCCTGGTCTGACACGTTGTGGAAGCTACAGTTGGTATTGAACATTACGAAACAGAAGACCACACAAGCTTCTCCACTCAACCTGCTCATTGGAACGGACGGGACTACTCCTGTCATACGTGCGTTGGTGCGAGATATAGCTGTTGAAGGTTCAACACCAAACCGAGAAGCCCTACGAGAGATCACCAGAAGTCGAACGCGTCAACTGCTGAAGGACAATCAAAATAGGCAAGATGAGCGTGTTAACCGGCAAAGACAGATGCTGCGTCAATTTAACGTGAATGACTGTGTTTTCGTTATCAAGTTTTCGCAGTCGACGGGCAAACTCGACCCAGGCATGCGTGGTCCGTACAAGGTGATGAAGGCGTTACCTGGTGGACGCTACGCGCTTCGCCTGCTCAGCGGCGGCTATGGCAAGACGACGCAAGCTGCGGCTCAACATATGGTACCGTGGCGGGGCGAATGGTGTCCCGAGTCATGTGCTGCTTTCTTTGAGAGTAAGTTGAGCACGATAGCGTTTGTCGCCTGTAATATTGTGTTGGGTGGGGAAGCTATGCAACCCAAGCGTCCGTCGCTACACCCTGGCGTTCGTCGCCAAGAGCGCTTGGTGGGCCCCAAGTTGCTGCATAGGCTTACTAAAATGGTTGGCCTGTGTGTGTGTGTATTTGTGTGTGTAAAAAAAAGGCGTGCACCAACCTGTTTGTCGGACTGAGGTGCCGGCAGTGGTCAGCGCGGCCGCCTTCGTCGTGAGACAAGATATCAAACTGGCTCCGTGAAGTCCTAAGCTTGGTTTGATGTTTTTAAGAGACGTATCTGCCTTACTTTTAGAATGATGAATGTAAGATTATTCTGTGTGATGGAGGAGCGTAAAAGTTGAAGCATAAATAAAATGAATGATGATCGTATGAAAGAATATTGGGATGTAAGGATGAATGATACGAATAGTCAAGTTGGTAACCTACGATAATAAAATGTTATTTACAGATGAAAATGAAGACGATTTTAACGCTGAGCCGTTACCGTCTACTTCAGCGGCTGCACCTTCCATGCCTTTGCTGGACGAGAACGTGGAGCTTGATCCCAGCGGAAAAAATACGCCTCCACCATCTACCTTCGTGGCCGCACCTTCTATGCCCTTGCTCGATGAGGACATGGAGCCTGTTTCCAGCGGCACCACTGGTGAAGCTTGTGTCGGAGACGACACATCGTCAGGAGAGGCCGTATAAGAATAAATCTATCCAATACTACCCCCACTACGGCCAGCCATTATAAATAGCGTGCACACCAAACCGGAGGTTCACTTTTTCTTGCGAACACAGCGCGGACGGATCTCTGCCCGAGTCGTTATCTGGTAACGTAGTTATTTATCATTTGTGTAGCGTTGTGTGTACTTTCTATTTTACGAGTAATGTGCGTATTGTGTTTGAAGTGAAATAATTAGTGTGAGCGTGCAATCTGTTAAGTTTCAAATTGTTAATTACGTAGCAGTTTTAATTTAAAAGTTCTGATTGTTACTTTGTCGATTACATTTTAAAAGATTAAATTACAGAGTTTTGTCTGATATTGTTTTTTTTTAAGTATTTTCCATTGTTGTTCCTAAAAATATAATATTTTTGGCAAGTATACATTAGAGGAAAGAAGAATTCATTTTTTTAAATAAGGCCTATGTTACTCAGCGCTAATGTAACATTCTAATGGTTAAAGAATTTTTTAAATCGGTCTAGTAGTTTTTGAGTTTATTCGTTGCAAACATACATACAAAAATGTAAAGCTTTCCTCTTTATAATATTAGTATGGATAACATTAAATATCATTACAAAAACACATACACATTTTGATGCTTATTTTAATCCTATCTTTTCGATTTTATGCTTCAATCAATTTTGTGTATGTATGAAGATGACTGTATGTACGTGTCAAGCTTGCTCTGCACTCGAATGTGCGAGTTCTATATATTTGTAATCTAAGATCCACTAAGAATGTTGAGTGAGCCTCCAACTTTGCATATTGAACAATGACGATCAACTCACCAACAACTCTGCGAAAATATTCATTCCCCAAAACACTGCATATCGCCACATTGTTTTGGTAAATTATGCGATTCATCCTCCTCCCTGGAACTTAGCCTAACCACAAGTTATGGAGACTGCAGGAGGTAAGATTCATATATACTCGTACATGCTTGAGCAACGCACAGGGTGCCTAGTGTGAGTTTTGTTTACTATTCATTATTCACTATTCGTATTCATTCGATTACGTTTACGAAAACGAAAATTACTATATAAAAAAAAACTATATAAAAAAATGTTTTGAATTTTCTTATAAAATGCGAAGAAACTTTTTCCCCAACCTAATAATACACCTTTAATTAGGACTATGTTACTTAGGCTGCAGAAAAAGAAATGTTTATTATTTTTGTGCTTTTTTTGTTCGCGGTAGTGACCTTTGTTTCATTGTAGCTTTAAAGGAACTTGATTTTTTTTCTTTCTGCTATATTTAGCTAGTGACACAAACACACTACTCTACAACTTTTATAGTGTTAACATAAATAGATGCTAAGAAAATTTAAAAAACGTTAGTATGAAAAATATATTTTTGTAAAAAATCTTCATACAAAACGTCAATTTCATAGGTAAGGACTATTATATGAATATTAAGCTCACCTTCTGAGTCTCCTTATTTTGTGGCCTAACTTCGACAAGCGGAGATGAATCTTGTCGTTTTAGCATTAGGGATTAAATTTGAGATTTCCGCGGATTACGTTTAAGTTTTATTCCTATAAATATGTAGGGCTGTGTCCAAGCAGCTCGTGCAATGTGCACAGTCATAGCACAAATGATTGTTGAAGGGATGATTTCTTTTGGCCGACTCTAAGGGGGATTTTGTGTTTAATATTTTTCTGATTGTTTTTTAATCTATCAGACTGATTGTATTGTTTGTGGGATGGTGAAGCCTATATAAACAAATACATCCCAACTTGTTTTTATCACACTAATATTATAAATGCGAAAGTTTGTGTGTATGTGTGTATATTTGTTGCTTCTTCACGCTGCAACGGATGGATGGATTTGGATGAAACTCCGGATACAGATAGTTTATAACCTGGATTAACACATAGGATACTTTTTATCCCGATATTCCTACGGGAACGAAAACCACGTGGGTGACACGGCGGCAGCCGCTAGTATGAAAATAGATCATTCTTTGAAATGGGAAAAATACTTTTCTTTCTAACCTACTAACCATTATTACTACTAACACTTGATTTCATTTGATTTGATATTAAACTATGAGCTCGATGGCGCAGGCAGGCAGGATAGGTGACCAAAATTTTATCATCTCGAGCTCCTCCGTGTTTCGGAAGGCACGTAAAGCCGTTGGTACCGTCTGCATTAGCAGCCGTTAACAAGTAGCAATCCGCACTGTACCCGCGTGGTGGTTTGTGGCCCGTTCTCCCTATCCATCCATCGAGAAGGTTCGTGCCCCAGCAGTGGGGACATAAAAATGAGCTGGCGATGGCGATATATAAACTATGCATAAGTGAGCACATTTCACAGTTGTCAGCGCGTTATCGTAGATCGCGTGTAGGTAGGTAAGTCGCTGAGCTCATCCAAGATTTTGTTTTTACTTATTATTACAACTTACTGAATTCTTACTAACTTTTGAGGTGAAACAGAGCAAGTTGGCAACACTGTACCGAGGTGGATTCGCGTCGCGCGTCTAAAGGTGAAACCGTCTAGAACTAATGAGAATATGAACCTATTCAGCGCGTCGGAGATCTAGGCTTTGTTCGGATGGCTCGTGAGTTGTGATGTAAGTCACCTTGAGTCGCGCGATGCGATAACATTCAATACATGACACTTACGATCGGCTGAATAGTCAATGCTTAAAGACGTCGCAAAGTTTTATACGGGAATCGAACCCGGGATCTCTGGCGTAGTGGGTCGCCAGAGATTCCGGGTTATGGTGTCCGTCAATTGATTTTAAAATGTAGCCAGTCTTGGAGAAGCGGTTTAGGCTACATGCGCAAATGTATACCTACTCTGTATATGAATCTACCCGCGTTTATTTTTTTTAAACAAAGTTTTCATTAACGACTATCATAATATGATGTAAGTACATGAAATGTAATACAAATTCAATTCTTTTGATGAGTAGATACTAAATTATTGTATCCTTATTTCACTGATACCAATTCGGAAATTTATAATTATTAAATTACCATTACCATTTTTAATGCAATTAGCTAGATACTTTTTATTATTATACCTATTTTCTAATAGAGACCAACACTGATTGTAATTTGCACCTGTGATGGGCGTGTATCTTATCAATTGTTCTGCCTCGCCAGTTAGGTGCGACTTTAAATAATGTATGTAACTTTTGTAGATTTTTATGGACTAAAGAAATTAACAGATCACGAAATGTGGTATTGTAATTTTTAGTAACCTTACTAACGAAATCGACTTCTCTCTATATTTTTTTAATTTGCGACTCAACTTTACTTGACACAAACTGATTCAAAGAACATTTCAGCAAAGATTTATACTCATAATAATGTTCCTCAGTACTATCATTAATTTTCTTTGTAACATAATTAGCATTTCTTATATCTTCCGGTTTTGAAATTGAATACAATTTTATGTTGTTTGACCAAAAGAATTTCCAATTACTCTCTAAATTCTCTAAACAAAATTCAATATATTCCTGTGTAATTTTTTCTTTAGCAACTTTCTTAAACTTAGTTACCTTTTAAATCTGATTGAACATTAATGAGACCTTCCATTTTATGAACGGATGCTTACAAATTCAAAAATGACCTTATAAAATATGAAATTATTTTTTGTTGAAAATTTTATAAGTGTTTGAGACTGTGGAAAATCGGAAATGGATTCCCCCGTTCCGTCATTTTTATAAAATTATTCTAAGGCCTAATTTACAAATTGTTCAAAATCTAAACAAACATTCAAACTACTAAAACTAATTAAAATATTAAAAGTTATTCTAATGCTTAAAATAGAGTTCAATTTTGCTTGCCAAACTTCTAACTTAATTTTCGACTCACGCTTGACCTCTTTTAACTTCCACCTAGTATCCTTCCTGGATACTAGATCCTGCTCTTCAGTTGACCTCAGTCCTCACTGAGGTCAAAGAGCTCTTCAGAGCACTCGCCGTGGTATAAGCGGTAAAACACGCTGTGTGACGCATCATCTCTACGCAATTGCAGAGATTCGAGAGTATTTCTGACTTCTGCATTGCCGATAATGCGTTCAGCGCGACGCTGCATTCTGTTCAAGGCATCTGAAGGTACTTTGCGGAACCGTCCCTGATGTTCGAGCAATACTCCACGCAAGACCGTATCTGTGTCTTGAACAAAAGGCACTACTGGTCCGGAGTAAAGAATCGCCGCACTCTGTTCAGAATACCGAGTTTTCGTGAGGCTGTTTTGATCACGGCTTCGATGTAGTTAGTCCCTTTGGTTCAGATCGCAGCGAATCGTCATACCGAGCATATTGATACTGCTCTGCAGGCTTAGAGATGTACCCTAAAGAGTGGGAAGGGGAAGGAATGGTGACTTTTTTTACCGTGAACGCACATACTATTATTGAAGCTCAATTAGATATGAGATCCAGTACCCGATTGAGCTCAATGACAAGATTCACTCGATTCACTTCAGTTTCGACCCGCCCTGCCGCTGGGTGACCGTTATATCTCCCATGCACCGTGCTATTATCTGCATAGCAATGAATATTTCCAAGTGGAAGCATATCATTAATATGCAGAAGGAACAGCGTGGGGGACAGAACGGAGCCTTGAGGGACCCCAGCGTTCACTGTCATGATCCGCGAAGCGCATCCATCAAATAGAACACGGATTCTGCGCTCATGCAGGAAGCCAGCGACCCAGTTGCAGAACTGAGCAGGCAGACCGTATGCAAGGAGCTTGGAGAGAAGAGCTTTGTGCTAGACCCGATCAAAAGCCATGGCTATGTCAAGACTAACAGCCACCGACTCACCACGCTTGTTAATAGCCTCACCCCATAGATGTGCAATGTACGCTAGAAGATCACCCGTTGACCGTTTAGGCCCGCATACCATCCCAATCTGCCGTCGAGTACTAGCAAATCTGGCGTTTCGATACCGCTGAAGGCGGTAGCGCGACCAGAGGCACTTTGCTGGATACCAAGCAGTGATCCGAAGATTCTAAAGGAGCACGAACCTTCACTCGGTAACCAGCTGGGCGACTCGTCGTCGTCGTCGTGGTGGTACTTAACACAACTCGTGGTGAGCATTGAAGTCCCCCAAAAACACCAATTTCGCTGAAGCATGCCTTCGCATCATCTGCTACCCGACTAAGATGTTCCACGAGTCGAGTTGTCTCCATGTCGTCATTCATTCAAGTCGAAGACATAGAGAAGGCTATGATCCAGCTCGAAGGACCAAAAATAGTATAACTTTGTATTAAAAGGGGAATACTATTATGGTTGAAAATAAAACCACTAGTAGCGTTTCCTTGATCTGTTGTAAGTAACAACATTATTGTTAAATTACATGGCCTATATGCAATTTGCCAAAACACTTCGATAGCGCGATTCAGTCAGAATATGAACCGCGCCATCTAGTAAGAACTAAGATGGTTCCCGAGATACAAACGAACAACTTTTACTATAGGACCGACTTCCTAACTCGAAAAAAAAAATCTGCTGTTCCATACAAAACATCAATATTCATTCAAACAAAATGTAAGAGTTGTTCGTTTGTATCACGACGGGAGTCATCTCAGAAGGTTTGGATGGTGATAAAAAACTCGACCTGTATATATACATACGTCTTCAACATACATATTGAGTCGTTACACGAGTATACTTTTGCCAGCCTAGTTAATTATCGATGAGGAAATCGCCTTCGTCGGATTTGTTATCTTGTTATCACAGAATCTATATAATATTTTTTAATATAACTATTTTTTATATTTTTTATCATATATATTTATTAAGTTATAATTTTATTATTATGAAAATATTAACTTTTCTGTTTAGTGATATTGACCATGATGCAGAGCCAGCATGGTCCCAATCCCGCATCAAAATCGCCACGTCCACGGGATTGAGATTTTCCAATCTTTTCTTTTGTTTTTAGTAGATTAAAAAATGCAATATAGACAAGTAAATTTACTTTATTATTAATATTATTCTTTGACAAATGGCCGCGCGAAGGTAAATCCACGTGCCGTGGGAGAATCCCTAGCCATAGAGTGCTTAAACTGACATTTATTACGTTGTGTTCCGAATTTCCGATACAGGATTGACTTAACATGAAATAGAAATTCAAAATTTATTTTACTGTAAGTTAAAAACTGAAAACAAAATTATTTTCCATACAAATTTTATAGAAAAGTCACGAGTTCTATGGGCAAGTTGTTAAATCACTTATTAATGAGGCTGTGCTGGAGGAAAATAAGAACGTCGCCTGAGCCCGTTTTTCTTAAATATATATTTTTTAGTCCCGCATATTAGATCCCGCAAAAAAGTTGCGGGATT